>JACEFZ010014609.1:0-351042 GCA_014155875.1 Cepaea nemoralis
GTTAGTAATGGGGTGTTTTCCATATAAGTTCAAAGAAAAGGGGAAAGCAAGGATTCCGTCTTGTCAGAAGGAAAGGAGAGTCCTGTCGAACATTAAATGCCTTCCCTGAATCTGTCTGGGATATTGAATGTCCTAAGTCCTGTCTGTCCTCATGCAGACATCATGCAGACAAGGTGAACTGGTGCCATTCCTCAAACCAAGTGGTTTCACCACAATCTTGGTAGGCACTCAAAGTGTTGGTCCAAATAATCAATGTTAATTGGACGCTATCAAGAGACTGGTAGCTCTCAGGAATTTATCCTAAGTAGTCAGTCTCCCCAATGTTTAACATCATACAGGATGAATCTAAATGTATCTCCTGTACATGAATAAGCCACACGCTCATGTAGCTTGGATAATGGATTTCTCCAAATTATCACATACAACAAATCAGACAACCAAGTGGTGAATGAAAGAAGAAGATAGTTCTCAGTGAAATCGTAAAGCTAGAACTGGAACATTAGTACAAAGAAAATCCACCAGTGTAAAGTTTGGGAGAATATGTAAAAACAGGAATCTACACAAGCCTTCAGACTAGCAGACAAACTAATGGTATTACCTGGGTTTTATAGTTTTGGAAATTCCATCATAATACTTCGTACAGAAGTCCAACATAACGAAATGTTAATATTTCTCCAGTAGGTATCCTTTTGCTATACGTGAGTTTGCGTCTGAGGATTTGCTGGCCATGCATGTAGTTTTATTCTCTTCATCCCTGGCTAGTTTCCACGTTGGCTAATTAATATATCCCCTATTAATTAACTCCACCTATTTTCCACATGGACTGTAGTTATTTCTGCCAATCAAATTGACCGAGGCCCCGCCACGCCTGAACAATGAAACATGCTTTAGCGGCAATGCAGTTGCGTCATCACATTCCAATCTGCGTTAACACCAGCCTTCCTGGGTTGCTGGCAAAAATGTGTCAGCCATGTGTTCCTACTTTGCCGCTGTATTGCAGTGAGGTGTTAAGTATCTGGTCCTAATTGCTCCTTTGTGTTGGCAACTCAGACGTTG
Organism: Cepaea nemoralis; assembly: GCA_014155875.1. NCBI lineage: Eukaryota > Metazoa > Mollusca > Gastropoda > Stylommatophora > Helicidae > Cepaea > Cepaea nemoralis. The sequence continues at coordinate 1,057 of JACEFZ010014609.1, forward strand.
TCCCGTCTCCCCAATGTCTGGACTTATAGATAGGTGTTAGGCCTGCATTATATTGCCGTCTTTGGATCACACGGGTTTTCCCCTGAGTAGCACTGCGATGTATTATTTCAGATGGGTCTGGCTGACAGTCCCTATTCCAACCGCAGGATTGTAAACTAACACGCCAATCTCCACTGACTGGCTCGGCGATGTATCAACGTCGTCTTTCTCTTCCCTGGTACTGAAAACAGTGAGTTTTCAACCTTTGATAGCGCCCGCCGACTGGTGCCGTGGTGTCTGGGTTTTACGTTTGATCTGTACATCAAAGCTTTCTCAGACCTAGCATTACAGAAATGATGGGGCGTGCGTGGTCAAAATGTAATTTTCTCTTGTTTTCAATCTCTGTTAGTTTTTCCTTATTCCTTGGTTGGGGACTAGATTATTTTCTGGTGGACAATTATTCTTTTACTTAGAGAATGATAGAATAATTCTTGTGGGCTCTTTAATTCCTTTCAAACTTGTGTAATTCTGATGCTGCCGGGGCTGTCCCGTCACAACGACATAGACGAGTTCTAAGAATATCTTGGGTAAAGACAAGAATAAATGCATCAATACTTCAAGAGCTGAATATTGAAGAAGGTTGGCTATTAAAAAGGATAAACCAAAGAAAATTGAAATATTTTGGTCACTTGAAACGTCACGTAAGTTTGGAGAGAAAAATAATGGAGAGGTATATGCCTGGGAAGAGAGGAAGAGGAAGGCCAAAGAGAAGATAGGTGCAGGATGTGGCGAATGATCTCCAGATGGGTGTATCGGACGCGGAACATCTTGCTTATGATCGAGAGTTTTTCAAGAAGGTTGTTATGGGAGCGAGGTTCTGCAAAGAACATGCTACTGAATGAATGAAACATAATTACCGCGGCACAAAACTGAGAGCGTTATTAATTGCTTTGCCACAATTGAGACGGTGGGGGTGAAGTGATTACCTCGGCATTCCTAGAGCACGAGTGTTGTGATTTTACTGCAATTTAGGGGATGGGTGACGGACGATCAGTCTTCGTGCACTGTTCTTTCTCAACTTTCTCCTCCACCACAGTTCTCCTCCAAGATCTCAGCGCTCCTCTCAGCCCAAATCTCTCCTCATAAATTTCTCAACTCTTTGTACTCTCCCGGCTCTCAATCCCCTCTCCCAGCTCTCTCCTCGCAGCTTTATCAAACCCCTCTCTTCACAGATGCTACACCTCTCACAGCATTCCCAGCTCTCCACCAGCTCTCTCTCTCTCTCTCTCTCACCTCATCTCTCTCTCTCTCTCTCTCTCCTATCCCCACAGATTTCTCAGCACCTGCCCTCTCCGCCCAGCCTTCTCACTTCTATGCCCTCAGCTCTCTCCTTTCCGCCCCTCGCAGCTCTCCCCTCTCGGCTCTCTCTTCATAGCTGTCTCCTCTCAGCACTCTCAGGTCTCTCTTCTCAACTTTATCAGCTCAATCATCTCGGCTCCCTCTTCAACACTCTCAGGTATCTAATTTCTCAGCTCACTCCTCTCTGTTCTCTCATCACAGCCTCCGCCTCTCAACTTTCTCATCTTCCTCTCTCCGCCTAGCACTCTCGGCCCAGCACTATCAGCTCTCTCCTCAGGCCTCACCTCTTCACAGACGAAACAGGGCTGGCTATTCTGCCGGGCAAACCCCACGGATTGTTTGCTAGAAATATCCGCTACAGGTTATCAGTGTAATCGAAGGAACTTGCTATAAAGTCCACCGTCCCACCAGAGGACGTTGACGGCGATATTGGAGTTTTGTCTCTCAAATTTGATGATACTGGTCAGCTGCAACCAGGTGTCATATATAGCTGCTTGATCTATCTGAGTGCTTACCATGCGCTACTGGGTAGAGGGCTGAGAGATTGGCCCACTCGAAGCGTCGGTTGTCCCCGTTCTTCACATTCACAACACTACGTGTGGTGGGATAAACTTGGGGGTCTCAAAGTAAATAGAGCCGCGGAATGGTTGGTATCGCGAGAGGAGGAGGTCCAGCTGTAAGCATTTCCCAAAGTTCCAGCCCGAGCCTTCTTTCGTGAATTCTTCAACGTTGGGGAGTATCTTAGCTCTGGCCAGTTCCGGCCCTCTATCAGTATCACCTCGAAGTTGTTACTACCGTGGTATGCGTACGCACGTATAATCTTACCTTTTTTTTTTACATCTTTTGTCCAATATTGAGCGTGTAGACACATATACATCTTTAAAGCGCCAAACCTCTCTAATTCTTTCTCTATTAGTGCCTTGGTGGGTGGGAACATAAGATCGAGGAATCCTCTGGGGTCTGGATATATATTCATCTCTGGTACAGTCGCCCATCATCATCATCATCATCATCATCATCATCATCATCATCATCATCATCATCATCATCATCATCATCATCATCACAGTCTTTAACACTATCATTATCATCATCACTATTATCATCACCACATCATCATCATCATCATCATCGTCGTCGTTGTCGTCGTAATCATCATCATCATCATCATCATCATCATCATCATCATCATCATCATCATCATCATCATGGGAATCATCAGAATCATCGGAATAATCATGATCATAATCGTCTTCGTTGTTGTCATCATCTTCATAATCATCATCTTCATTATCATCATCATCATTATTATCATCATTGTCACGAATTGGCAGCCTTTACTTCCCAGAACAATTTAGTTACAGAAAGTTACAGAAGAACAATTGCTATTCTCTATAATAAAGAACAATCAGGCCTGCACACATAGAGGCATAAAATGTTGTAGCAAAAGAAGCCCATTCAACTGTGAAGTGTCAGAACAGATGGCTGCTGGCTACTAAAACAGGATGGTGGGAATTGCAATAAACCCAGAATGAAATCACACAGACCATCAGACTAGGGTTGTAAAACCAGGCAGTCCAGCTTAAAGGTGTTACAGGTCAAACTGACAATTACACCCACTGGAGAGCAAACTGTGAAACTGATCTGGGGCTGTCAACTCAAAACCATCCAGGTGTGACACTATGGTGATGGTTAGTGGTTCAGAAAGCATTTATGACTGCCAGGGGGAGATAAGTCAGCCTGCATGGGAAAAGAGGCGTGAACTGGCCCAACACTTGAATAGAATTAATTACCTATAGGAGGTCAGCATGTTTCTGTCATACCAGACAGAAAGGTGCCAAGGAGATAATACTGTCTGCTGGACTCAGCTTAAATATGGGTCCCTAGCCTGTTTCATGTCAGAAAATGTTTTACTTCTGAACAGGTGAGACAGCCAGCTCAATGTTTGTAGTCATGTGTATGATTCTGATGTTGGTAGACTCCACTAGGAAAGTTAGTTCTTAGTATTTTAGATGTATGCACTGACTTTCAGTCTATATTTGACCTAGCTTACTTCAAGAATTATCATTGCTTCAGGTTTCTTGAGTGTATATCCTATTGCTATCAGAGTTGTTATTACTATACCTTTTGGCAGGCAGACTTTGGACTTTCATTTATCATGTTAGATGTCTGTTACTCTATGGACACTATTAGTTTCTCAGTCGTTGTAGATAATCAGGTTACTACAACTTGTTTGAATTTCCTACTGTACATTAGGAATACTTTCATATGCCTAACGTTTAAGTATATGTCATATGAATATACGATGCTAGGACTATGCTTCGTACATATTCTTTTTGTGTATATACGTCTCATTTCGTATACATACAAACTAACTAGTGTATTGTGCTATTATGTTAAAGTATCATAATATGTATAGTTTAATTAATATGTTTATGTGTATTGGATGTTTGATATATTGATTTGTCATATGCAAACCTACCAATAGGAAGTGTTATGTTATTGGGTGTGCATTGGCACCTTGCCTATTGGTTGCATTTGTAGCAAATGTGTAATGGTACAGACATTACCCACAAGTGTTATGGGGTATATGGTGCTAAACCTTCTCATTGTATGATGGAGGGTAATTCACGGAAGTCTGGCACAGATACTGGGCACAGCTTGTAAGCCCGGATGATCAGGCATTATTATAATACCGTTACCTACCCTGTAAGCTGCTAAACCAACTTTGGACGGAGCGGCTGTACGACACAGAATTTCTGTATTAACGACATGGACATGGGGCGGCAGAAATGTAATCATTACAGGCGTGTGAGACAATTGAAAAGCCCGTCCCAGACTAAAGACAGTAGGGAGGAGGATGGTGAACGCAGTAGAGCTGGAAGATAAACTTGGCCAGACTGGTCATGGTATATGTTTGTGTTATGATATGTTTTAATTAGTATTGCGCTGATGTAGAACTAGATATAACACATTCTTGACTTTCTTTCAAGCTCTCACAAGGAGCACCTATGTTGTAGATCTCAAGGACGAGTGAAGACTAGGTCGTGTCAGGACTGACAGGAATAGTCAGAATACCGGCAAGCTGTTTCTTTTGAGTCTACTGGAGAGTGGGGATCTGGACCACAGATCCAGATAGATCAAGTAACAAGTTACGTAATGTTTGTCATCAATATCCATATGTATATGATTTCATCATCCTCATATTGACAATCATCCTATGTCTATTGTTATGATTAGCAAATAAATGTTGTAGTATTGTAACTCATAGTTCTGTCATTATATTTTTTCCAATTGTGCATACGTGTTGTTGTGTACATTGGTGGGGGTTCACTTAGACACCAAGGAAGGGAGCAGTCAGGGAGAAAAACCTGTACTGAGATAGTCGTCTATACTCATATATTTAGACTTAAACATCTATCTTAGCTAACCTTCTCTTTCCCATTCCTTGGCGAATATTCAGCACAGTTCATTTTGTAACGAGCCACTTGGAGCTGTACGTTGGATATTCATGGGCTTAATCTGTAGTTCAGCCATATAGATTTTGTCCCTAGTCAGTTTCTGACTATTTGGGGTTGCTCGCCAGTGAATAATACTTTATCTAGCCGGTGGGGCACCCCGACTTCTGACAATCATCACCATCATAATCATAATCATAATTGTCATTGTTTTCATCATCATGTATCAAATCCTTGGCAGAGAAGCGCTCTCATCTCAAACCACGGGACTTAACGTAGTCGTCGTCATCATCATCATCATCATCATCATCATCATCATCATCATCATCATCATCATCATCATCATCATCATCATCATCATCATTGCCAAGGGAATTCTTGACTGTTGCTCGAACAATTCACCTGACAATGCATGGATACTCGATGCACACAAACCACAGAAGCCTTTTGCGTCCTTAGTTAACACATTCAAGTTTATTGCTGAACAGCACTCACGCGTGGCTGTCATACGCCGCCGGCTTCCTGCCGTTTTCGCGTCCTGCGTATGACTAGCGCACGCACTGTTTATGAATATAATGCATGGTTAGACTAAACGTCATGAAAGAACTTGGGTTGTGCATGTTGAATATCCTACTGCTGTATATCTCACACTATCTCTTCCTAACTTAACTACAGTGTCTACTCACGAACATAACCTGCAACCAACAATCGCTTATCACTGCGTGCATCGGACCGCCATTCTGGTCGGCTGTATTGTCAAACAACGTTGAATGTCGAACTGTCACTTGCAGGCGTTCTCGGCCTCATCACCAGGCCTCGGCTTTAAAATGTTGATTCATTCTCAACTGATTCCACGAATGAAATAGTAATTGACTTTTAAACTCAGTCTCTGATGATATTATCGCTGCTTATTTTGCTCAGTCAACGTTTCTATGCCCACGTCTCGCCCTGCAATGTCCAAAACATGTCCGCTCTCCTGTCCGTGGTAGCGCAGTCTTGTGACCACGCTAGCGCCACCCACTGGCCGTGCGTCGTGTCGCTGGTATAATCTCGCTTTTCCGATCGCCTACGCGAGCTGCCCTGATCCCATTTCATCGTTTGACACATATACTAGGTCGCTGCTTATCCGTCTCATGGCAGTATTCCCCCATATTTTTAAAATGTTGTAAACATTTTTACTGTCTTTACTCAGTCTTCTACTTCTTGGCATGAGTCAGGTAGTCGCATACTACAGTCAATCTCTGTGGCCAATATGGTCGCACATATCGGTCTTTTTGTCATCTATAGTCGCACATATCTGTCCGTCTTTAGTCGTTATATCTGAGCTTATCCCCTCTGATGATTCATTTAGACTCGTGACAAGTCAACCTCAATAAGCAACATCACCAAAAATAAAATATATTATCTTATAATGGACACGGTATACCGTCTACTCCCTAGACGCCGTGAAGTCACAGCCTCTTTTCTAGTTCAGAGGACTGCGATCTAGTCTGATCTGGGATCCAATGTCTCTCTAGACATCCCCAGTAGCTCCTCAATCATGTATTCCACATGAGCATCTTACCCTCTTCAAGCCCTCATGCTCTGGGTAAGGCATCTGTGTGTGCTTGTGAATTATGGCTTTCACTATCCCTTATTTGTATCTGTGGATCGCACATGTGTTAACTTGGACGTTGATGTGCTAAGTCTGACCTTGTTGTTGACTCTGTGTATGTAGTGTATTGATCTTATTCCGTATCTTATCGTGGTATCTTCTACCTTGGGGTTAGTTGCCTTGACGTTTCTTTGTCTGGATAGCTATAAATGTGCATGGACTCTATAGAGATGCTTGTTTCTCTCTCTTACCTGCTCAACTTCTTACCTTATCATTCTTCTTTTTGCCCTTATTCATGGTACTAATTTACACTAATGCATCATCATGTTAATACAATGTATAAGTGTTTCATAATTTACTAATAAATGATAATAATAATATGTTTCATACAATGTATAAATGTTTCATAATTTCCAATCAGTGTACATTGAACCAATAAGGCAATTTAACACATATACAGCGTGTACGTAGCTTCATTCTTGTAACATGTGAAGTATTCTGGTCTAGAATATTTCTCCAGACTTATACTTGTTTTATTTTAGGAAGGACGGACAACTAAGAACATGGACAGACCGCAATAAATAGTAGAACTAAAATGGACACTGGAAATATCAAAATAATACAGTGGAACTGCAGAGATATCAAATACAACCTCCCAGACATCATGAAACAACTGGGGAGCCAGAACCGCATAGTATGCCCTGCAGGAAACCCACTTGAAACCAAATCAAAAGTATAGCTGCCCTGGGTTCACAATGATTAGACAGGACAGAGAAGACATGAAAGGAGATGGGGTCGCCTTGCTAGTACACAAACAGTTCCAAATGGTGACACAAGAAACATTCCTAACCAAGAGCCTTAGAGTGTATCTGTGCGACGATTACAGGGAACCCTAAAAACCTAACACATACATATACCAATATATACTGTCCTAGAGGAGTAATTGAGGATAAAGATACCCTAGCAATACAGAGCAGACTTACAACAGAAGCCCTGATAGTGGGAGACTTCAACAGTCACCACACAACATGGGGTGCTAGAAAGAGCAACATGGCTAGCACAAACTCATGGAGTTCATTAAGGACAACCAGTTGGCAGTAATCGATCATGGACTACAACCAGGATTGACAGACTCCCTATATTCAGTGCAAACGCTCGGGAAATTTCACTAGGGGAAACAGACACGACATAAAAGAGGCAATATTAGCGACAGCCTACCAACCTCAGGCACATGGGATGTCAAATCATCATCGGATGGATACCAGCCCACAGGGGTATCCGTGGAAACGAAAAAGCAGACAGAGCAGCGAAAAGATGACTAACCAGCAGCAATAAAATCAGCACAGGTTTAAGAAAAGTAGAAGGACAGAGTGTCATCAAAAGCTACATACTCCAAGAATGGAGGAAACAGTGGAGAGAACACTTGAGGTGTGCATGCATAGCAGGTACAGGGTGAACCCAGTTACAAGTCGCAAGTTAATAACAACATGAAAGCAACAGAAAGCTGTGGAAAAGCAGACTGGGAAACTGAAAAGATACAAGAGAAAAAAAACCCATTCAGCATAGCATGCCTAGAAAACAACACCTTTGAACATCATTTATTAACATGTTTAGTTTAGTCGATGGATCAACATCACGGCAAACGGGTGCAACCCATAAGTGCTCTATCCTCCTCCTAACTCAAACCTGAGTCTGGAGAAACTCAGCTTAGTGCACGAACTCCGTAGCACCGGCGAGGATCCTGAAATACTTTGGGTAGATTTTTAACTCGAAATTTTGCCCGGGCAGCGCCATTAGGCTACTCTTTTTCGATTTCCAACTGCCAAGGGAATTTTTACGTGCGCAACAATACACACGGGCGTCCGATCTCACTACCCAGAGACCAGGGGAAATTTTATTACTAGAAGTCCACGAGAAAAAATCCCGGCATCACCGGGGCTTGAACCCGGGACCTCCAGCACTCGAGGCGGACACCATACCTCAAGATCACGCATCCCCCGATTTATTAACACGTGACGAGTACAATATAGAGGGAAGGGATCTAAGCGAATACTTTGTCAAAAATAAGACCCCAATGACAATGACGGAGTTCCTACACGTAACTAGCAACCCAGAAATAGGAGAGACTGGGGAGAAATGGACCAGCAATTTTGTAGTTTTCAATTTTTGCTCATCACCGGAACAGATTTTATCGAAACATAACAAAACCATGACTAAAATGTTGTACATTCATTTATTTTAAAAGGGGAAAACATTTAGCAATCTATTTCTATATGTTTCTTTACAAAATGCATTTCAAAAATGTATATGAACATGGGGAGAAATTGACCACCATTGGGGTGAAATGGACCAGCACGTGGGGAGCAATGGACCATAGTGGGGAGAAATGGACCTTTTTTAAAAAGAAGCAGCAACAACTCATCCATATTGCTATAACAAATAAATAATCATTAAAAGGATATTTGCAGTTTTTTTTTATTATTTTAAGCGACAGTAAAAAAGTTTAATATGATATATTAATCTAATATAAAGTTTTATCGAACATTTATGCCTGCAAGACTTTCTTTGAAGACATAGCCATCTTTGGTCCTAGAAGTGGTTCCAGTGATTGTAGATCTAGTAAGCTGTGCTTTAATACATGTAATTGAGACACTGGCGACATCTTCTACCTTAGGCTTAACAAATTTACCAGCAACCTTCTCACTCTTGCGCAAGAACTCTACCTCAACATCACTATCATCATCAATGTCTCCCCTTACAATTCCTACATAGTAAACAAAAGTCTTCTATGTTCCATATTCACATAGCACACACTGGCCTTCAAAAACCTCACGCACACCAGTCAAGCTAACCGTACACTCCTCATTTTCACCAAATGAAACATCAGAATCTGTGTCATCACAAAACGAAATGTCAGTTTCTGGATCTGAATCAACATCAAGTTCTTTCAGCAGCTGTCTCTTTGCCTTTTTGGGTGGAACTTTTGCTGCCTTTTCTTTCATCACCGCTCTTTCCCTAATTCGATCCATTTCTGGCGTAGAAGTAGCCAGCATAGTTTTTCCTCTTTTCCTCATATTATTTGAATCTTTTCGCGGACCAGCTTTTGGTAGTCCTCTGAAAACATGAGGCGAAGTAAAGGAAGAAGTAGCTTTATGTTGAAGACTCCCTGATATTTCCTGCAAGTCATCTACAAGGTTCTCAACATTACACTCTTTCTGATTTTCATGAAATTCTTGTGCAGTTTGATCTGTGCTGGTACCACAATGTGGAGATGCTGATCCTGTCTGTTCATTGCTTTCTAAAGTGGCATTTTCACTGTCCTTGCTGATGGGCCTGTTCGTTATTTCTGAAGGCATAAAATCATCTTCTGTAAAAACATCTTCGTTAAAGGGCCAAATACCTGACACTGAAAAGCCTGATTGAATGTTAATGGGAGTTGCCGCTTTAAGAAAAGCGTGGCCTCCTAGATTTGCAACTTGATAGATTGTCAGTGGTGTCCCAACATTTTTCATCATCCATGAATCGCACGCATTGTTGTAGACCGACTTCATGGGTCCAAAAACTGAACGGTCCAAGGGCTGAGTTTTAGATGAGGTGTGTGGTGGCAACGTGATCACATGAATGTTGTTTTTCTTGCACAGTTCAAGTGATTCAAATGAAATGTGGGAATCGTGATTGTCCAAGATCAAAATCAAAGGGAAGTCTTTGGAAGGTCTTGAATGCTTAATGAAGTGATTTATAACTTTGACGAAATTATCACGGGTCATCCAACCTGATTCATTCACAAGGCCAAGGGAACCTTCAGGTGCTCCAGCAAGCATAAAATTCTTAAAATTTTTTCTGGGAAACACAAAAACTGGAGGGATAATGTGACCCGCAGCTGACACAATGCAACAGATTGTGACCAGTTCTCCTCTTTCTCTGGATGTCACCTGGCCTATTGCTTCACTCCTCGTGGGGCAATTACTTTTGGCACTTTCTGTACAGTGGTCAGACCTGACTCATCCAAATTGTAGATTTGAGCACCACTCACATTTAGTTTTGTAATGGTTTCCTTCACAATGTTGAAGAAGGTGCAAATATTATGTTTGTTGAAAGCTGTAGCTCTAGCCAGAGATGTTGCCTCAGGTTGCCTTATGGTCAGCTCGGGATTCCGTCGCAAAAATCCACAAAGCCAGTCATTCCCTGCCATCATTTGCTCATCCCAGGTTAAAGGATGTGCAATGTTATTGACTTTCGCCATCTCGTACGCCAAAATACGAACGATTTTAGTTGTAAGTCCATGGAACATTCTTGCACAATCTTTCAAGTAACTAGCAAAATCAGCTTCTTGCTTAGCTGTGAAAACAAGGCTATGCCTATAATTTGGTACGAGTCTAGTAGGCAGACCATTACCTTCTCTGTCTTTTGTAAGATTGTTATTGAGGGTAGAGCGAGCAATGCCGTACTCCCTTGCAGCTTTCCTCACTTTCATTCCATTTTTCACAGCATTAACAGCTTCTCTCATACGTTCCTCCGTAACGAGACCCTTGTTGGTGTTTCTGATGTACAATCTTGGCATCTGAAACAAAAGAGTGACAGAATTATATAACATTTAGAATGGTAGGCCTATCATTTGCAAAGAAATACTGATCATAGCACGAATGGCGTGCATCTTTAATAAATCACTGAAATCAAATTTGTTAACAGTTTTATTGGTCTAGATTTAGACCCCAGTATTAAAAAGAATCAATAATGCTGATATTCGAATGCAATCTTCAACACTTTTAATAACAACAGACTGTCTTGTCAATTTCTTCTATGGGGAGAAATGAACCATGGGGAGAAATGACCGGTCCATTTCTCCCCCATCAATGTATTAAACTATTCAGCCATAAAGTCTCTTAAATCTAATATTATATGCTATATTTTTATATGAACTCTTAAATAACAAGTAAATAAAGATATTAACGTAATTACCTTGTCCTGATTCCTGACTATGCGTCTGCTTTACGATGGTGTCTGGAACTGGAAAAAGAAACTTTAGTGCAGAAAATTTTTTCAAACTTGCGTGGGAACGACCTGTGCGGGAAGTCGATGGCAAATGAAAAATTCGGACTATGTTTGATGTGGAAAACAAACTTATTATGGTTTCACTTTCATTGCATCACAGCCAGGGGCCAGAGAGGGGGTGGTCCATTTCTCCCCTATGTCCATTTCTCCCCAGTCTCCCCTACAGCATCTGGTCAGACAGTTCATCTGCCGAAGAGGGAAAGACATAACCAAAACTGAAGAAAAGAAGACAGAAAACAAGAGAAAGAGAGGACACCATAAATGTATGTATCCGTGTCGTGTCTGTTTGTACTTTTTCATCTCTGTCCTGTGTTATTAATTCCATTGTTTGGACATCCATCTATTTCTCTTGTGAAGGATGTCCTGGTTGTCCTAAGAGGGACAGTTGGGTGCGGCCGGGTGACTGGCACGTTGGAGATTTGGCTCATCTTGGAGGGCTCCTGGACAATGCTGGCAGGTGGGTTGGGCCGTCTTGTTGTTGCATGCACCGGCACTGACAGCGAACGTGGGTGAACGTGTGGCTGACTGGGAGGACAACTGCTCTTGAGTTCTTGGCCTGTGTCTTCATCGAGTCCTTATGAGGACATGGACATGACCGGGACCAGTCCCGGTGAAGACCACACAAGAAATAATCAATCCTTCAGATGATTACACAAAATATGGCCGGTCCTGGTGAAGACCACAAAAATCATAACCTACCTTAGTGAGGACCATAAAAACATCAGTCCCCCAGAGGACAACTGAAAATATAACCAATCCTAATGAGGACCACGGAAAATAGAACACATCCTAGTGAGGACCACAGAAAGCATAACCCGCCATGGAAAGAACCCAAAAATATAAACAGCCCCGGTGAGGACAACACAAGAAACCACCAGTACTTATGAGTGCTAATAAAGAAAGGAACCAACAACTGGAAGAGTGCAGAACCTGGTAAGGTCCGACTAAGGACCGGTCTTTATCAGGACCAAAATAAGACAATAATGAAATTACCAGGCAGCACAAAACCAACTTTTCCCGGCAACTAGAGCGGAATCAACATAATCAGTCTGAATTAGGACTAACTCGAAAGAGAGCTCAGACAGAATCAGAACCAAAACCCACACAACTACGGATCTCAACTCTAACCAACGCGAAGAAGCAGGTTGCACGAGAGCGAATTTGGAATGTTTGTTTATGGATCAAGTCAAGTTATGAAACAATCACTGTTGGATACAGCTTGACAAGATGAATCCAATAGTATCTCAATGAAGGCTGTGCGTCAATTCTAAGCAGAGTTATTAATATTTTTGTGTTGTGATCTATAACAAGGAAGTGCAAAGGGATCTGAGTAAAATAAACACAGCTGATCGCGGCGCAGTAGAAGGGAGCTAAGAACATTAAATTTTGCTTTCTGTGGCTTGTTTATTTAATTACACAAGTACACAGATACATTCCAGCTACAAATGAAACTTGTATTCTGTTTAATTTTAGAGTTAAATTGCCAGTTCTAATTATAAATAAATACAGGTCCGCTACAGTATAGTACTATTGTATGAGCGCCGCCATTTTGCATTTTGTGTTATGACTGCGATATCTCCTTTTCATGGTTGTGCTAACCATTTTTTCCTGAACGCTATCGAAAGCAAGCATTGTTGATACTCTTCAAATATATGTAAAGTTGAACGCAGAATTAAAATATGCAACAAAATGTCAAGGTTGGTTTAAAATACAAGAGATATAAGAAAAATTATCTTACCCTTCCTTAATAACCTTAAATAAATTTAAGAGAAGAAAGTTCTAAGTGACAGTCGCTTGCAGCCTAGCAGATAGACCACAGTAACATTTATTAGAGTTGTTTCCCCCAATCTGTGACGTGTGGTTTTCGAATACATCTAATCAAAAACAGACGTGGGTAAAAACCGGAACTCACTGGGCGATCGCTTAAAAGTTTTCCGGGAAAAATATTCCCACCTTTCTCTCGCTTCCCCCCCCCCCCCCTCCCCCATACCCACAAAGATCGGTAACTGACATTGCTATATGTATGACGTATCATTAAGAAATAATTTATACATAGTGTTAACATTATTCGTATAAAAAGGTTAACAATTAACTGCCTATTACTTCCAGATTTGTTGTAAACTGTTATGTAAAAGGGTGTGGGACATGGCAGCATGTGAAATTAGGCAATACTGTGTCTTTACTACTTGTTTGGATGGCCTAATGCATAGTGTTGAAAATTAACACACAAAATGTGAATTCAAAACATAAATAGTCATTAGTAGTACACTTATCCACAAACAGCAGCTAATCCTTGTATGCCATTATCCAAAGTGAACATCTCTGCAAAGTATGTCTATGGTCAAATAAAAGCACAGTGACTTCATATCTGTATTTTAATTGTTACTTATGCAGTATTTAAAATAATCAATAGAAAGAAAAAGCAGCGGCTTTTAATTCATACTAAAATAATCAAATATGGAACACTTCTGTCAAGATAATAGCATTTTTAAATTGAGTATTTACTAACGAGACCACAACAAATAGATAGACCCTGAAAAAGTTAATCTGATGGTACCTCAATGATACCTGTATATCAATTCTCAACGGGGATATTCACATTTGAGTGTTGGTGTCTCTGACTAAAATATTGTCATGAATCCCGTTATTTCGGAGCTCTCTAGTGTGTCTCATTAACTCCGCTGCCAGTCAGTGCGAGATTGTCTCAAACGGGTCAAAGACGGATATGAAAACTGTCTTCAAAAATATGTTTCGTCATGTTAAATGATTTTAAAAAATAGTAAAAGTATACAAATAATTTATTAATAATCTTTAAACTTGTATTATCTTTAACTTGAGTAGTCCAAACTGCACGATTTGAGCCTAGTCCGATCTATATTCGCGTCAGCTACCATCATGGTTTTACATTCACAAAGTTGAAACATTTCCGCAGAAATATTTTTTTTTTGGTACCACAAGAGGAGGACTGTTGGCGATGACACGCTCCAAATGTATGTAAATATGGGTGCAGAATTCGAAAATCCTATCTAAAAATAAATATAGATTAGTTTATACAAGCTCTAGAAAATAAAATTACTTTCCATTTGTCAAGTAAAGGTATGTATTTAAAAGCCAAGATAATTTCATCCAATCGCTTTGCATAGAATATTAGACTGACCTATCCCGCAGAAACTAAGATGGCATCTGTTATTGTCACGTGACATTTGATGAATGAATGATGTCGGAAGCATGCATGGTCTTTACAGCAGCCATTTATGGGGACACAATGGATCATTCCGGGGTGGCGCGGTATGTCATTTCCAGTTTCAGATCCATCCATCCATCATCCATCCACCATGTGCCATGCTTGTAAGCGTGGGCGGTCATGTTCTGCCATCTCACTCGATCACCAGAGTCGTGGATCAGCCTCGTGTTTCTGTCTCTACCATGCCACAAGGCCAAGCCATCCAGGTACTTGCTCTAGGTCTTCCCCTTGGTCTGTTCCCCTCTATCTTGCCAGTTGTCACTAAGTTATCCAAATCATTTCTTCTCATAACATGCCCAAAAAATTGTGACTGTCTACGTCTAATGTCTCAAATCAGTTTACGATCTTCATTTGTTTCTTGAAGGACTTGTTCATTGGTCTTTCTGGCTGTCCATGGTATTCTTTGCATTTTCCTCAGAAACCACATTTCTACAGCCATCAGATGTTTTTCAGCCTGACTGCTTATTGTCCGAGCTTCACATCCATATAAAAGTACAGGTTCTATGTAGCATCTCAACACTCTATTTCTCGTTTCAATTGACATCTTTTTATTGGTCAGTATGTTTTTCATCTTGCTAAAGACTACTTTTGCCATGGCGATTCTTGTTCTAATCTCTTCAAGGCATCTTCCATTTCAGATCAGGTCGCGGCAATATCAAACCTGCTAAAAATAGTAACACTGAAAATCGTACAATGGAATGGACCCTCAGGGGACAGAGTTTATTCAGACCAGTTTGGTTCAGGGGTGGAGTTAGCCTTATAAAACTGGTACCCAGCAATTTTCTGGGAATTTTCTGGGGTGGGGGGAATGTGATGAGGAAGGGACCTGGTCAGACATGTGGTCTAAATAAATGAAGGCCTAAGACCTTCCCACTGAAATGGCAGTATTTGCTATGAGACTATCTGTTTATACAGTAAACTGTTAGGAACTTAAACAGAAGTATGTCATGTTTATTTACAATATTCCTTTCCTCCGGGCTAAAGAATTCCAGCCTTGTATTGAGAGACTCAGAAGCATAATGGCTACACCGAAGGATGTGTGCAACACCACAGTAAATGTATTGTAGCAGCAGATAATGGACGTGCAGCCAGACCTGACACACCTGGAGATGGCCACTAGGGGTCAGATCTTGGAGGCAGTGGCAAGATTGACATCTACTTTTGTCAAAGTTCTTACCAGGCAGCTAGGTGACATCAATAATGGGAATATTGAATCATCTGAGATGATTGAAGCAACAGATTCAACTCCAATTCATAATATGCATGCTGAGCGGACTCTAGGCATGATGGATGCCTTGATGCAGAGAGCTCCTTCACAGTTGTGGATCAGCTCTGTGTTCTTGTTTCGACCATTCCATGTGGTCAAGCCATCCAGATATTTTCTGCTCTGCCTTCCCCTTGTTGTCTTCCCTTTAATCTTGCCAGTTGTCACCAAGTTTTCTAGTTGACTGCTTGCTTCTAATTTCTGCAGTCAGTTTGCAGATTTTATTTGCTTCTTGTGTTACTTGCTCATTGGTTTTCTGCTTGTCCATGGAATTTCCTGCATTTTCCTCAGACACCACATTTCCACTGCCATTAGATGTTTTTCAATTTGTCTGCTCACTGTCCACGTTTCACATCCATACAAAAGTATAGATTCTCTGCAGCATTTAAACAGTTTTTTCTCGTTGCAATTTAGGGAGATTCCAGGACACAACTATAGTAATCAATTTGACAGCAGACAGTTTTGAAATAGCTTGCTATCAATGAAGGCAATACCACACGGAGATTGCGGTAGTGAACATGTATCAGTTATAACTGGAAAACTTAAGAAGTTAAAGAGGGCTTCAAGAAATACCAAGCTGGATTTGACAGTACTAAAATCAAAACAGGAAATTAGTGCGACATTTACCATATGATGAGCAGTATAGATGAACATTAGTAAAAGCCGAAGTTTTCCTAAATGCAGTATCAAAGTAAAAGGACTTAGTCTGAAACAAGCAAATGTACTTAAGTATTTTGGTACTTTGATAACAGCACATGCAAGATGTATTAAAGACTTAAATTACAATAGCAAAACCAGCATTTCACAGAGTGTAGAATATTATGTGTAATATATCTGTCAATCAAGGTGAGAAAAAGTGTTCTTAACAGCTATATCAGGCCAGTCCTGATGTATGGGAATGAATCATAAACAGTTAGCAGACTAGTAAAGAATCACATGGAAGCTGCATGTATGGACTATAGGAATCCATAAAAGTATTAACAACAAACTCCTTAAAACTGTAAATGTGAAGGCTTAACTGATCTGTACATAATTATTTTATGCCGTTGACCTTATTATTTATCAAAGCTGAAAAATCAGCACCCACATAAAAAGCAAAATGTTAAAGTAAAGTAAAACTTATTATGTACAGAACTAAATAGAAATTGATCGCCATTGCAGATCTGTTCATGAGTTTAGAATATGTTGTGTTTAATTAAGGTTTCTTTCAGAAATATGTGCGTGGTAGTAAATACAAGGGTCGGTCAATAAGTAATGCCTCCTATTTTTTTAAATCTATTGTAATAGTTTATTGGTGTGCAATTTATTAATTTAGTGGGGTTCCTCAAACACTTTTCTGCACTGTATAACTACCAACCTGTTTTCAGTCACAGGTTGCGCAACAGTAATGGTGTAAATATGGCCAGAGAAGTTCGGTTAAAGAAACGTAATGTCATAGAATATTTATGTAGATTCAACAGTGGATGTTAGAACTGTCCGACGTTGGGTACGTCATCGTGACGAAGCTGAAGTAGGTCAGTCCTCACTGGCTGACGTAAAGTGGACTGACTGTCCGTCAGCCACATTGACTCCACACAACATTCATCGAGTTGATGACATCATTCATGGTGACACTGGGTGAACTGTGTTCCATGTTCCATTAGTGAAGACAGTGCCCATACCATCATTGCAGACTGGGTTATTCAAAGGTTTGTGCACGGTTGGTACCCAGAATGTTGACAGACGGACAGACGATATTGCCATACCACACACCGCTAAACGCTCCATTGATACAATTGCAGAATTGGGCTGAAAATTATTACCACATCCCCTCTTACAGTCCCGATTTAGCACCTTCAGACTTCCATCTGTTTGGAGTGAAAGAAGATCCTTCGCGGACATAACTTTGGGGACACATAGAGCCTTAAATGCGCCGCATGCAAGTGGGTTAAGAAAAATGACACAATTGTTTACCGTGAAGGGATACATGCCCTTGTGAGAAAGATGGATAAAATCAATAACGGAGACTACATTAAGAAATACAGTTTTTGAAGTACAGACTTAGGGCTTCATTTTGATGTGAATTTTATCTGTTGTTGTGCTTATTGAATTAAATTAAAAATTACGAGGCATTACTTATTGGCTGCGCCTCGTAACTTGTACATCTAAATATATATTTCCTACTTAGCCAAGATCTTTGACAAAATATTTTTATAGGGGTCCAATCTGATTGCTATATTTCTATAGTTAGTTTATTTTAAACACGAAATTAGAAAATAGTATTTGGATAAACAGTGGTAAAATGAACTCCGATGAGTTTTCTGTAAAAACAACCAACATCTTCCAAAAAGAACACTATTCTGTAAAACAAACACTGAAAAACCTGTAAACTGCCAAATAATAATATTGACTCCTCCGAAGTCGGAGAGTGTCTGCCTGTATGGCGAGGAACCACCAGTCTGCACACCAATAAGCCAGACATGGGACAACAGATACTCACGCAAACCTCAGGTCCTGTATGACATCACACTGATGTTGGACAACAGGATGCCTTCATCCGACATACAGGACTTCGCGTTGGAGCTCAAGCCAACGAACACAAGCAAGCAAGCATAATATTGACATTAAACATCATGCAGAGAATACATTACTTAAACGTCTTTGTTTGCTAAAAATTTATACCTAACGCTATATTTTTGTTTCTTTACTAATCTGACATAGCGGGGGAAATGCCACTATAAAGTATGATTTATCACAGTAAAAATCACTGTCTTCTTCAGGTGCCTGGTCTGGGCAGACATTGGCCATGACTCTCCAGTCCTCTCTGTTGTCTCATATTTTGATGAAGTTGGTGTTACTTATGACGGCACTTGAAGTAGTGGCACGTGTATGGACTACGCTTGGGTTCAAAGCCATCGAGCCTGCGCAAAAGAAAGTGGAAACAATTCATAAAAAATCGTAACAGTCCTGGAAAACCCGGTGTTTGCAACCCTATCTCACGAGGTGCGTAACTGATTGGATAAACACATGCTTAACCTTCTTCTCTATGCTTATCGGGATCGCTGTGCATGAGGGGACACAGCCAACTCCTGGATATTTTCAGCAGAGTTTTAAAAAAAAAGAAGATATTTTATACCGGTCCACTGAATCAATATTGGCAGATTCAGTACCAAACACAAAGTACGTTTGGACCAAATAAAACTTGATGGCGGAAAATGGGAAGATGAGGTGTGCCACAGTTATGACAAATGGGAAGATGAGGTGTGCCACAGTTATGACTTTTGTGTGTGTGTGTTCGCATATCCTATACAGGACATAGCTGTCAACATCAGCACCTTTCAGCTGGTTATTGATTTCTTGGCAAGATTACGCTCAGTAGTTTGCCATTGCGTTCTGAGCGACCGGCTCACATACCCCGTATGTAAGTTACCGACGCGGAGAGAATCGCTACTGATTCTCGCGCACGTCACGTTACTCACGAGAGTATACGGGATTACGGAGAAAGTCGTGTAACCTCTAGAGTAGTGTAGTAACGTGGTTATCCAGTCCTTTTGTGGATCTTATATAAATCAACCATTTATCGATCCTGATCCACAAAGGGCGATAACTCTTTTTCCCCCCAAAAATGTAGGTGGTCAGAGGTGACGTGGTCAAGTGACTCATCAGAGTGGGCGTGGTCTAGTGACTCATCAGAGGTGGTCTGGTCTAGTGACTCATCAGAGGTGGCGTGCGTGGTCAAGTAATTATAGGTACGACATAAAAAAAAATACGACATGAAACATTAAAAATAAAAAACAAACAAAAAGGTAACACTTTTCACACAGATTTTATTGGTAGACAACATCTATTCGGTTACAACATCTAAAGCTTGCGTCGTTTACGTCCCAAAGGGATCAGCGGGATTTGATTACTGTAGAAAGCTGTCTGGTCATTCAGTGGCATGTCTTGACTGTAGACATAGGTGGGCGGATCTGGTACGTCTGGGTTGTAGGTAGACTGGTCTTGATAAAACGTCACGGGGTCTTGAGTGTAGGTAGCCTGGTCTTTACTAGACACCTCGGGTGGTTGGTAAGTTAGTTTATCGAAATCCGCTAGAATGTCATCCTTCATTGATAGGAGAGACTCAAACTCTGCTCTCGTGAGTGTAATTCCCATCTTGGTCGGATACTTGAGCTCAGAGACACCGAAATACTTGCGTAAATGTACGGTCGTAGTGCCTCGGTATTGAGAAACTGTCGCCGCTTTCAAACCGTTGGCTAGTGGTCTGGGCATTTCATCAGTTCTTGACATGAATATCCAGGTAGCTGTAGACATCTTGAGAGTGGCGGGCACGAAACACAAAGGTGGTCAGTTCGTCTCGTTTTATAGGACATAGTTTATCGATTGATTTTAAACGTGTCTGGACTTGTCTTTTTCAACCACGGGCTAACCAATCGAAACACGAGGCGGTCATTCACGTGTTGTCTGTGACCAAACGGCTGCAGGATACGCGACAGGCTCGCGCCGCGGCATTTCATCACCAGAAAATACAGGGCGTACAGCCCGCAAGTGGCGTTATTGATGTCTTGTAACATACGGGTATTGTACATAGGTGATTGGTCCGAGTTACGTCGTATAAAGCGGATAATGTCGGCATGTAATGGCGGCAAACCAAACGAATCGAAATATTCAAACTGACCTAGGCCATCGAAATATAGGGCGATCCAATGTGACCCAGAGTAAACACTGGTGTCGGTGTTGACGATAAAAGCGGCTGGTTGTGTTCTATCAATGTGTCTAGGCAATTGATCTCTAGCACATACGTTGACTAGCGAAAGGCGTCGAACAAACGGGTCAGACATGAGTAACTGTCTTAGGTGTTGGGTATCCATTATGCTACGTAATCGGTTAGCACTTGCCTTGTCTTGGAAATTTCTAGAACCGAATCGAGTTCCGCGTATATGATGACTTGTAGAGGTGCATCCGTTATAACGGCAAACTTAAGTTCCAGTGACAGTGGACCGGATTTGGCCAGTTCAAACTGCTCCCCGTCTAATATACTGGGAGTCAGATCAAAAGCGTACAGAGCGAACCCTTGACTGAAACTCTCAAAATTGATACCATTCCCGACATCCTTACCGGTCAGACCGAGGGCCAAATTGGTACCATGGAAAGCTCGCGCATACTGACCTGTGGTATAATTCATGGTTAAGGGTTTGCCTGTGACACTACGCCCATCTACCATCAAACTCAAATAGTTTAACTGATAATGATTGAATATGAAGGGGTTAGTGTTTAGCTCGCCGTTGAAACACGACGCATTCACTAAGCCGATCACCACCCGGGTCGGCGTCTGGCTGAGGAAGAGGTTATCTTGCGTGTGGGAAAACATACCTTTCGGGATAGAAAAGGTTTTTACCACTACCCTTTTAATGGGATACTTGGCATTGGCTCTCAATAAGGCTTTTTCATGAGCCAGAGAGATAGCTGGATTTAACTTAGCTTTCCTCACCAAGAGGGTGGCATGAGTAATGACACTTTTGTAACCACCGTTTACATCCGTGGCAATCAAATTAAAGACAGATTTTGAGGGGGTTAGTTTGATTTTGATATCGATCCCATTCAGCATGTACCTGTCCTGATTGAAAATATCGGAATGTAGACGACCCATCATATCCAGCGCCACACTAGAGCTGGCTAAAGATCGTCTTTTGGCTAGACCTTTATTGGTTTCACCCTTCGTGTCTGTCATATACAAAGGAGTATCTGGGTAGTATAGTGCTGACGTCAGATGACTCTTTTTGGCCTCTGCACCATAATTCAGAAGAGCTTCCAAGTAGGCCCGGTACGGATACGAATTTTCACTCGGTGAAATAAGAGTGTCGTTCAAAGACACGTCTACTTGAGAAAACAAACTATGCAAATAATAATTTATGGGACCGACTTCGGCGGTGCTCGGTAGGTCGTCACCATTGGGAAGTGTAACTTTGGCCCTCACGTGCAGAAAAGTATTAAACAAATCTATATAATCCTCTCCCACGCCAGAGATGGAGAACTCGATGGGTGCCCCATAGGCTAACGTGGCCAACGGATGAATCTCCACAAACTGTCCTTCTTCCACGGCCGTCTGGGTAGGTGGCACGCTAAACAAATCCAGACCAGAATGTAGGCACTCACACGACTTGGGATGTATTAACGCCATTACGAGAAAATATCCGAATGTCCCCGCTGGTGTTGGTGGTTCTTATGAGCCGATCGCTTTCTGCCGGCTGGTTTTATTCTTTTACTGGGCTGACCGGGCGGGGCGGCTCGTTTTCGTTTCCTGACGCCGCTACCTGATTGGCTGATATGTTGAGCAGCGCCCTGGAGCAGTCGTTGACCGGCGTCCCTGGCGTGTTCTTTGAAGGACTCGCCAACATTCCGACCGGCTAGGGCGTCTTGAGCCACCTGCAAACCCGTACCCAACCCTTCCCGCAAAAGGGCTTTGCCACCAGTCTTCAACCAAGGAAGAATTGTTCGACCAAGGCCACTAAAGAAACTACCAATTCCATGACCTCGCTGACTCCGACCACCCACAAAAACGGGTAGACCGCTGCCGGCTTGATTACAGAAATATTCCTCGTATAGTTTGGGATTGCGTCGGATTGGCACGTGTCTAACCATGGTTAAACCACCTCAAAACGTTTGTTGGTTCGAAAATGCAGCGTCACTACCGATGTCCCACCTGTGAATGGGATAGGTTTCCCCCGTTCGTCGGTTATAAGAGGCTCAATCGTGTCAAAGGAGAACCGACAGAGTGGAACGTAATGTGGTTTATCGTACAGCCTAAATACAGAGGTGGTGGATCTGTCTAGGACAGATAGAATCCGTAGTAATGGTACCAGCACAGCGCCGACCACACGCGAGGTGACAATGTCGGAATAGATAATTTGCTGGTCCAAATCTACTTCACCCAGGCCGGAAAGAACGGACGTCAGTCTCGCTGACGAGGGGACTTGTAAAATATCCGCCAACTAAGTCTAATTTCAGCACCCTGTTCGTATAGTAGGAAACGAGTCGATGGGCACATAAAAACACATTTTAGTCTATTCGAGTTCTGAGAGTTTCCGGGCTCGAAAATGTAAAGTTAGCACTGAAGTCCCATCGTTGAGTGGTATCGTTTTTCCCGTCTCCGTAGTTAAAAGTATTTCCACCGTGTCGAAGGAGAATCGACTTAAGTGAACGTAGTGTGGTTTATCGTAGACACGATGCACTGACGGCAACAAGCGATCCAATATAGGGACAGTCCTTAGTAAAGGAACCATGGCGTCTCCGACTGGTCTGGCAGCTACGAGATCAGAATAGACGTAGATATTTTTAACGACGCTATCCATCTCCAATTCCACATTACCGTATAATAAGGCATTCTCGTCTGATAGAGTCGAGGTTGGAAAACCCAACATTTTTTTCAACCTCTCACTAATTTTAACGTGGGCGCCTTTTTCAAGTAGTTTCATTGCGACTTTGTTCCAAGGTGTACGTAGCGTGAATTTGATGTTTACTTTCTCGTCTACTTGGGTTTCGACACACAACTTATTCAACTCCTCGATGAAAGCTTCTGGGGTGGTGAACGGACCCGGTGGACATTCAAGGGTTACAGGTTCCAGACCACTACCTTTGGGCGGAAAGTACTGGATCCAAATTTCCCCCGACAAACCGTTAAAATACGTATTGGGGAATTGAATTTCGGCCAGGCCCACTTCGTATTGTTGACTCACCTCAATAGTCTGCGGCAACTTGACGAAAAAGTGACCTGGGTGGTTGTTCGGGAACACATCCGGGGCCGTAACACTCGGTAACACCAAATAAAAACTCATTGTTTATCTAGCTTAGGATTAGGTAGCATATAACCCAAACAACTACTCATTAGAGCGACCCACAGTTTGCCTTCTGCTGCGTCTGCGCTGCCTTGAGTCAGATTGAATAGTGACACAGCAATCACGCTATATATAACGAGGGTTTGGCAGATGAATACAATCTCTGGCCGCGGCACGCGTTGTCCAAAAAACGACCAGAACGAAGTTCTTTCCCCGTCCCTAGTCTGTGGACGCAACACCATATTATCCAGGTTGTCTTCGGCCATACCACTAGTCTCCATAGCTGGCTAGTTGTGTGTCGGCTATCCAACTGTTGAATGAATTGGGATAACCAAACCACTTGACTAAATACTCTTTACCACTACCTTTCCTCCACCTTTCTTGTAAGATTGTTTCGATACGATAAATTTCTTTATCACCCACCAATTGTATTTCTTCTCGGTAGAATGACCCTTTAAGTTCCTCCCCTGAATCGTCTTTTAGCACATACGTCACCGGACTAGTCTGGTTTATACGACTAACGGTAAACAGTTCTTCTGTCCAACCCGACATATAACCTTTTTTAAAAGGTTGTTGGCTTTGAGCTAACCTGACACGGTCGCCGGCTGTGAAATACACTTTTCTTGATGCGTCTGTTTTACGGTATAAATTATTCCACACTTCTTCTTGATTAGTGTTGTTAACTTGCACAGGGGCCATGCGAATACTCCGGTGATACGAACCATTGTAGTTCTGGATCAAGTTTAGCTATCACGTCGACGTAGCGCAGTGTATTGGTCTTGGTAAAATAACGCCACATTTTTTCTTTAAGAGTTCGGTTGAATCTTTCTACCACGGCGGCTTTCACATCTTCGTTCTCAGTGGTAAAGAAATGCACGCCTCGGTCAGTCAGAAATTTTAAGAAGGTCCGATTGACGAATTCTGAACCTTTGTCGGTCTGAAAGTTTATCGGTTGGCCCTCTTCAAATATTTTACTCACGACCGCCACTAGTTCTTTGCCCGTTTTCTTCTGGATCGGGATGGCCCAGGCATATTTACTAAACACATCGATACACGTCACTAGGTAGCCATACCGTCATTGTACCTTCGTAATTTTTGCATATCTATCAAGTCGGCTTGAAACTGTTGATTTATACCACCGGTTAATGGTCTGACGTCTCTGAAATCGGCGACGAATCGGTTTATGTAACGTGTAGGTATCCTGATGACGTAACCATTTCTGAATGGTTTTAGCTGGAAGTTTGTTATTTCGATGTAAAGCGACAGCACCACCATAGGCTCCCGGTTTCTCTGGGTCATAGTAATACTTTCTTAATTGCGCGGCCATTTTTCCCATCGGGGTGTAGGTATCCTACTCTTCTTCTTCCGCAGTTTATAACCCGGTGTAGCCACAGGTGTCTCTGCTGGGGCTTTGGGTTCGTCTACCTTCGGTGTTAGCTGAGCAGGCGGTGTCTCGACTACTGGTACCGGTAAGGCGCTGACTTCGGGTTTTTGTTCCTTGATATCCACCAGACCTAATGGTTTGTGTCTATGCTGCTCGAGGCGATTCAGATACCGCTGTAAGGTTTGTTGATATAGTCTGGCTTTGTCACGGGGTGGTAGATCTTCTGTTTCCAGGACTTGTTGCATCTGATTATCCAAGTCTTGTAGGCTATCGGTTAGTGTGTCGGGTGGTACGTAGGGTTTTTCCAACACCCGAGGATCGACCAGGATCATTTTCTTCATTATAAACCCACAATACCTTTCAAGACGTTAAGGATGGGTCCGAGCAGGGCGCCGATGAATCCACCCTTTTGCAAGATCTGCTTCCGTTTCTTGAGTGATAGTTTCTTACGAGTGAGCGCTCTCAGGCTGTTTTTGTGACGTTGCAGACGAAGCTTCTGAGCTGGTGTGAGGGGAACATTACCTTTTAATACGTTGTGACAGCATTCGCAAATTGATTGGACGAGGTCTGGGGAAGCTGTTTTAATAACAGCTTTTACGGCAGGTGGCTTGGCTTCACCCAAGTACCGCAACATGGATTCGTTGCGTTTAAGTTGACTAGACATGTTATTTAGGGACGTAGACGACTTGTCTTTGGTCGGGAAATATATGACTTCGTAGACGGAGTTGATCCGGTGTTTCCTGGCGGAGGTCAAATAACAAATACCCGTGTGGAGCCGATGTAGCGTCCTTAAAACTCTCTTGGACATATGACACCCGCCCTGGAAAAATTTGTTTTCCCAAATTATTAACTTGTGCACCGTCTCGAGGGTTCTTAAATACTACTAGGTAATGTGAATTCAAACTAATGGTTCTTTGTTCTTTATTCTTCCCAAAGAGGTTCTGTACAATATACATGACGCTGAGGTTGCGATGATGACTGCCCTTAGTAAATAGTTTAGTTACCCTATCATCTGTCTCGGCCATTAGATCATCTATGACTACCAACCGACGTCTATCGCCGGTCCACTGTTCCATATCAGGCAGCCCTTCATTAAACTGCACTCCTTTCATATTCTCGTACATGGGTTGCCACTCCCCATAGCACCATATAACCTCCTCTGGAATCGGGTCTACCATGGCGGGAAGATGGGTCAGGAAGCGCTGGACAAAGACGGTTTTACCGCTCGCTGTCGGGCCAGCAATCAAACAAGTAAAAGGATGTTTCCAACGAGGATCCATGGCCACTAAATGACCGGATATGACTCGCACACCCGTCTATATATTTCAACGATTAGTGACCCGACAACTCTTGATGGTAATGTTTAGCCAGGGCGCCACCTGATAGTGATTACCTACGCCGATGTTTAAAGAATTACTCCCCCTACGGTTCTGGTAGTTCTGGTGCCGCTTATCGGCACGGCACACGCTAACAGATGCCATTTCCACACACCGCGACGGCTTATCGCCGCTAAGCCTTTACAGAACTTAGCTGTATGTTGCTCGCTTGGCAAGGTTACGCTCAGTAGTTTGCCATTGCTTTCCCGGCTCAGTATCCACCAAGTCACGAGCGGGGGTCGAACCGCCTCAGCTCTCACTCCGCTACGAGCCTCTGCGTGATAAATGGGATTACAGAGAGAAAGTGTTGTAACCCCACAGCCACAGAGCCCGGTTTATACAAAGAACACAATTGTTTTAACCGTCGCGTCTTTGAGGCACATTCTGTGATTCTATATTTCTTGCGTCTGGTGAATTAATCAAAAAATATTCTTCTGTTAAATCTTTTCCCCACTCACCAGGCAAAAAACTACCAACACACAGACAAATCAATACGTCGTGCTTCATTGTTCGGTGTAATGTAATTTCAATCGATGAAAACAAGGCGTTGTTCGCCGTTGTGTTAGTTGCGTTGTGAATGGCGGGTATCTTCTGCTATGAATGAATGTTGTGCGTGTATTAGAATTTAATATTTGCACGCAGTCGTGTTTGTTGACAATTATAATGTTGACGTTTGGTAAAATCTGGCGGTTCTTTTTAAAAAACCCCGCGTCTTTTTGTAGTAATGTCTTTGTAAATGTGTGTTGTTTTATTAAATAATGTCTTTCCGTATACTGTCTTTTGTGGGTTTGTAGCAATGTTTTTATATTAAAGAATGTCTTTCCGTATAATGTATTCCGGGTTTGTAGCAATGTTTTTGTCTGTCGCAAACATGCGGGTGGGGTTTTTTCTGTTAAACAAAGATATATGACTCACACAAAATGACACTAAGCTGAAGACGTTAGCAATCTGTTAAACAAAGATATATGACTCACACAAAACTGACACTAAACGGAAGACGTTAAATTATCGTGCCTCGGGACTCTGACAATTATGTTTCTAGGAAATAATGTTTCGAGAGAGACATAATTTCCGTGTCAGAGAAATTAACATCTTACCGGGGAATTACGCCGCAGCAACTCTGTTTGAAGTAAGGACAGCATACTTACAGAACTGTCTGTGTTTAGGTGCACTGCCATCAAACCTAATTATCTTTCCCTCCCGGAGATAGAAAAACGTACGAAAGAGATGCAATTACGAGTTGACACAAAGTACCTAGGTACGTAATTATGGTGGCAGACAATGTATAGTCGATGAAAAGTCGTGGTTCTTTCTGCGTGATTATGAATCTATACTCGAGTGAAATGTCGCAGCCACAAACCCGCCTTTTGACAGTTCGCCCGGCCCCCCGTGTGACAGTGGCGGTCAAGCGATGTGGCAGTGGTTACTTATTGTTCCCGACATCTGATTGGTTGATTCAAATGACAACTTGCTCGTTTCAAATATACGACAAACACTCACGACAAGTAATTCATGAAACGCATGTGAAGTCATTTGAGTGTCCGCAGTCAACGAGGAAGGATGTTTTTTATTCAACGGATAATAATTTCAACATATTTTCTAATTCGTTGGACGTTAACAATTGCGCCTTCTGAAATATATATTTAGCGGCTGAAAGGCTGAAACTGGTGACAATTTGCTCGACATGATCGTCAGAATTATACAACGAATCAACGAGATTTTGCTTCATATATCTGCTCAAAGACATTAAAACTATTATCCGGCCACAGTTGACGCGGGCATCAGAAAATAATTCCTCTGCTATATTCTCAAAGGTATGATATGCTTGATCACTTGGTATATTGCCTACAACAGACTCAAATAACGTTGCATGTTGACGAATCAACCCATCGAGTAATTTCATCATCTTACAAAGTTCATCCGGCTGGATAACATTCACAAAGAGGTCGGGTATTTTATCAGAGAATGTCAGCTACGCAGAGGCACGGATGTACTCTGTGTAATAAAACCTTCACATTTGCTACTAATCTACGTCGACATGTTGTGACTACTCATTCGACACAACAGTTTACTTGCGATTTTTGTGATCGGATGTACACTCGCAAAGACGCCTTACAGAGACACGTAAAGACCGAACATGAACTACTATTCAGTGCCGTGTCGACCACTCAACCATCATCTAGTGCTGGTAATAATTACCAATCCACAAGTCGCAAGCGGCGACGAGAACCGAATACAGACGAACAATCTACTGGTAAACGTCAGAAGTCAACCAAACAACAAACATCAAATGACAGAGTGTCGGCGATTACAGACACTCAAATACCATCAACTAGCACATCAACACAAGCAGCATCCGCCCGTTCTGCCGCCAGCCGTAGCGGGCAGGAGTTATCAACATCCGGTGGCTTGTCGGGCGATCGTGTTTCGCCGACCACCGATGAACAGTTACTAACACCAAGCGCCCTGTCGGCCGATCACGTATCGTCTACTAATAATAACCAACAATCATCTAGTACCACAGTGAATGACGCGGAACGAACAACTTCTATTTTTAACGCATCATCACGTACCATGCCGACTGGCGCAGCCGATCATGTTTCGCCGACCACAGATGAACAGTTACTAACACCAATTGCCCTGTCGGCCGATAACGTATCGTCTACTAACAATAAACAACAAGTATCTAGTGCCTTACCGAGTGACGCAGCATCATCAACAACAAGCATGTTGCCAACAGAAGAGCAAGTATCACCTAGTACCACGGCGAGTGACGGATCAACATGTGCCCTGTCGGGTGGCTCGGGCGATAATGTATCGCCTACTAATAATACTCAACTATCATCACGTGTCACGGCTGGCAACGAATCGGCGGGAACCTCTGGTGTTAACACAACTACTGAATATTTGTCATTACAAAAATTACCCCCGGATGTTCGAGGTGTGTATAATGAGCACTGGAATACGATTAGATCACACATACGACACGGTCGGTATCTGTGTGAATGGACATTTTTTAATCGACCAGATACTGACATGCCGACAGATTGGAGTTCTCGTTTATTCCGACTTTTTAATGTTCAAAACTCCCGCTTCAAAATAATCGCCAGTCTGCACACAATACTAAGACATCGAGAGACACAAGCCCTACGATTATACCATGCCAGTTCCAATAACTCTTCCTTGTTCCCTACACCATTTTTAATAAACCATAGATCTGATTTTGAGGCCTTTGTGACCAAACTAAACAGTGTAGATTTGGTCAATTCAGCGACATTAACCCGACCAGATACAAAGTATTATGTAGAAACAATTCCCAGTATAACTTTTTACGTTTACAAACTAGTAGAATTCCCTGTTGGTTGTTGTATTACTAATATTCCAAATCATATTACACAAAACAAATTTATTAATACGCTTCAAACCGACTCAAATGGTAGGGCGTACACAGACAATTTGTGTATATTTCGCTGTATATCTGTGTTTAAATCAGGGGGAAAAGATGTTAGGAATCTTAGAAAAGATACACGAAGACTGTTCACCAAATGGCTGCGTTATAAAGAGTTGGACGCCCACACCCCCTTTTCTGGTGTTAGTTTAGTTGATTTACCTGCCCTGGAAGAATGCTTTAAAACACAAATCAATGTGTTTGCCTTTACAGAGGAGGAACATCTGGTTCCGAAAATTAGAAGCAGTAGTACACATCCAGATATAGTGAATCTTCTTTTGCATGAAAACCATTTCATGTATATTGTTGATGTGGCCAAGGCCGCTCGGTGTTTTTCTTGTGGGAAATGCGGTAAGCTGTTTAAGATGTACTGGCGACTGACACCCCACGAACTTAGGTGCAAAGGCGTAGCCACTATCGAAACGTATAAAGGTGGGGTTTATCGCCCCACCGAATCGATCTTGGAATTGCTCCGTGACCACGGGTTTGACGTAGAAGAAAATTTTATTTTCCCTTTCAGAGCGTGCTACGATATGGAATCTTTCTTCTCCAATGAAAATTTACCGGCTGATTCAAAGTCGACGACCTTCATGGCCAGACACGTCCCCCTCTCCTGTGCGGTCGCCTCTAATGTCCCTGGGTTCGACACCCCTAAATGTTTCATCACCACCGGTGATCCACAGGTCCTCGTAAATGAAATGTTGGACTATCTCCATGACATAGCTGCTAAATCGTATGAGCTTTTACTCAAAAAGTTCGAGTCAGTCTTTGCTAAATTAGGTGACCACCCAAAATTAAGTGAGAGGCTCGACTTGTATTTGTTCCAACTCCCCGTTTTTGGAATGAATAGCGGTAAGTATGACATTAACCTTCTGAAACCTTATTTGGTACGGTATTTCCTTGATCGGGAGGCTAACCCGTTCAAGTTTATAGTCAAGAGAAATAATAATTTTATGTGCATAGCGACAGAAAGACTGAAATTCCTCGACGTCTCCAACTTTCTGGTCCCGGGCGTAAGCTACGCGAATTATTTGGCCTCGTTTGGGATAAAAGAAACAAAGGGATTTTTTGCCTATGAGTATCTGACCGACCTCAGTAAGCTAAATGAGACAGCCCTACCACCACACGGTGCTTTTTTCTCAAAGCTTAAAAACCGTAACATTTCCGAAGCAGAATACGCCGTTTGTCAGAAAGCGTGGACTGATAATAAAATGACTACCTTGCGGGACTTTCTAATTTGGTACAACATCAAAGACGTGTCTCCTTTTCTACAAGCCCTGGAAAAACAAGTAGCCTTTTATGCCAAGTTAAATATAGACATGTGCAAACAGGCCATCTCCGTCCCCGGTATTACTTTACAGTACTTATTCAACACTATGAATAAAAATGTTTCTTTTGTTTTGTTTTCGAAGAAGGAGGAGAAGGTGCACAAGTTGTTACGAGATAACGTCGTGGGTGGACCGAGTATAATTTTCCATCGCTACCATCAAGTCAATGAGACCCTTATCAGGGGTAATAAGCTGGTAAAAAGCATTAAAGGCTTTGATGCGAATGCCTTATACCTTTGGTCTCTTATGAAAGAGATGCCATCAGACTTCCCCATATATCGAAGCCGCGACGATGGGTTTAGAGCACACAGATTACACAAGTACACACGTCAGAGTCGCGAGTGGTTAACCTGGGTGTCACACAACAACAACATAGATTTAAAAACCCAATTCAATAGTCACGAGATGCAGCTCGGCGACCGACATATTCGCGTAGATGGGTGGGATAAAAAGAATACGACAGCTTACCAGTTCCATGGGTGTTTGTTCCACGGGCACCCATCTTGCCGTCTAACTGCTGGGAAAACGATTAATCCCGTCAATAAAAAACCGTTAGTCGAACTATACCAGAACACGTGTGACATCCACGAGTATCTAGAAAAAACTGTTGGGGTGACCGTTAAGGTTATTTGGGAATGTGAGTGGCAGAGATTAAAGAGGTCAAACACAACCATCAAGTGTTTCTTGCGGGAAACATTTCCACCATCAGAACTTCCTTGGGGATCGTTGAGTGAAAACCAGATAATTGAGGGCTGTAAAAAGTGATACATTTTTCGGGTTGGTTGAATGCGATATAGAGACCCCGACTGATTTAAAAGAGTCATTTGCCGAAATGCCTCCTATTTTCAAGAACACGGAGGTGTCGAGAGACGATATTGGGGAGTTTATGCAAGAATATGCCATAAAAAATAAACTACTGAGTACCCCACGACGGACATTGATCGGTAGTTATTTCGGGAAGAAAATTTTATTAGCCACCCCTCTTTTAAAGTGGTATCTAGCGCATGGGTTGGTCGTTACCCACATCTACCAGACAATAGAATATCGACCGGTTAGTTGTTTTAAACAATTCGGGGAAGCAGTCTCTAACGCCCGTCGCCAAGGGGACAAAAATCCGGCCGAGTCTATTACAGCCGACACAATGAAGTTGTTAGGTAACGCCGCTTACGGGAAAACACTTACCAATAAGGCCAAACATACTGATGTCTCCTACTGTCAGGGAAAAGACACTACCAAATTAATCAATAACCCCAGGTTCAAAAGCATGACTGCTGTTACAGACGATCTCTTCGAAGTAGAAACCCTAAAAAAGAAAACTGTCTGGGATCTACCTCTACAGATTGGGTTCTTTGTCTACCAGTATGCCAAGTTGCGCATGCTAGCTTTCTATTACGACTTTCTCGACAAATTTATCGCTAAAGAAGACTACCAACTCACTGAAATGGACACTGACTCTCTCTATTTGGCCCTTAGCGCTGACTCACTCTCTGAAGTAGTTAGACCACACCTTAGAGCAGAGTATGACAGAGTCTATAATCAGTGGTTCCCATCTGAAACCTGCCCTGTTCATAGAATTACCCCTAGTACTGATACCTGTCAGGATTGCCAGACTATCAAAGCCTATGAAAAGAGAACCCCCGGGCTTTTCAAACTAGAGTACGAAGGGGCGGGGATGGTCTCGTTGTGTAGTAAGACGTATATTTGTGTGGGTGATTATGATAAAATCAGTACCAAAGGTCTGACCAAAAACCACAACACGCATCTAAACAAGGACACATTTTTGGAAGTATTAAACACCCAAACACCGAGTGGGGGAACCAATATAGGCTTCAAAACACAAGACTCTTCTGTATATACATACACGCAACATCGTAATTCACTGTCATATCTCTATATAAAAAGAAAGGTTGACAGTGATAATATCTCGACTATGCCATTACTTATTTAATATGTATTGTTTGTCTATATATGATTTAATAAAATTATTATATACCTTACTTGAGTCGTTTGTTTTCTTTATTGATGTTTTATGTCGTATTTTTATGTCGTACCTATAATTACTTGACCACGCACGCCACCTCTGATGAGTCACTAGACCAGACCACCTCTGATGAGTCACTAGACCACGCCCACTCTGATGAGTCACTTGACCACGTCACCTCTGACCACCTACATTTTTGGGGGAAAAAGAGTTATCGCCCTTTGTGGATCAGGATCGATAAATGGTTGATTTATATAAGATCCACAAAAGGACTGGATAACCACGTTACTACACTACTCTCTAGGCCAGGGAGACCGGCAAAGTTGTGACTTAGAAGTTGTTAATATGGTAGCAGACATGTATCATATTAAAGGGAAAACGGCTGTATATATATAGGCTTTAGGCCATAACAGATACGGGAAGTTGTTTAAGTCGATTAATCATCCCATGACATTTAATAAGTTAAATATAAGATGTATGGAACTAAAGAGTATCCAAAAATCAGTCTAACTTATCAGGAGAACTCAGCTGACAGTGTAATATCAAGGAGTGCAATCGTAAGGAGAGGAAGTAGGTTGACACATAGTAAATTGTAAGTATAATCGCTCATGATAAAACTACTCATCATCATCATCATCATCATCATCATCATCATCATCATCATCACCATCTTCATCATCAATCACTATAATAAGTCAGATGTCCTGCGCCTTTTGTTGTTGTCAGGGTCTTAAACTTGGCTCGCTTTCCTAACAAGTGTGAGACAGTACAAATACAACGTGATTTGACGTAAGACTCAACGACACATCGTTCGATGGATTTATTAACATATCAAATACAGAACGATGATCACAAATATATATAATGGATACTTTACAACTTACATCCACAATACAGTTCACAAGTCTGACTCGCAAGATGTCCAGACACTCGCCTTTCAATACAGAAACCATACAATGCCTTTCTCTCAATCACACGTCCGTCATGTTCCGTGTCCCAGAGCTGTCTGGACCTGGTTCGCAACTTGCCTCCTGCCTGATGTGGCGTCACGTGGCAGGCGTGCGTCTTGCGTTGGCGGCCTGACCGCTGGTCAGCCAGCGATCTCGTAGGCCGGTAACTTCTATTCGCCTGGCGGCGCAACGCAGTTGTTGCATCCCTTACTGGGAGCTAAGTCGCCTGGCGGTCGTAACGATGTCCCTGCATCGCTGTCCCCTGTTGGACTCTGACACGCTCCCCCGGTAAAATCCATGAAAGATGTCTTTCATGTATAATGTCTGTACCTGTTGGGTTAATAGTATACCCTTGTCAGAGTCTACCTTTCTATTGTTATACACAACGTTATCAAAAATACACACATGGCATAGAACTATATAAGAACTGGGAGTTGGGTACAAAGACATGTGGTGTTTCATGTTTAACACATATCAGGCTTCACCCTCTCGATGGCTGGTTACCTCAATTGTATTATCACCCAGTCAGATCAGTAGTTCCAGCTTCACGCATCTACCTCGCAGCAATTTGAAAAAAAAAATAATAATATGGTTCTTGGAACAAAAACCATCTAGCCAGACTGAAATACGACTTTATATAAGTCGCATAAAACACTTTAACCCTGTCCCTACTTGGCCAGGAGTTATTGTGTTGGTATACAATGTTGGCAACACTCTGCCATGCCCAGTAGATGCCTGCCTGTGGTGTCAACACTTTAACAACAACATGTTATATTACACACAACACATTAGCAT
This sequence comes from Cepaea nemoralis, assembly GCA_014155875.1. Lineage (NCBI taxonomy): Eukaryota > Metazoa > Mollusca > Gastropoda > Stylommatophora > Helicidae > Cepaea > Cepaea nemoralis. Next base: position 36,083 of record JACEFZ010014609.1, read on the forward strand.
ATACATTTCAAATTATGGCCCTTTGTGTGAAAATGTAATAACAATAAATGAAAGGGAAATAATTTTAACATTAGTGAAACACAATAATTTACAATAACTATTTAATTTCTTAGTGTCATTGCTTGACGTGTCTTCATATTAACGAGAAAAAAGTCGGTCATATGAATACGTTAATCAAGATATGATTCTAAGATTACATTAGAGAAATAAATAAACACACAATTCGTGTATTCAATTTTATAGAATCCTAAACATTTTAGAATCGTCAAAACTTTTTAACCTTTTATATGTTGTCTGCTATTTTTGTTCTAAATTTCTAATTAATCCGGAAGTACACACGAACACTAAAATCAGCTGATGGTAAAGCTTGTAGAACACACCTGTTCCGGTTTGATGTAGTTTAAGGAAGGTACAATGTTCTCAAAGTTCGTGTTTGATGTTGCTACACAATCTTCTGGATTACGATCGAATGTTCATGTGTTAGATATTTCAGTCGAACATTAAAGATTTCGGTTCACTGCAGAGGTGTAGAAAAGTCGTCACTGTTCAGTTTTTACTTTCACACTCGTAATTAAAATATTCCTGGAAGATTCCACACGAAGTTGTCACTGTCACGTTGGATAATTCGCTTCAGGTAAGTGCGAATGTGACACTGTTCTTGTACGTAATATATACAGTTAATAAAGTTCGCTTTCTACCACATACTGCATATTTATACACGACAATCACTACATGAACTAGTAAAATAAGAACACTATATATAATGGGAGTAATCCCTATCACAATATTGTAGACATTACACAGCTTTTTGTGAATGAAAAACCACTATTCACTGCTAAATGGCTGTGTCGGTCTGAGTGTATTTCTACATACTGCACTCAGACATTGGTGCTCACTGGGTCGGTCGGACAACGTGACAAAAGATCGGCAATTGAATTGGTTCTGCCTGGGATATGTCGAACCTCAAAGCTATAATCTTGAAGTTTCAAAGACCAACGCGCTACCATATGGTTCAATGGCACACCTGAATTCATCCATCGTAATGGGCTGCTGTCCGATTCTACGATGAAATGGCGTCCTAGAAGAAATCTAGATAATTTTGTAATACCTACTACTAAAGCTAGGGCTTCCAATTGAGGAATGGACCATGCCCGCTCTCGGGCCTTCAGCTTCCTGGATACAAAATAAACGGGGTGGAGGATGTTGTTATACTCCTGCAACAGGACTGCTCCAATCGCCACGGAGCTAGCATCTGTGCGTAATCTGAAAGGTAAACGGATATCGGGCAATTTAAGGATAAGATTGCGTTCATTCTTATCAGAAAAACATGATAGAACTTTATGAAATGCAATTTTTAGGCATTGATCGTGTACAATTTTCTCTGGTTTATCTTTTGTTAGTAGATTAGTAAATACCTCGGTCAGTTCAGAAAAATCAGGAATAAACTGCCGGTAGTAATTGATTAAGCCCAACAAACTTCTGACTTGTTTTTTTAGTAGTCGGAAGTGAGAGTTTTAGTATCTTGGACACAATTTTATCGTCTGTCGTGACAAAGCCATTGGATATTTTGTAACCCAAGAATGATATTTCCTGGTAGGCTATGTCTACTTTTGCAGGCTTCACTGTCAGTCCGTGCTGTCTGATCCGTTCAAATGTCTGGTCTAATGTCTTAATGTGCTCCGTCATTGTCTCTGTGTGAATACATATGTCGTCAATATAGCAGATTATGTTAGGAATGTCTACTAGAAGGAGTCGTGTCATACGTACAAATGTGGCTGGGGCGTTAACAAGCCCAAATGGAAGTTTGCACCATTCGTACAGTCCCCAAGGTGTGGCAAATGCTGTCAGATGTCTGCTCTGTTCGTCTACAGCAATCTGCCAATAACCTTTAGTCATGTCTACCGTCGTAAAGAACCTAGCGTCTGTCAGTTCTGTCAGAAGATCGTCAGTGTTTGCCATTGGCTCAAGATCTAGAACAGTTATTTTATTCAGTTTTCGGTAGTCGATGCACAGTCTTATTGTATTGTCCTTTTTGCGTACTATGACCATGGGAGATGAGTAGTCTGATTGGGATCGTCTTATGATGTTATTTTTCTCTAAGTTGATGATTTCTTGATGTAAATGCTCTTTGTAATGTAATGGGATGGTGTATGGTCTGCATCTAATGGGTGTGTTTGATGTGAGTGTGATGTGATGCTGTACTAATTCTGTTTGTCCTGGGTTGTTGGAAAAGATGGTGTTGTACTGTTGTATAAGTTGTTTGCAACTGTCTGTCTCTGCTTGAGTTAAATTTGGGTTGATTTTGATCTCCTTCAAGCAGTCTGTCGTGTCTAATGCAGGTGTTGGAATTTCGTCACTAGCATCGTCGTCTTCGTGATCTATTATCACTGTACAAGCTGTCGTATCGTCCTGTTCGTTGTCTCTGTTGTGGTATGGTCTTAGCATATTTATGTGAAATATTTTGTGTTTGTCTTTTATAAGGATTTCGTAGTCTACAGGTGAAATCTGTCTCGTCACTTTAAAAGGTCCCTGCCAAGAATCAGTCAGTATGTGTCTGTCACTAGGTAGTAGCAGAAGAATGTGCTGTCCAGGTGTCAAAGTTATTGTCCTGTTACCTTTGTCAGCATACTGTCTATAAGTAGCACCAGATAGTTTTAGTGCATTCTTTGCAATAACACAAGATTTGATGATTCTTTCACGCAATGATGTAACATATAAGTATGATGATATGGGTTTAAGTACTGGTGTAGAGTCAGTTAACATTTGGTGGTAAATGGTCAATGGGCCACGTGGTTTGGCACCATAGATAAGTTCAAAAGGAGAGAAACCGGTACTAGCATGAGGTACCTCGCGATAAGCAAAAAGAATAGCTGGTAGATATACATCCCAGTTGTTGGGGTGTTCTTGCGTTACTTTTGCAAGCATGTGCTTAAGATCCCCGTTAAACTTTTCTATTACTCCGCTACTGTGAGGATGGTAGGGGGAATTGAAACACTGCTTCACTCCCAGCATTTTGGTGAAAGCTTGGGTGGATGCGGCAATAAACTGAGTGCCCCTATCAGATTGGATAGTATCTGGAAAACCTATCCTAGAAAAAATATGGAAGAACACTTCCATTATGTCATTGGCAGTTATGTTCTTTAACGGAATAGCTTCTGGCCAGCGACTACATTGATCAATGACAGTTAGAATAAATTTATTCCCTCTAGTTGTTGTATGACTAAGAGGGCCCACTATGTCAACCGATAGCTTTTCAAAAGGTCGACTGGCTAAGTCGGTAACTTGTAACTTTGCCTGTGGGTGTTTACCTTTTTTAACCAGTTTCTGGCAGGTGTCACAACTTCTGCAATATTCTTTAATGTCATTGCAAAATTTTGGCCAGTGAAACTTGTGTCAATAACCTTGATCTGGTCTTAACGTATGCCATATGTCCTGCAAGAGGTATATCGTGTGCAAGATGTAAGGCTTGCTTGCGATAACTAGTTGGCAAAACAGTTTGCTCTGTGGTATTGTCACCTCTGGTGTAATACCTGGTGAGTATGTCATTTTTCATAGCAAAATGCCATTTTGCATTCTTGGTTACTTTTGGCTTTCGGCCGATCAGGTCAAAGTATTTTGACAATGAAGGATCAGCTTTTTGGGCTGTTACAAATGCTTCCTTCATGGTGTTAGTAGGTAGTGAAACTGGGCTGAGCAATTGTATCGCCTCAGTTTGATTTATTTCATCTTGCACTCTAGCAGTAGCTCTCGTTACTGCGTTCACACACTCAATGATGTCAGATGATGATGGAACAACAGTTTCAATGATGTCATGAGAACTTAGTGCTACATTAGCTACTTTACAATCAATAGGTGGTGTGACATTTTCAATGATGACATTTGATGGTGATGTTATGGTATCATCAATACATGAAGATGTTATGTCATGAGGTTTATCATTTACCTCAGGTAAATTACCAATAATTATATCACAAACTGGACTGGTTAGTGCAGCGCACTTTACTTTCCCAGTGAGGAAAGGTGTTTCAATATATGCCCATGCTAATGGGTATTTCTCAATATTGCCTGAGAATGTTCTACATGTTACGTGCCTGCCTGTATAGTCTGTAGGCATTATGAACGTTTTCTTCAGGCCAATGAGTGAACTGCCCGTGTCGCGAAGGACTGTAGCAGATTTGCCATTTACATATCCGTGATGGATGTTTATTCTGCCTTTTGAGTCTACTACCAAATTAGCTTCTTCATTGGCAATAGGGATGGCATGACCGCATGTTAAAATACCATCTTCATAGAAGGTGTTACAAACAGAGCATTTGTTTGCGCTGAATATGTCAAAAGCCTGTGCTGAGTTCACAGGATGTTTCTCTGGCTCTTCTTCATCAGAAGACGAACTATCAAACAAGGCGGCATTTGCTTTGTTGGTCATATGCCTGCCCTTACAATCTTTCCGATGGTGTCCCCACGCCTTGCAGAGGAAACATTTTCGTGAGTTTTTGAAGGATTTACGTTCCTTGTCCTTGTCTGTTTACCATGTTTAATAAGTAAGTCTGGTACCCTGGGTTCTGATCGCACATTTCACCCTGATGATGTGAATATTTACAATAAATGCAATGATTAAATTTCTCAGAGGTAGGCCTATGAGGTTTCTGCCTACTATAGGGTTGTTTGTCATAAGTTAGCCGCTGCTACAAAGTTAATGTTAGTATCTTCAGTAGCAAAGCAATGTTTGTTGGCTGTGTAGTAAGCCGAACCCACGTCTTTCAATCTCATCCACACTAGAGCATTCATTCTCTAACAAAAATTTAGCAAAGGCTGAAGGAATAGATGATACAATTTTGTCTCTAATGATTAGATCTTCCAATCTCTGATAACTTTTTTCAATTTTGGCTGCTGACGTCCATTTGGTGAAAATATCTCGGACTAAGCAGAGGTAGTCAGAGAACGTTTGAGTCGGTTTTGGGCTCAATTTACTGAATTGTTCTCTGCAACCTGCCTCATCTAACATAAAATGTGCCATAATCTTAGATTTTAGATAATGGTAATCTTTTCTGAGGTCTTTGGGGATGGTTTCAATAACTTTAAGAGGTTCCCTGACAAACTCCTCATGTACACAATATTCCATTCAGACAGTGGAACTTGATAATGTTCCATTAAAGTTTCAAAAATTTTGGGTAAAGGCTGCGATGCAGTCACCCGAGGTATAATTACGTACAATACCTTGATATTTCTTATACTGGTTTTCTTTCTCCAGTCTTTCAGATTTCTTAGACTCTTTGTAATGCAGTCTCAGTGTCAAGTTGTTTCAATCTTCAACTGTAACTCCAGTTCTTCTCTCTTACTCTGAGCTGCTATTTCTGCCTTCTTCAGCTCCTGTTCTTATCTCGATCTGCGTGCCTTTGCAGTCAGTATCTAATCTCAGCTTGCTTTGTCTTTCAGACAATTCTGCTTGCTTAGAGCTTGCCTTTAGCTGCCTGCCTTTCTTCTCGTTCTGTACTTTTCTCCTGAACTAAGTAGGTATTCAGCGTATTTCTGCTCACTCCACGTGTTAGTTCATCACCATGTAACTGTAACTTTATCCCATATCAATGAAATCAAATAATGAAAGACATGATGGAAAAATGTCAATGAAATACCAGCCACACAAAATATGTTATAAGTGGTTAGTAATCAACAATTTACAATCTGTTTATATGGACGATATGTGCCTAAAAATGCATTTTTAAAGTATACGAAAAGAAAAAAAGTATACTCAAGTGCCCTGGATGCGGTGAAGAACGGTTGGAAATCGGGCTAGGAACTGTAGGGTCGCTACTTCAGACTACAAATGACCTCTACGGCAAGGTTTCGGATGGTACGGAAAAACCTGCTTTTAGTTTTGGAAGAAGATAAATTAGCGTCTATTTGTTGGTGTGTGCCTGCTTGTCACTAAGTGTTGATTAGGTTTGTATGGCGTTGAGTGTAGTTGTATGTCGTAAGTTTGTCCGTCAACAGTTTTTTTTACAATACACGTACTTTCTTTCCAAACACTTTTCGCGTTCCACAAACTCAATGCACAAAGACAATCTACAAGTATCTTAACACTCTACAACATTGATGACACATCACTTACATCAAGATGACATTCAGTAAGGACATAGACATCAAGTTTACAAGATGGCGACAAGGTCAAAATGGCGACAAGATCACAATGTCGACAAGGTCAAAACGGTGACAAGTTTCACAAATCACAAATGTTTTACACGCTTACAGGATCAAACAAAATGTATGCATTGTACGTTTACAAATGGTCTTACACGTGTTTAAATAATGTAGTAACAATCAAAATGAGCCTTCCATGATCACATCAACACATTTAACTCTAATCCAAGTAAATTATGATCACAACTAAGTTCAAGTCTAACTAAATTAAAGTTGGACGAGACCTTCACGTTCAACAAGGACGAGCTATTCACGTTCAAATATAAGTAAATTAAAGCGGGACGAGCCCCCACGTTCACACATGTCAGGGTCTTAAACTTGGCTCGCTTTCCTAACAAGTGTGAGACAGTACAAATACAACGTGATTTGACGTAAGACTCAACGACACATCGTTCGATGGATTTATTAACATATCAAATACAGAACGATGATCACAAATATATATAATGGATACTTTACAACTTACATCCACAATACAGTTCACAAGTCTGACTCGCAAGATGTCCAGACACTCGCCTTTCAATACAGAAACCATACAATGCCTTTCTCTCAATCACACGTCCGTCATGTTCCGTGTCCCAGAGCTGTCTGGACCTGGTTCGCAACTTGCCTCCTGCCTGACGTGGCGTCACGTGGCAGGCGTGCGTCTTGCGTTGGCGGCCTGACCGCTGGTCAGCCAGCGATCTCGCAGGCCGGTAACTCCTATTCGCCTGGCGGCGCAACGCAGTTGTTGCATCCCTTACTGGGAGCTAAGTCGCCTGGCGGTCGTAACGATGTCCCTGCATCGCTGTCCCCTGTTGGACTCTGACAGTTGTCATAGGTAAATTATCTAGAATTTATATACATCGTGGTCTACCTCTTCTCCTCTTCCCCGGTACGCCTCCCTCCACTAATTATCTTTTTTGGACATTCATGTCTCTTTATAAGTTAGTTGTGTATCCTTTACAGGACGTAGCAAGCAACTCCAGCATTTTTGGCTGTTTGTGATTTCTTGGCAAATTTACGTTCAGTAGTTTGCCATTGATTTCTGAACGCACGTCTCTTTACACGCCCAAAATATGTCATATCTCTCAATTATATTTGTCTTAACAACTATTCTTCTTCAATATTGAGTTGTTGTTTGGTGGATCTGTTTGTTCTCTTCTCTGTGCATTGAGTTGTTAACGTTCTTCTGTCACATTTTTATTCATAGACGCATACGTGCTTCTGAGCTGATTTGTTCATTGTTCAAGTCTGACATGCGAATGCCGCCACAGGAAATATATTTGCTCTTATTCTGACTTCGTTGGGCGGCGCTTACCAAACCCGACACCCCACATTGTACCAACGGCTTCGGGCGGAAGAGCGCAATTGGGAGGGTACAAGCCTTACCTTGGTGTGAGGAAATGCAACCTAAAGATAAAATGTCATGGCAGGGCAGACCAGGCCCTAAGCCTTGGTTGGCGGCTGCTCTAGGATCGAAGCTCCGACAGGCGGACAGTTAGAGCATTGCTTTGCTAATCCGGCAGCTTCTGCAGCTTGTCTTGTTCCAGTTGTATAGGTGTTACCTTTCCTCTGGAGTGAACTAGGCAGGCCGAGAGAGGGATCATGTTCTGTATTTTAGCCCAGGCTTTGTGCTATGGAGAGACAAATTCTGACTCGCAGGCTGTAAAACCAATGCACCAGGTACCACGTGTTCACATGCACCAGCTGTGAACGAACATTATCAGTCACATTCGCTACCGCCATGGGTAAAAGTTATGCCTTTTTGAAGCACAAACTATCGTCTGTCAAGACGGCAAGGTGCCAATGATGATTCTGACTTCTGTTGTTCCATTTGTTTCAGTCCATAAACAATGTACATTAAAATGAAAAATCTCACACCTACGAAATGAATCTGTTGAACCTGAAAGTAACTTTGGTTCAAAGTTGTTGTTGTTGTTGTTGTTGTTATTGTTGTTGTTGTTGTTGTGTGTGTGTGTGTGGTTGTAAAGAATTCGTATGTAATAGTTCGTATCCCCCCCCCCCCCCCCCCCCCCCGTTTTGTGTTGTTTACTTTCTTTTTATCTGGTGTTTATACTGTGTTCAGTTATTACTGTGTTTGCGTGTGTGGTGACAATGGTACTTTGATACCGGAACGAGAGAAACGTCGCCCCACCACTAACGTCTCATCCATCCTATCCTATTCCATCCCATCTCATTCTATTCCATTTCATTCCATCCAATTCTCTCTCTCTCTCTCTCTCTCTCTCTCTCTCTCTCTCTCTCTCTCTCTCTCTCTCTCTCTCTCTCTCTCTCTCTCTCTCTCTCTCTCTCGCTCTCGCTCTCGCTTAAAGTCTTTTACGCCTTTATTTCATTCTCATTCATACATAAATCAAAGCACGCATATTCACCCCTTAACGCATAATAAACATATACACACCCACATACACACAGACAAGGAGGAAACTTGCTCCCGATGATAAGTAGGACCCTGATGATGAAGTGGGCTCCCTTAAACATTATGTGCGTGTCTTTTACGTGTGTATGTGATTGAAAGGGACTCATATTAGTTATTTATTTATTATTATTATTATTATTATTCTTATTATTATTTATTATTATTATTATTATTATTATTATTCTTGCGTTCGCTCGCATTGAGCCAATACACGTGCTACTACTTTCAGTGCACTGGACTGATTGCGTGTGAATTAGCATTCCCTATTGCCAGTGTCCCTCGCCATCAGACGAACCCACTCCAACTTCAGAGGTACTTGCAATTTACGTCACTAAGTCAAGGGACGAGAAGTCAACATTTTAGTCCAACTGACGGGTATAGGGGTTTAACCCGCTACATCGGCATCACCACACCGGATGTGCACTATCAGCATTCAGGCGATAAATACTGCCACGGCAGTTTCGGGTAGTTTAATCCTGGCGATGTATCATCCCATGGCAATGAATCAGGAACGGCGCTCTTGCCAATTCGGCCATGCTAACCTACAGATACGAAATGATTTCAGTACGTTATGTACGCTGGCAGGAAGTCTTCTATCATGGCTGTTTAGTGTTTACAATTGGGTACGATTGCGATGAGACGGGACGCGTTTTTTTTTTTAGCTTTAACTTTAACTGATAGTCATTATAACCAGTAACTCGTTGACATATTAGTCCTGTGCACTTATAAACTACACGATGGCTGAAGGGGATTTGGAATTTCTTAAAGACCAGGGTAAGTAAATGTATGCATGTTGTCAAGTGTCAACAGACCGACAAACCGTTGCCAGCCTTTGGAATCAACAACGTCAATGGCGTGCTGTCTGAACTTGTCGCTCGTCTGCTGTTGTAACTTTGTTACACTTTAGTTATATTAATTTGCGCTGACAGGAGTTTTATATTTATAGAAGGTATAAACAATATCAACTCTGGAAATAAGATATACTTAAATGCACTACAACATCTACTAAAATCAAAGGCGCTATCTCCCGTAACACCAAAACAAAATCACAATATTATTAGCAATTTTGGTCAATATTTAAAAATTGGGTTTTTACTTATGAAATCATACCAGTTACATAGAGCCTGACGAGACGAATCCAACGGTATCTCAACGAAGACTGTACGTTGATTTTAAGCGGAGTTATGAATTATATGGTGACGTAATTTAATACCAGGAAGTCCAATGAAGAATTAACTGATAAGTCAGGATTTATCGCGGCCCTAAGATTGGAAACTTGAGAAATTCTGCCTTCCATTACTGTGGCTTGTTTATTTGTAAACGGACAATGTTGTGCCATATATCATTGCGTCCGGGGCGGCGAGGCCTAACTTGACGTATTATTTTTTTTTTTTTATAGGATGTGCCTTGACCTAATTAACAATTTAAAATGGCCGCCAACTGTTTATTATTTGCCTTCTATTAACGTGGCTTGTTTATTTTTAAACGGACAACATTGTGCCATATATCATTGCGTCCGGGGCGGCGAGGCCTAACTTGGCGTATTATTTATTTTTTTTTATAGGATGTGCCTTGACCTAATTAACAATTTAAAATGGCCGCCAACTGTTTATTATTTGCCTTCTATTAACGTGGCTTGTTTATTTGTAAACGGACAACATTGTGCCATATATCATTGCGTCCGGGGCGGCGAGGCCTAACTTGGCGTATTATTTATTTTTTTTTATAGGATGTGCCTTGACCTAATTAACAATTTAAAATGGCCGCCAACTGTTTATTATTTGCCTTCTATTAACGTGGCTTGTTTATTTTTAAACGGACAACATTGTGCCATATATCATTGCGTCCGGGGCGGCGAGGCCTAACTTGACGTATTATTTTTTTTTTTTATAGGATGTGCCTTGACCTAATTAACAATTTAAAATGGCCACCAACTGTTTATTATTTGCCTTCTATTACCATGGCTTGATTATTTTTAAACGGACAACGTTGTGCCATATATCATTGCGTCCGGGGCTGCGAGGCCTACCTTGACGTATGTTTTATTTTTCGATAGGATTTGCCGTGACCTAATTAATAATTTAAAATGGCCGCCCTTGTTAATTGTAAACGGACAATGTTGTGCCATATATCATTGCGTCCGGGGCTGCGAGGCCTACCTTGACGTATGTTTTATTTTTCGATAGGATTTGCCGTGACCTAATTAATAATTTAAAATGGCCGCCCTTGTTAATTGTAAACGGACAATGTTGTGCCATATATCATTGCGTCCGGGGCTGCGAGGCCTACCTTGACGTATGTTTTATTTTTCGATAGGATTTGCCGTGACCTAATTAATAATTTAAAATGGCCGCCCTTGTTATTTGTAAACGGACAATGTTGCGCCATATATCATTGCGTCCGGGGCGGCGAGGCCTAACTTGACGTATTATTTATTTTTTTTTAGGATGTGCCCTGACCTAATTAACAGTGTAGTCACTGGAGGGTCTTCTCCGTGATTATTTATTGTATTTTGTGTAGGCATTTGTTTTTTGTTATTCTTTTATTTAAGCTTCATTACTCTGTGTAATTTTATATTTTTTATATTTTCAGATTTCTGCAGTATGTACCTGACGAGATGCAGCGAAATATGCCAGGCAATAAATCGTGCAATCTATTGTTTGTGTCTTCGTTATTCAAATATATAGAAAATCACCACAGGAAGGTGTCCATCTGAATTGTTTTATCAAATTGACACAGGCTGTGGCAAAGGTGTGACAGGCAGAATCTTGAATGTCACAGGAAATGGTTCAAGAAAGAGTGTTTACAAAATACCAGCCAGGGTACACAACCTGTATTTTGGTAATAAGTTAGGTAATATGGATGTAAATTCTCGTGTGGTCTTGAAGATGTATTTTTTATTACCATTTGATTTTGAGATTTGACTTGTTGAGTTTTCTTAATAGATAAATAATTTATTGTTAGTCCATAAAAGTGACTAACAATGGATAGGATATATGTAAAAATGATTTCTTTTGTTTCATCATGTATGTCATATTATTTTGAATAATGTCTTTCTTTAAATTGGTTGATTACCTTTATTTGATATGAGGGGAAAGAAAATTTGTCTTCAAAACGTTGGGGGGTATGATATCCTGTTTTGACTTCGTTTTGGTTGGCTCATGAATTATGATTTTAGTTGAATTGTCTTGTGTATTGAATAGTATTTACCCTTGTTTACAAATAAGTTGAAAATTGTTAAAAAATTTTTGTTCACAGTTATTGTTTTGTTTAGAATAAAGAGTAATAAGACGGGCCTTTATTTAAAACCCTTCGTTCAGAAAATAGTTAACAAGTGACTGAGGACTAGAAGAGAGACACATTCTCCTTATGAGTAATAAGTTGTAGTAAACATGAGTACCAAAAACTTTGGCCTTGTGCTGGTAAAAAGGCTCCTGCGCCAATCAGCGTTAATGTTTTAGGATAGGGAGGTTAATTACATAGTGGCTATGTTACATAGTGCAATGAGGATGATCTGTCGACTAACTAACTGTAGCTATTTTGGTCAATATTTAAAAATTGGGTTTAAAAATTGTGGTGATATTGACAGATGCAAAATCCGTAATAGAGGCGCTTCTGTCTGGGAAATTGCCAGTTCTGAGGACACTACTTTCTGAACTTAGCAGTCATCGTAAGATCACCATACAGTGGATACCATCCCACTGTGGAGTACCCGGGAACGACAGAGCTGATCGATTGGCTAAGGAAGGAGCACAAGAAGAACAACCAGATGTGCCTATTACATACCACCAAAAGAAAAGAATGATCAAATCAGTCAGAAGGCCACCAAACCTTACTCAAGACGACTACCACGTTATGGACAGACCAGAACAGGTCATTCTTCTGCGCCTCAGAACAGGACACAATAGGTTACGCAACCACATGTATGCAAAATTCAAGATTGGTGACTCAGTCATGTGCACATGTGGTTTGGCGTCGCAGACAGCAGAGCACATACTCCAGGATTGCCCAAACTACAACATATCCAGGCGAACCTTCTGGCCTAGAGAGACAACAGTGGAAGATAAACTCTATGGACCGCTGAATGAACTAAAAAAGACTGTTAGATTCATACAAGAGACAACATTGCAGTTATAAACATAATTTAGGCGAACGAAAGAAGAAGAAGAAGAAGAAGAAAGAGTGTCACATGTGATGGCCATTCTTTGGTTAATTGCTTTTTATGTTTCACAACTAATTATTTTAATATATTAAATTATTAGTAAGAGTACTTTCCTGTATTAGCATGCCTGGTTCGTTGGCATGAACGAGACTCATCACTTCTCTCAGGTGTATAACGCAGGTGTATAATATAATTTAGTATTAGGATCCAGAACACCAAAGACTGAGATTTGTGGAAAGCCATGAACGCCTACGCCAGCCGGCACTTGATGATGATTATTATTAGTATTTGCATATACAGAAAATATTTTAAAATGGGGTTTCTACTTATGATTTGGTAACAGGAAAGTAAAGGTAATATTCCTCTTTCGATAGAGTGTCGAGAGGAATGAGAGGATCAACTTCATTGCACCAGGTTTGCTCAGTTTCTTTCCACACAGCGGCCTGGCGAAAGCATCGTACAAAGCACAAGAGTCTCAGAGTCTCTGACAAAGATGCACTTGACTTATAAGACTTTTTCTTATGATGTGCTGTGACCTAATTGCTAGTTAAAAATAGCTGCATATTTATTATATTAATTAAATGTCATGTGAAATGTTCGTCATTAGTGAAAGAACAATTCATGAAAATGTATCATATTGTCTTAATGTACTAACTGCATTGCGACAGCTTTCTTTTGTTGACTAAATATTATAAACATTAATGTAAGTAACTAAGTTTGTGACTGCTGCACAAATTAAGCAGCAGTTAATTAATTATTAAGATATTAAATAATAAAAAAATTAAAATATTAAATATTAAAATAATTAACTGTTCACTAAAAATTGATTTCTACCTTCTGCTCTACAATTACAGCACACTGTTCTGTATCTAATAATTAATTAATAGTCAGCAATTAAAAATTAAATACTAACTTATTTAAAACATATAACTTATTTTACAGTACTGTATTTAAAATTAAATAATTAAGTGCTGCAAGAAAAAAAGTACTCCTTACTTAACACCTTACAAGTTTACAGACGGGTCTGAAAACTGGCTTTGAAAATTATTTTCAGACATGTAAAATGCTGAAATATTAATTATTATGCAAGTACACAGATACATTACTGCTACACATGACATTTGTATTCTGTTTAATGTTAGTACTTAAATTTTTTTTTTTTTTTTCGCTTTTCCATCCTGTTTCAGGATATTGCGGTCAACACCAGCATCTTTCAGCTGTATGTTGATTCCTAGGCTAGATTACGCTCATCAGCACGCCACGACTTTCTGAGCGACCGGCTCCATACTCTCATAAGTCACTTTTGCGATTCGAACCACTGCTAATTCTTGTCGCGTCACGTGACGAGAGTATTCGGGGTTAGCGGAGAAAGCTGCTAACCCCTCAGCCATGGAGCCGGCCGTACTTAAATTACCAGTTCTAATTGTAAATAAATACAAGTCCGCTATAGTTTATTGTATCGGCGCCGCAATCGGAGTATGACGGCCGGCCGTGGCCATGTCACTAAATATTTTGTCCTGAACGTCTGCAAACACCTGGAATGCTCAAACTCTTCATATTTATGTAAAATTGAACGGGGAATTCAAATATGGAAGAAAATATGCTGGGAATGTTCAATTACATGAGTTATAAAACACATTACCTTACTAATCGTGAAAAGAACCAAATATAATCAAAATAAATCGTTTTTTTTTATATAATAACTTGGCGGTTAGCTAACAGAACCACTTCTAAATATATGAGAATAACTTCCCCTTTGATCGTACCACACTACTTTCGTTTTTTTTGTTCTTTTAGCAGTCCATGTCAAACCGGAAGTGATCGTTCGAGGACGCAGGAAAAAGTTCGCAAAATTACACAAAAAAAAGTGAAGAGCTAAAAAAAAGGGCGATAATTCTGAAATTGCTAATATTATTCAGTATACAAATTTACACTGATCAGACCAGTTGTGCTGTATGGCTCTGAAACCTGGAGTACAACGAAAGGAGACGAAGCCTTGTTACAAACCTTTGAGAACAAAATTTTAAGACGCATCTTTGGACCCATTAGGGATACACAACGTGGAGAGTGGAAAAGAAGTAACAAAGACATTAGTCATTAGACATTTATGATCTAAGTCCCCGCTAATCACTGGTATCATGAAGGCTAATAGACTACAATGGCTGGGGCATATAGAAAGAATGGAAGATAATAGGGAAACAAAACTCGCTTACACTCAGGAAATAAATGACCGTAGACCCCGAGGTAGACCAAGAAGACGGTGGAGAGATAATACATATACAGACCTACAAACACTTGGAATCAACGACTGGCAAGAGAAGGTCCACCAGAGAGACGAATGGAGACGGATTGTATCTGCAGCAAAGAACCTCAATGGCTCGGAACGCTGAAGAAGAAGAAGATAAACAATAATAAAATAAATAGGTATAAGAGTAAAATGGTTGAAATGCAGAGTGAATAAAAATAAAAATTAAATATCTATCGGATATCGATCACTTGGTTGTGATTCCTCAGTAAGACTTAGACTGAGTTAATTGTAATTGTAAGTTAAAAGCTTTTAATTCTTTTTCAATCATTACAAAGAGTGGGTAAAAGTACTGGAAGATATGTCGGACTAGAACAAGGTCAGTAGTACTAGCAGTAACAGTGGGACCTGAGTGCAGAGAATGGGCAACGGGCCGCACACATTTGAGGTGCAACAACTGATCCAGAGTCAGAGTACAGTAACACACATCAAGGTGACATAGTTAGTGATTTACCCCGATGGGTCAGTGGTGAGAAACAGATGTAGTGGCTGATGTACGATGCTCGAAAAAGAAGAGTCTGGCATATGAGACTGCAACCTGCAGCATGAGAGGAGTTGGAAGCAGCAACACGCAACTACAGCAGACTTCTGCTGCTTGAAGACCACTACAACATACATTGTATTCATTACAGACTCATGGAGTATGCTTAGTAAGGTGGAGAAAGTAATGTTTCATGTAGAATGGCTTGCCTTCTACTTCTGCTGTCCTATAATCACAGGTCCTTGACAAGCTGTTGTATCTTTGCTATCTCCTGCAGCTTGCACCATGTTCTACCCATCTGCTGATGCCGAGTTAGTGAGTTCGACCCCTACACAAGTCAACTGGACTAGAGTGGTGACTTCTTGTCCTTAACTTTGGGACGTAAATTACAAGTACCTCAGAAGTCAGAATGGGTTCGCCTGATGGCAAGAGACACTGGTAACAGGGAAAACTAATTCACATGAAAAAATCAGTCCAGTACATGAGAAGTAGTCGCATGTATTGGGACTAGGTTTTAGTTCGAAGCAAGCGAAGACCCCAAAATATTTCATCTGTTTCTAGTTCTCTTGTTCAGGTAGAACTCCCAACCTGACACAGGTTTCTCACTGATGCAACAGTATAGCTGAACGAGGCTTCAAAGAATGGGTTCTGTCAATGTTTCTAATAGCTGTATGATATGAACATTGGAAAAAGCTTGTATTTGCAGAAAAGAACTATTTTGAAAGAAAAGCTTCTACATCAACTTCACTCCAACATATGAAAGCCATTTTCTGGCCCAAGAAGACCTAATCATCATTGAATGCATTGGTTTAAAGAGTTCAGTTGTTGAGTTAAGAAACGACATCTCTGCACCCAGGGCATGCCTACACATACTCCGTCCCCTCTTTCAACAACCAGTGAAGAGTCATACTGCTAATCGTTCCAACAGCCATCTGATTGAAAGTTCTCCTAGTCTTCCCTCTCAGTTTTGAGATTCGTCCATAACCCCTGCCAACCCTCTGCTATATCATTCTCTCCACATGTGTCCTCAGTCTGTTTCCCCCTCTCTCCCCCTCTCCCTCCTTTCTTTACCTGGTCCCACAATCACCCGACCACCTCCCCTTTGTCCATAGATAATCTACCACTAAAAGTTGCATTCCCTGCCAGTCTATCAGCCTGTTCATTCCCCCTCACTCCCGCGTGACCAGGGCAGAAAATTCATTCAGTTCTCACAATCAGTGACCTCTGAAGCGAGGCAAGCCATTCTACATGAAACATTACTTTCTCCATTTTACTAAGCATACTCCATCACTCCGGTATAAATACAAGTGTGTGTTGCAGCGGTCTCCTCCAACCATTGGAAGGCTGCTGTTACTGCTTTCACCTCCATCCTCATGCTGGAAATCGTAGTCTCATATGCCAGACTCCCCTTTTTCAAGCATTGTCCATTAACAGAATGTGATGTTCCTGACCTTTCACATGTGTCTGCTACGTGATTTTGTTGTTGTTTTGTTTTAGTTATTAAGTTGTTATAGACGTAAGGCGGTAGTAAATACTATTGTTTTAATGTTAATAATAGTGCATTAAACCAGTTTAAACTGATAACTGTTGTGTTGTAGATATCTAAAATGTCTCTCCATATTTGTTTCAGTGAAGAGGCTGAATTACCTGCTTGCCAGATATCAGGAGTCATATCCAGATTTTGTTTTACAGGAGTATGAGCTTCCAAGAGTAAGTTTTGCTCTACTTATAACTTATTTACACTTTTCTCCTGCCTTGTTTACATTCTTCTCACATAGCTACTTGTGGTGGTCTTCTTATTCTTCCCGCCTGTGGTGTATATCCACTTTGAATTTGTAGAAGGGCTTGCCTGTTGCAGTGATTCCCCAAGAACTATACTGTCAGTAGTGCAGTTACTGTAGAGTTGGATATATCAGAGGATAGGGCCAGATGAAGAGATGCACAAACCTGCTGCCTTGTAAGTAAAAATATGAATAAAATTAGTGGAACTGCGGTGAGGCTGTTGAAATGTAAACAGTATAAAATAACACAAAGTAATGCAGCTTTACTAACAGAATTATGTTTTGAATTATATTTCGTTATTATGTTCCGTAAAGCTGCATTACTTTGTGTTATTTTATATTGTTTGCTTTGTAGGTAGACTGGGGACAATCCAAGCAAATCCCAGAAATGCTTTTTGAAGAGGATGTACTGAGCCACAGGCTTGACTAAGCAGGCAACACAACTAACTTGCTGATGTCTTCTTCCAAGTTCATAAAATAATTCTCTGGTAACTTGTATCTCCATATCTTTCGAGTTCATTACACTCTTGTCTCAAATTGTTTACATTTCTCTCCTAAGAAGTTTACATTTTCGCTCAAAGTTTACAGTCTTCTCCCAAGGTGTTCACACTCATTTTGCACATTCAAACTCTTCTTAAATCTTTTTAGCACCCTTTTCTCAAGTTTTATTTCCTCCTCTCATAAGTGGTTACGCTCCACTTAAAGTTTATATTTTACTTATAAGTTGTTTACGTTCTTCCCTCATGTTTGAGGGACTGAGAGGGAAGACCAGGATAACTTTCAATCAGATAGTGGTGGGAATGATTAGTAGTGTGACTCTTCGCTGGCTGTTGAATGAGGGCATGGAGCACATATGGGAATATTCTAAGTGCTGTGATGTCGGTTCTTAGCTCAACTCAACTCAACTAATTATAGAATTAATGATGGAAATAAGTGGAAACCAGAGCATCCAGGCTACAAGAAAGATGATGCATATTACCAGCTTTGCTGAAGAAAAATAGTAACAATCTTCAAACTCCTGCGCATGTTTGATAAACTAAAGATACTGATGAATATATCTGTGGAATAGGTATAATGACAGCCAAACATTTACTGCATTAGTGTTCATCATATGCAAAACAGAAAAAACTATTTTGGCATACACCCGCTCCACTTGAAGACAAACTCATGGAGATGTTAACAAGCTCAAACTGACAGCTGCTTTCTTTGGATTTCTTCATGTTGACATCAGAACGTGCATGTGAGGAAGAAAAGTATACTTTTTCATTTTAAAATATATTAGACTGACTTCCAAAGTTGATCTGTATTTTTACATGGGCTAATTTGTTAATTATAATTGAAAGCCGTAGTGGCTAGATGCTCTCATTTTAGTGGACAAGGGTTCAAATTCACATCAAGAAGGTTTTTTTTAATTGACCTGGGCTTCCAGGTCGGCCAAGCCTAAACTGAGTACCAGGACATGTCTTGGAAAGTAAAGGTGGTCGGCGTAATGCTGACCACATCACCCCCGAGTACCTGTTGATATTTAAATATGGTTCTGGCACCAAATGCCCAGTGCTCCTTAAGGCATGTAAAAAGGAACTTCACCTGTACTTGACTTACTATTCTTTATATTGTTATAGGAGTGGGCCAAGGAACAGCCATGGCTGAGAAAGACGTGAGTATCTGATGTTATTTGGTTGATTGAATCTATACTTTATGTGTGATGTTGACAAGCCTGGTATAGGGTATTATGAATAAAATTTGGCGGAACTGCGGTAAAGATATGGAAATGTAAACAGTATATAAAATAGCACAAAGTAATGCAGCTTTTTTTTCCCCCCGTGTTTCCATTCTGTTTCAGGATATTGCGGTCAACATCAACATCTTTCAGCTGTACGTTGATTCCTAGGCTAGATTACGCTCATCAGCACGCCACGACTTTCTGAGCGACTGGCTCCATACACTCATAAGTCACTGGCACGACTCGAACCCCTTCAAATTCTCGTGTGCTCACGTTAACCATGAGAGTATTCGGGGTTACGGAGAAAGCTGCTAACCCCTCGACCATGGAGACCGGCAATGCAGCTTTACATAACAGAATTACAACACATACAGGATGTTGCGGCGACTAGCCTTCATCAGCAAACAAATCTGTCATGCATCTGTCAGCCCATTCTGCTCTCGACTCCACCGTTCCTCCGGTGACTACTTTAAGGCATTAGGACGGGATGAGAAGAATAAAAAGATGAAAAAAATGAGAGCAATGAAGAGAAAATGAAAATATGAAAAAATGTTACTACTTAACTCAGAGTCCGAGGCTGTACTGCTCAGCAGTACTGGAGGATCTTCTCCTGTACTATATGCTGTGTTTCGTGCATGTATTTGTTTTGCTGATGAAGGCTAGTCGCCACAACGTCCTGTATGTGTTGTAATTCTGCTATGTAAAGTTGCATTACTTTGTGTTATTTTATATTGTTTGGTATAAGGTATTGTTTGATTTATTGAATCATTGAATCTATACTTTATGTGTGATGTTGACTAGCCTGGTATAGGGTATTGTTTGTTTTATTGAATCATGAAATCTATACTTTATGTGTGATGTTGACTAGCCTGGTATAGGGTATTGTTTGGTTTATTGAATCTATACTTTATGTGTGATGTTGACTAGCCTGGTATAGAGTATTGTTTGTTTTATTGAATCTATACTTTATGTGTGATGTTGACTAGCCTGGTGTTTGGTTTATTGAATCATTCATTCTATACTTTATGTGGAATGTTGACTAGCATGGTGTTTTGTTTATTGAATCATTCAATCTATACTTTATGTGGGATGTTGACTAGCCTGGTGTTTGGTTTATTGAATCATTCAATCTATACTTTATGTGGGATGTTGACTAGCATGGTGTTTGGTTTATTGAATCATTCAATCTATACTTTATGTGGGATGTTGACTAGCCTGGTGTTTGGTTTATTGAATCATTCAATCTATACTTTATGTGGGATGTTGACTAGCCTGGTGTATGGTTTATTGAATTATTCAGTCTATACTTTATGTGGAATGTTGACTAGCATGGTGTTTGGTTTATTGAATCATTCAATCTATACTTTATGTGGGATGTTGACTAGCATGGTGTTTGGTTTATTGAATCATTCAATCTATACTTTATGTGGGATGTTGACTAGCCTGGTATTGTTTGTTTGGTTTATTGAATCATTCAATCTATACTTTATGTGTGATGTTGGCTAGCCTAGTGTTTGGTTTATTGAATCATTGAATCTATACTTTATGTGGGATATTGACTAGCATGGTGTTTGGTTTATTGAATCATTCAATCTATACTTTATGTGGGATGTTGACTAGCATGGTGTTTGGTTTATTGAATCATTCAATCTATACTTTATGTGGGATGTTGACTAGCCTGGTATTGTTTGTTTGGTTTATTGAATCATTCAATCTATACTTTATGTGGGATGTTGACTAGCATGGTGTTTGGTTTATTGAATCATTCAATCTATACTTTATGTGGGATGTTGACTAGCCTGGTGTTTGGTTTATTGAATCATTCAGTCTATACTTTATGTGGGATGTTGACTAGCCTGGTGTTTGGTTTATTGAATCATTCAATCTATACTTTGTGTGGGATATTGACTAGCATGGTTTTTGGTTTATTGAATCATTCAATCTATACTTTATGTGGGATGTTGACTAGCATGGTGTTTGGTTTATTGAATCATTCAATCTATACTTTATGTGGGATGTTGACTAGCCTGGTATAGAGTATTGTTTGGTTTATTGAATCTATACTTTATGTGTGATGTTGACTAGCCTGGTATTGTTTGTTTGGTTTATTGAATCTGTACTTTGTGTGATGTTGACTAGCCTGGTATAGAGTATTGTTTGGTTTATTGAATCTATACTTTATGTGTGATGTTGACTAGCCTGGTATTGTTTGTTTGGTTTATTGAATCTGTACTTTGTGTGATGTTGACTAGCCTGGTGTTTGGTTTATTGAATCTATACTTTATGTGTGATGTTGACTAGCCTGGTGTTTGGTTTATTGAATCTTTACTTTATGTGGGATGTTGACTAGCCTGGTATTGTTTGTTTGGTTTATTGAATCATTCAATCTATACTTTATGTGGGATGTTGACTAGCCTGGTGTTTGGTTTATTGAATCATTCAATCTATACTTTATGTGTGATGTTGACTAGCCTGGTATAGAGTATTGTTTGGTTTATTGAATCTATACTTTATGTGGGATGTTGACTAGCCTGGTATTGTTTGTTTGGTTTATTGAATCTGTACTTTGTGTGATGTTGACTAGCCTGGTATAGAGTATTGTTTGGTTTATTGAATCTATACTTTATGTGGGATGTTGACTAGCCTGGTATTGTTTGTTTGGTTTATTGAATCTGTACTTTGTGTGATGTTGACTAGCCTGGTGTTTGGTTTATTGAAATCTATACTCTATGTGGGATGTTGACTAGCCTGGTATTGTTTGGTTTATTGAATCTATCCTTTATGTGTGATGTTGACTAGCCTGGTGTTTGGTTTATTGAATCTATCCTTTATGTGTGATGTTGACTAGCCTGGTATATGGTATTATTTAGGTTGCACTGTTTCATGTAGACTTTGTAACCTTCCCTCTGAGCGAGTGCAGTGCATCTGAGTACGGGACTGTTCAGTGGGGCAAATCGCCGCACAGTAGCAGTCGCCAAATCATGCAGATGTCGGCCGAAGTCCAAACTCCCTACCAGGGTGGTAGTCATCGAAAGTCCGCTCTCCACAGCAGAGACCAAGAGATGGGCCGAGGAACCTATAGGAAGAGCCGACTTCCCAGAGTGTGGCACCATGAATGGGTCACGAAGAAGGAACATGGCAACGAAGATGAATGGAGGTGACAGAGGCAGTGGTTAGAGAAGAAGCTGGCCCCCCACAACCACAGATGCTAGGAGGGTGCACAGGCCCTCCTCCCTGAGGGAGGGATGGCTTGCAAGCAGACATGTTCTCAGGGACAAGCATGGAACAACGCAAATGACCAAATGTCTCGCACGGCAGCGGAAAGACGCTGGAAGTCATGACCCGGACGGGCCCACCCCTAGAGATCGTTAAGAAGTGAAAGGGCTGAAACATTCGGGTAAAGAGGACTACTTCTGATGATCAGAAACCCCCTGCCATGTTTGCTCTACGGCAGAGTTTTTATCAGTGATTTATGGCCAATTCATCAGACAATCCTGAGAGAACGAACGAACGAACAGACTTTATTTTCAAAGGGTAACAAATTGGGCACGCAGGCCCGTCTTACATTCGGCCCTTCCAATCACTCATCTTTCTTTCATCAACAGTGCATAGGAAAAAAACATTGTCACGTGAATTTTGTAAACATAAACAATGCATATTACTATGTTATGAGACACATCCACCACCCACCCACACATCCCCCATTCACTCCAACTCCCCCACCCAACCACACACACATACAATACATTCCCCCACCCATCCACCACATCCCTACACCTACACATCTCCCCGCCCACACACACCTCTCACCCACCACACATCCCATCCACCCACACCCCAAGCACACATACATTCAATAACCCACACATCCCCCACCTACACACATCTCCCCACCCACTCACATATCCTCTACCCGTCCCATTTCCCACCAACAATCACTCATCCAATATCCTCCTCCACCCACACACCTCCA
This sequence comes from Cepaea nemoralis, assembly GCA_014155875.1. Taxonomy (NCBI): domain Eukaryota; kingdom Metazoa; phylum Mollusca; class Gastropoda; order Stylommatophora; family Helicidae; genus Cepaea; species Cepaea nemoralis. The sequence goes on from JACEFZ010014609.1 coordinate 59,125, forward strand.
ACCACTCAACCAAACACATATTCCTCAGCCACACACACATCTCCCCGTCAACTCACATATTCCGCACCTACCCACACACAAATTCCGCACTCACCAACATAATCTCCCATCTCCCCCAGCCCACTCACAGATCCCGAGCCCACACCTGCAAACATCCCCCACCATCTCCTAACCTGCACACACTCACCCACCCACATATCCTCTACCCACCCACACATCCTCTACCCACCCATCCCCCAACCAACATCCCTTAACCACACACCCTTACTCATATACAATCACCCACCCACACATCCTCTACCCAACCACACATCCTCCACCCAACCACACATCCTCCATCCACCCATTCCCCCAGCCACACATCCCTTAACCACACACCCCTACCCATATACACACACATCCCCACCCACGCACAATCTCCCCACCCATACAAACATCCCTCACACACATCCCCACCCACCAACACATTCCCCATTCACAAACACACACCTCCCATCCACCCAACCACACATCCTCCATCCACCCATTCCCCCAGCCACACATCCCTTAACCACACACCCCTACCCATATACACACACATCCCCACCCACGCACAATCTCCCCACCCATACAAACATCCCTCACACACATCCCCACCCACCAACACATTCCCCATTCACAAACACACACCTCCCATCCACGCACACACAACCCATACATTCATCCCCTCACACATCCCTAGACACACGTACTTATCCCTCAACCACTAACACCCACACATCCCTTACCCACTCATCAACACATACATCTCCTATCTACCCACCCACACTCACACATCCTAACCACCCATCCCCCTACCTCACACACATCCTTCACCCACCCACAAACCCAACCACACCTGCACCCACCCACACAAACATCATTTATCCACACCAGCTCCCCTCCCACACAATACCACACCCACACACATCCCAAAGACACATCCCTCACCCACACACACATCTATCCACACATCTCTTACCCATCCACACATCCCCCAACTACAATCACCCTCACTACCCACACATACATCCTCCATCCAGCCACACACACCCCCACCCAGCCAGACATATCCCCCACCCACACACACATCTCCAAATCCATCACCCACACCCATCACGCACCCTCCCCCAACCCACACACATCCCCCACACACATTCACCCACACATCTCTCACCCACACACACTCCCCACCCATCCTCCCAAACATCCCACACCCATACACATCCCTCACCCACACACACATCCCCAAACCCACAACCACCCCCACCTGCACACATCTGCCACCCACCACATATCTCCCCACCCACACATATACCCCCACCCATCCCATAACCCACCATCAATCATCCACCAACATAACCTCCTCCACCCACTCACCCACAACCACCTAGACAAACACACATCCCCACCCAAAAACACATCTCCCCATACACCCATACATCTCGCACGCACCCACACACAAATCCCACACCCACCCACACACAAATCCCCCACCCACCCACACAAACCCACCCCGCCCACCCACACATCCTGAGCCCACCCACACACATCACGAATCCACCCACACACACATCCCCCGATCCCCCCAATCTACTATTATGATCAAACTCCCACACTTTACACACACATACAGTGACGATTGTCGTGAGCATTGTCGTAAAATTGTAAAGAAAATGGAGAAAAATTGTACATATACATTTTGTAACTTAAAAATTAGTGATGCAATTCAACTCTCTCTCTCTCTCTCTCTCTCTCTCTCTCTCTCTCTCTCTCTCTCTCTCTCTCTCTCTCTCTCTCTCTCTCTCTCTCTCACACACACACACACACTCAAAAACGCTCTCACTCACATTACAGTAATGTTATATTATACATGATAAAATCAAGTGTCATACATACAAAATGATAATGTGAAAGATGAAAATACATAAAAAATATGGAATGGCAAGTTACAGGACATGCGAGCCTGGAAAGACAGAGTGATGCTCTGGAAAGACTGATGCCCTGGAAAGACTGGCACTACCGCAGCACAGTGGTGGAATAGGCTCCACCGGCGAAACGGTGGAGTCGACAGCAAACCAGGCTGACAACCCCTAATGCTGGATAATGTCCTTGTCGCATGTAATAAAAGAACATTTGGATCCTCTGAAAAGGGGGTAGGGGAGCATAAAGGGCTTGCCATTTACCACACGTTAATGACCCTGACCATCTAACTGGCCACGACCTCAGCCGATCGACCTGGCTGGTCGTGTGTCTGTGGTAAAAGCTACCTACTGGGAAATGAGAATTCATGCTGGACTGACAGGAGTGCGAGAGTACGTCACAGGAGAATAGACAGCGCGCCCAGAGTTTTTAATCACTGGTTTATTACATTGTCTGCAATTTCAATGCACAGTGAATGGGAATTTACATGATCATACTTGTTCATTTGATTGTGTACCATGTTTGGTCTAAACCTTCTTTTTGCTTGGCACTGAATTAATTTACATTCAATCAATCAATCAATCAATCAATCAGGTGCCTTCTCCACAATGAAGTTAGCTGCAATGGATCTCCAACACTGTCTGTCTCTCGCCTTGACTGTACATTCCGTCAGGCTGATGGTTCTTCCATATCTTGATGTTATCTTCCCACTTGTATGGTTGTCTACTTCTTGCTCGCTTGCCCTCAACCTTATCTTCCGTATGGTTTTTATAAGAGTATCATGTCTTTTAACGTGGCTGAATTATTTCACTTAACTCCTCTTTATTTCTTTCATCAACTCTCTCTTCATTCCCAGTTTTTCTAGAACCTCTGCATTTGATTGTTTTTGTTTCCATGAAATACAACATATTCGTCTGTATATCCACATCTCCAGGGCTTCTAAGCGACTTTCTAGTTGCTTGTTCAATGTGCAGGCTTCCGCGCCATACAGTAGCATTGAATATACGTAGCATTTGACAATTCTCATTTTTAATGTCTTATTAATCTCTCTAGATGTTAATACTGATTTCATGCCGTTGAAAGCATTTTTGGCCATTCCTATTCTCTTTTTGATTTCTAGTTCACTTCTGCATCATCTGTTATTATATGTCCAAGATAGGTGAAACTTGTTACTTGTTCTAGTATCTCCCCATTTACTGTGATGTTCATTGATGACCTTTCCTTTTCACTGCTAATTATCATAGTGTTTGTTTTTTGGATGTTAATATCTAAGCCACATTCTGCATTGTGCCTGTTTACTTCTTCCACTAGGTCTTGTAACTCTTGCTTACTTTCTGCTAGTAACACGGTATCATCAGCATACCTAAGATTGTTTATGATTCTTCCATTGATGTTAATTCCAGACATTTCAACTTGTTTAAAAATTCTTTTTGTGTATAGGTTGAAAAGGCTTGGGGGCAGTACACATCCCTGCCGTACTCCTCTTTTTATCTCTGTAGCCGACGAATAGTTATTTCCTCATCTAATAGACGCCACTTGTTCCTAGTACAAGTTACTAATAAGCCTGATGTCCTTTTCGTCTACTCCTATATCTTGAAGGTACGTAATTAGCGTTCATGTTGTACTCTATCAAAAGCTTTCTTGTAGTCTATAAATCAAATATATATACTTTTTTGAACTTCTATATATTTTTCAATTAACATCCTCAAACAGATAATTGCTTCTCTGGTGCCGCTGTTTTTGCGGAACCCAAATTGTTCTTCAGCTGCTTCCTCATCTATTTTATGTTGGATTCTTTCTTGAGTATTATCTTAGTTATGTGGCTCATTAAGCTAATAGTTCTGTAATCCTCACAATCAACAGCTCTTGGCTTCTTTGGTAGTGTGATGAAAATGGATTTTTTCAAGTCCTTGGGGATCTACCCAGTATTATATATATCATTACATAATTCTGTGATAGTTTCAATGCCAAAGCTGGATCAGGATTTTATCATGTCTGTTGTTATCTGGTCAGGACCTGCAGCCTTTCCTTCTTTCATCATTTTAATAGCCTTCTCTACTTCAGCCTTTAATATTTTTGGTCCATCTTGTGAATTATACAATGTTGGTCTATTGACCCTGTTGTCCCAGAATAAATCTTCTGTGTACTCTGTCCATTTTTTTTTTATGTCAGTGTTTTTAATTATAATTTCTCAATTTTTTCCTCTGATACAACCCTTTCCTGTTATATTAGTTTTCCTCTTTGTAAATCTGTTTATATGTTCATGTAATTCTTTCGAGTTGTGTTTTATTTCTAGATCCTCTATTTCTTTGCATTGTTTCTGCAACCACTCTTCTTTGGCAACTCTGCACATGAGACATATTTCTCTATCCATTAATATATACTCTGGAGTGTTCTTTGCTTTCTTTCTTTTAGTCATTTTACTCAAGATATCATCGGTTATCCATACTTGTTTTTTCTTATTTATCTTTACTGATTTTTTACTTCAACCAGGAATAGTTGACTTATTTGTGGTTGTTTCAATACTGATATATCTATTTGAGGTGTCTTCAATGTCTTTATTCTTGGGTTTTTAAGTTATATCTGTAATTTTAAGAGTACAGGATTGTGGTCAGGGTTGATATCAGCACCAGGGTGTGTTTTGGTATTTTTAACATTGTTTTTAAATCTATTTCTAATCATAATGTAGTCAGTTTGGTTTCTTGTCCTATCTCTAGGGCTTTTCCATGTATACAGTTTCCCAGGATTATGTTGGAAAAATGTGTTACAAACAATAAGATTGTTTTCTTCACGGAACTGTATCAGCCGGTCTCCTCTGTAGTTTATGTTTCACATACCATATTGTCCTACTATCTGCTAATATTCATTTTTTCCAACTTTTGCATTCATGTCTCCCATGACAATTTGGACCTCTGATGATTTTACAACTTTCAGTGTTTGTTGTAGGTCTTCATAATATTCTTCTAGCTGTTCATCACTATAATCAGTTGTTGGAGCATATGTCTGAAGAATTACTATGTTGAACGGTCTTGCCTTAATTTTGAGAAGTATCATCCTATCTTTATGGCCAGCCATGTTCACTATCGTGTCCTGAACATGCCTCACGTGTGCCACACACTCTGCTGTTTCGCTTCCGAAGCCGTTGATCTATTTAGATTCATCCGCCTTCTTCACCGTCCCTAGTCTTTGTGTACTAGGGATGGACATTCCCTTAGTAGGATATTACCCCTACTTCACTCATGTAGTTTAGCCATTCAGCCAAGACTGTTGCCCGTGGTGTGGCCACCGCCGTACACAAGCGGTATTCATGGAGCCATACATGAGCTAGGTAAAGAGATGGGAACCAAATATGATCCTGGTCTATCCCTTTGGATATGGCTGCCACTCAACGTGAGGTACCATCCCTCTCTCTTTACCCTACACCATATACTTTTAAATATTCATCATCATCATCATCATCATACTTTAAAACATTGCAGGGAACTTTCTCCCTTACTACAAGAGTATGATGCCATTATTTTTGGGTTAAAAGGTCAGCTATCGAATCTTCAGGTATGTGTTAATAAATAGTTTTTGATTGTTATTGTTGTCATTCTATTTGTTGAGAGAATATATAACATATCTGTTATTGCTGTCGTTTTATTTATTGTTGTCATTCTATTTGTTGAGAGAATGTATAACATATCTGTTATTGCTGTCGTTTTATTTATTGTTGTCATTCTATTTGTTGAGAGAATGTATAACATATCTGTTATTGCTGTCGTTTTATTTATTGTTGTCATTCTATTTGTTGAGAGAATGTATAACATATCTGTTATTGCTGTCGTTTTATTTATTGTTGTCATTCTATTTGTTGAGAGAATGTATAACATATCTGTTATTGCTGTCGTTTTATTTATTGTTGTCATTCTATTTGTTGAGAGAATGTATAACATATCTGTTATTGCTGTCGTTTTATTTATTGTTGTCATTCTATTTGTTGAGAGAATGTATAACATATCTGTTATTGCTGTCGTTTTATTTATTGTTGTCATTCTATTTGTTGAGAGAATATGTAACGTAACTGTTAATGTTGTCAGTACTGTTTGTTGAGAGAATATATAACATATCTGTTATTATCAGCACTATTTGTTGAAAGAATATATAACATATCTGTTATTGTCAGCACGATTTGTTGAGAAAATATGTAAATATAACTACAACAGTAATTGCTTCTTCCAGTAACTACTGCAGCTGCTGCTTGTAACTACTTCTACTCCTACTTGTAACTACTTTTGATCCTACTTGTAACTACTACTACTGCTACTTGAAACCACCACCACTACTACTACTGCTGCTGCTATTTGTAGCTACTTCTACTGCTATTTGTAACTACTACTACTACTACTACTACTAATACTACTACTACTACTACTGCTGCTGCTGCTGCTACTGCTATGATGGCTGTGACTACTACTACTACTACTACTACTGCTGCTGCTGCTGCTGCTGCTACTAAACTACTTACTACTGCACTACTTACTACTGCTAGAATACTGTCTGCAGAATGTGATGAACAATACTTTTGTTTTTGTGTGAAAAATTGACTATCCTTTGTGTGTTTGTATGTGTCTGTATACACACAGACACACATATATATGACTGCGTGGATGCACACCAAATGGGGCATATGCCATTCAGAACCTCGGGAAAAGTCTAAATTACTTTGAGGGGAAAACATAGACAAATCCTGAAAAAAGGGTTTGTGAATTTGGCTATGACCCCTATTAAGAATAAATGTGGTTATTTCTGGAGTTTGACCTGGAATGTAGCTTTGTTGGTAAGCCTGTGTACCAACCATTGTGTGCTTCTGTGCTGACACAGCATGTCTAGCGTGCCTTTTACCGATATCTATAGAGGCCAGCATGACTGAATTGATAAGAATCCTTGCTCTTAAACTTCCGGTGGGCTGATGGTGAGGTGTTGAGAACTCGGTTGGACTAAAATGTTGACTTCTCATCCTTGACTGGGGGGGGGGGGGGGGGGGGGGTGTGTGTGTGTGTGTGTGTGTGTGTGTGTGTGTGTGTGTGTGTGTGTGTGTGTGTGTGTGTGTAAATGACAAGTGCCTCAGAAGTCGGTGTGGGTTCACGTGATGGTGAGTGACACTGATAATAGGGGAAACTAATCTACACACAAAAATCAGGCCAATGCATTAGAAGAAGTGGCACGTGTATGCTCTACGCTTGTTCACAGCAAGTGATGCCCAAAAAATAAAAGGTGTGTGTGTGTGTGTTGAATGGAGTGCTACACTTGATGTGTGTTTGTCTCATTAGGTTAATATTTGTTTAAGATTTTCTCATGATAAAGTCTGTTGAATGAAGTTGGTAATGTGGTAGTGTAGTATCTTTATTCATTAATAAGATTATTATATTAAGTCACTTGGTGCTTTTAGAGTTTAGTATTCAATTAGATTTGTGTTTTCCTGATTGTTTTGTTTATGCAAATTTACAATCATTTACATAACCAGAATGATCTTGAGATGTTAAGAAAGCAGTCAAGAGATTTAATTCAAGAAAATGAAAGGTGGGATTATTATAGAGCAGTATATGTGTACACTATTCTCATATATTATTTGTTGTGTGTTTGTATCACTGTGAAATTTGATCATCTCTTTTGCTTTTGAATTATTTTATCTTATATGATTATGATTCTTTTAAATCTTTAAAATTTTTTTACTTTTCAGACATCTGAACAATTAAATGGTGTTAAATAATAATACCAGCCGTGTGTTACTGGGGCCCATAAGGGGAGCTAAGAATAGTAAAGCTGAAACCTACTTTGCATAAGCAGGTTTAAAGACTAGAAGATTGACTTCATTGCAACAGGTTTTATCCCATATGGCTTGGTCTGTTTCCTCAGGGCGGCCTAAACAAAAGTATCGCGTAGATCATGATCTCTGTAGCTTCAGCAATGATTCCCACCAATTACATGTTGTTAGAGACGATAAGTATGGTTGACAAGGGATTGGCTACCTCAGTCTGTAGAAAATTGTAGTCGCAAATTCCAACCAATCATGAACAAGCCTATGATGGACTTGGTGTACGTTGGTTGATGGCCTGTGGTCCACTGGGAGATGAAAGACATAAGAAGGAGAAATAATATTAAACAGATTGTTATAAAATTGAATGTATGGGGTATTAGTTCCAGGAGAAATAATAATATTAAACAGATTGTTATAAAATTGAATGTATGGGGTATTAGTTCTAACGTAAATTGAGATCCTGTATAGATAACGTATTGTATCACTTTTTTCTGTGTTGGGTAATGCAGAGTAATCAAGGATGGAAATTGGTTATCCACCTTGTAGAGTTATGACTCAATCTAGGTGAAGCCTGTGTCACTAAACATTCAGTCAGTAGTGTCTTCCATGAATTTGATTCGCTGATTAACAAGAACCAGGGTCGTTGTCTAATGGTCTAAGCCGGATGTTGTAGTTATGCCGATACAGGCCTTCGACTTCTGTCTCCTCATTTTGACGCCACTGACTAACAACACTGTACTATGAAAGCATTGCACAGAACAATGAAATGCTTCATATCCTATGCTTGATCATTTCACTGACATCAGTAGGAATGCAGTTCAGTCATATACACTCCTTAAAATAATATTCTGAAATTATATATATATATATATATACACACACATGCGCGCGCACACACACACACACACACACACACACACACACAGAGGAGAGAGAGAGAGAGATCACTTCAGGCTTTTGATCCATGATGTTCCCTTCTCAGTGTCTCAGCCCCGACTAACACCTTTTGTGAGTCTTTTCATCTCTTGCGTTAATTGTCACGTTCGTCGTGATTAATCCATGCAACATGATTGACATGAGCCCCAATTGGCCCTGTCAAAGAGCAGGCATATTTCCTGTAGCAACATACGGGTGTGAGACAAGGACATCTAATAAATCAGCTGAAAAATACACATGCACCATTGAATATAAATGTTACAGAAGAGTGTTACAAATTCATTGGACAAAGAAGGGAACAACAGATCTATCCAACAAGAACTCAGTATTGGAGAAGATCGGTTATTAAGACAAATACAATTGAGGAAATGAAATACAGTGATACCTCTGTTTTTGGCGATAATCCGTCTGAAAAGAATCGACGAAATCTGAAACCGATGAAAACCAAGGTAGTTATTTCCGTTATGAGTCAATGTAAATCCAAAAAACACTGGAATGCAATGGAATTGTTTAGTTAGATGTGCGAGGTGATGCTTACACAATGAGAAACAATGGCCAACTGAGCAGAAGAACACGAGGTACCCTTTGTTTTCATAAAATTAGCAGCAAGATCACATGGGCATGCAGATGAAATCCGAGGCAACTGACGAAAATCGAGATGAATATTTTGCGGAAAAAATCGACGAAAACCGAAACCGATGAGAGTCAAAGTTGACAAAAACCGTGGTATTACTGTATTTTTAGCATGTAAAATGACACAAATATCTGGAAAAGAAAACTATGGAGGGAGGTGTACCAGGGAAGTGGAGAAGAGGAAAACCACAATGTAGATAGATTCAAGATGTTATGGGTAATTCACACATGACAACATCAGAGACTGTTCATCTGATCTTTTTTATTTCCTGCTTGCTTTTTGAATTCAAGCATAGTCCACGCTGGACTGATTTTTGTATGTAGACTAGCTTTCCCGGTGTCCCTCACCACCACTCAAATCCACTTCGATATTAGAGGTACTTGTAATTTACATCCCTGAGTCAAGGACGAGAATTAAACATTTTAGTTCCTCTGACTAGTGTGGGGGTTTAACCTTGCCATCAACACATCAGAAGTTTAAGAGTGAGTATGCTTATCCATTCAGCTGACTTCCATCATTTGGCTTATGACAGAGAATTTTTCGAAAGGCTTTGTCCCAGAGCAAAGTTCTGAACAGATCAACCCACTTTATGATATTTTTATAAGTTTTACTTCTTGTCCAGATTCTGTAAGAAGATAGTCAATGTTCTGTGTTGTTGACCCATAGTGAGTCACTCAGTGTTTTGTCATTCCAACATTTCAGCCTTCACCAGGATCTTAAAAATGCAGTACAGGGTCGTTTGTCTTCTGATCATGCTGGTGCGGGCGATGATGGAGAAGTGAGAAGTGATTTCCTGATACAGAGTCTTCAACGCCAGCTTGACCTTCTCACAAGGGTAAGGAGAACGAATGAATAAATGAACACAGGCCCATTTTACATTTGGCCCTTTCAACCATTCATCTTTCATGTATCAGTTATCTAATTTGCATGTTAGATTTACATAGAAAAAAAAACATTGTCAAATGAATGCTGTGAACATAAACAAGATGCAGGTTAAGGACAGGAAAGTCTGACCAAAGGCAGTCCATCCCTTCCTGGCAAGCCAGAGCCCTGTTAGCCCATGACCTCATGGTCATGGTTCCCCGGGCTGCACTACTGCACAGGGAGGTGTGGTTGACTTGTGTAATTTGCGGGTCATCCATCAGGAGGCTACTAATTTTCACTGTTCACCCCTAATGAGTGAGACTAGCTGATACTAACCCTACTGGTTGCAGGGCCAGACACAACCTGAGCTGAGAATACGAGCATCATACATCGGTCTGTGTTTGTGGAAGTCTTCTTTAAGTCAAGAATGTCCCTATGGTGATCTTGCATTCTGATGAGGTCTGACCACATGGCTATTCTAAGGAACTAAACATGAGAATAAAACTGATGCAGTTAACTTCATCAGGACTACAGTGATGACAGAATCACAAATGTAGAGCTCATGGAGAGAACTAAAGAAATAAGAGTGGATCAAGAGGTGAAGAAAAGATGCTGGCGCTTAGTAGGACATACACTGAAAATGCCTGATTATGGTATAAGTAGCTGATTATGGTATAAGTAGACGAGTATACTAAGAAGGGGAGAGTACACTGGGACAAGGGACATAAGTGATTAATAAAGGGATGTAAATGATGCTACAATAGAAACACTGCCAACAAGCGTGAGCTAGATAGGAATAAATCAGTTGACACAGATCTTGAATATATATGTTGAAGTAACATTTTATGGGGGACATGGATGTTACATCCATGATTAGTCTCAATAGTAATAAGGGACACTTGCCAACAAGCACCTAGATATGAATAAATCAGTTGACACATGATCATTGAATATATATGTTGAAGTAACATTTTATGGGGGACATGGATGTTACATCCATGATTAGTCTCCGTAATAAGAGACTTGTTTCGGGGCACCATTTTTGGGTGTATGAGAGGTTTTGCAATTTAATGGGGATACCTTGGGCCGTTTAACAGCCTCCAATAGTAAAATCTATGAGAGTATTAGACTCTTGGAAACATATCAAGAGTGGTAAGCTGACTATACACCAGTCGGTGGATGCTTCAATAGTATATCATACTCTTACAAATCACAGTTGTACCCAAACTGAGTCACGACTGACGAATACCCACAACCCACTGACAAATTAGTTAAGACTAATTATATATTTATAGAAGACATTGTGTCACTTATTCATAGAAGGAATTTAGTGACACAATAACGGGGGAGCAGGTGAGGATGTCAGCGTGTTGGTGAATAGAGACAGGACATAGACAGGACAAGGGAGACAGTAGAGACAGGACATAGGCAGGGATGCAGAGGTGTCATCGACAGGACATCTTCAGGACAACAGATATATGAGAGACGGGACATAGGTAGGGATGTAGAGATGTCATAAACAGGACATCTACAGGACAATAGAGATATCAGAGACAGGACATAGGCAGGGACACAGGGATGTCATAGGACTAGACAGGACAAGACCCAGCTATAAGAGGGGACACAAGTCTACGGGATTCCGTCCTGGATTGACCGGACAGCCTTGCACTGAAGGACCCGACACAACACGAATGGACAGCAGTACAGCGTGACTGTTGAGACAGCCCGACTGTCCCGAGACACGGGGTCCAGTACCACGTGACCAACAGGCCAGCGTGAGGAGACTCAGACTTGGACTGGACGTTTTAGGGGAAGGACACATGTGTTTGAGAAGCGAGTGTATGGATTTTGCGGGAGTGCGAGCTAGCGTTGCCATGTTAAAGACAGCGAGTATTGAGTGCAGGGTTTTTGTGATTGCCTGATTGCTACGACTGTTTATTAAATAGCAGTTCTGTTATTAAGATGATGTATTGAATTAACCGCCCTATGTGCGCATCTTGATGATATTGAAGTTCTGTAAATAAATGTTTGATTCCACATGCAAGGTTAAATATTCTTGAATGCATGTGAAGGAACTAAGAATGCCTGTGTGTGTATGAGACGTTGACACGCTAGTTATGAGAAGAAATGATTTGGAGAACTTGGTGACAACTGGTAAGATCGAGGGGAACAGACCAAGGGGAAGACCTAGAAGCAAGTATCTGGAGGGCTTGGCCTTGTGGCATGGTCGAGTCAGAAACACGGAGCTGATCCACGACTCTGGTGATCGAGTGAGATGGCAGAACATGACCGCCCACGCTTACCGGCATGGCACATGATGGATGGAGGGATTGAGACAATCCCTTGACTATAACCCACAAGGCCAACAAAATAGAGACTTACAAATACACGGAGAGGAGAGTTAAACTCTGCAGTATGCACCTGAAGAGATGCAGTGAAATATGTCAGGCAAAAAATCGTGCAACATTTTGTTTATGGTGTTGGAGTTTAAAGCAATTGGTATGTTAGACCTGGGAGTCTCCATGGTGAAGTGGTCAAGCCGTCTGACTCGGGCTCTGAAAGTTATGGGTCCAATTCTGGGCGGCATTCTTTGGTTCACGGGTGCATTTTTTTTGGAGACTCCTGGGGGTCATCGCTAGAGCTACGGAGTCTGTGCTTTATGCGATGCTTTCATCAGTTCACCTCGGAAAGAGACTGAGCTATATGGGATAAAACTTGGTGCAGTGGTACGTCAGACCATGTTTGGTTGCTCTCTCGCAGTACAGCAAATGTTGAACTAAAGCCGTGCACTTGTTCAGTTTCATGCCACCGAAGCAGCCGACTGGTACTGTTTAAAACTGCTGAAATTGTAACGGACCCTTTCACACACTTTGAGATCCACTGGGTATATGGTGCTAGCCCTGAAGCTCTGTCCATCCAGCATCATTTCTCGACCTGCCAGCTGGCGTAGGCGATCATGTCTCTCCACAGATCTCGGTCTTTGGGGTGTTCTAGGTTAACTATGCTGATATTCCTCCATGCCACCGTCTGTGCCCATCCAGCACCATTTCTCGCTCTGCCACCTGGCGTAGGCGATCATGTCTCTCCACAGATCTCAGTCTTTGGGGTGTTCTAGGTTAACTATGCTGACATTCCTCCATGTCAACATCTGTGCCCATCCAGCATCATTTCTCTTGGTCAGCCTCTGCCTCTCTTTCCCTTGATCTTTCAATTCGTCATGATATTCTCCAATGCCTCTCTTTTCATCAGAGGCATTGGGAAACATCGTGACGACTAGAGTTACTGTGGAATGTTATTTTGAACTTGTTTTTGTGGTTGCTAATTCAGGAGAAAGAAGCAGCTGATGAGAGATGGAGGGAAGCAGCTCAAGAAGTTGATCGATTAGAAAGGCTGCTTGAGGTTCGTATGTGGGTTTTGTCAATCTTTCTTGCATGTATGTGTTTTACATTTTACAAGAAAATATAATGAGGGGACGCCACTAAAGTTAATTTTGTGCAGATGTGTTTTAAATGCAGTTATTAGTTATTTCACATAATTAAATGGGTTGAAATGCACTGTTTCACCAAGATGTGACTCAGCACATCTGAATTCAGCACTTTCTGGGTTTGCTTTCACTAGCCTTTGACTGTCCTAAGTCTGTTTCTGTGGGGTCGGTGGTGCCTTCTGCTGTTCCATCCCTGCTATCGAGTGGGTGCATAACTGTGAGAGTTTGGGTATATGATGTAAGTATTTATGCAGGGTTGTATGTACGTGTTTATGAATGTGTGTGTGTATGTGTGTCTGCCTGCCTGCCTGTTTCATAACATGGGAATTTGCATTGCTTATGTTTACAATAATTATCTGACAATGTTTTTTTCCCTATGTGAATGTGACATGCACAATGATGAACGAAAGATGAGTGATTGGAAGGACCGAATGTAAGATGGGCCTGCATGCCCAATTTGTTACCCTTTGAAAATAAAGTATGTTCGTTCGTTCCAATCTTGCTGGGACAAACACTGTTGATTGGCTCACAACTGCTTATTTGTTGAGGAGAATTCTGGCTTATCTCACAGTTGACACACCATATCTGGAGGTCGTTCCATGTTGAGGAGAATTCTGGCTTATCTCACAGTTGACACACCATATCTGGAGGTCATTCCATGATCCAGCACTTGTGGGCATGCCTGGAATGCGTCAGTCAGTCTTCCTTTAAAGATCTAATATTTATTTGTCTGTATTTGATGTGTGTATATTCACCGCTACTGTATGGCGCGGAAGCTTGGACATTGAACAAGCAACTAGAAAGTCGCATAGAGGCCCTGGAGTTGTGGATATACAGGCTAATATGTCGTATTTCATGGAAACAAAAACAATCAAATGCAAAGGTTCTAGAAAAACTGGGAATGAAGAGAGAGTTGATGAAAGAAATAAAGAGGATGCAAGTGAAATATTTCGGTCACATTAAAAGACATGATACTCTTATAAAAACCATATTGGAGGGCAAGGTTGAGGGCAAGCAAGCAAGAAGTAGACAACGATACAAGTGGGAAGATAACATCAAGAGATGGATGAACATAAATCTGACAGAATATACAATCAAGGCTAGAAACGGACAGTGTTGGGGATCCATTGCAGCTAATCTTCATTGTGGAGACGGCACCTGATTGATTGGTGGATTTGATGTGTAGTATTTAAAAAATTCAATGGACAACACAGAGAACAAACAGATCTATCCAACATGAATTCAGCATTGAGAGATTGGTTATTAAGATAACACAAAAATTGATAAAAAGGACATATTTCAGGCAGGTGAAAAGACATGAGTGTCTGGAAAAAATAATTACAGAGGAGGAAAGTATGCCAGAAAGCAGAGAAATGGTAGAACAAAGCGTAGATTTAAGATGTGATGGATAATCTACATGTGGCAGCAACAGAGGCTAGAAATCTCACCTCTAACACAGATGGACATCTAAAAATAAATGTTATGGTGGGGCGGGGAGTGGGAGGGAGGCGGGAATGGATTCTTCACATGACGAGCTGTCGGCAATTGATGATGATTTGATGTCTGTCTGTATCTAAAGTTTATTGATCTGAATTTAATGTTTGTCATATTTTGGTTATGTTGCATTTAGATGGAGAAAGACAGTCACCAGTGGAGGGTGGTCGAACAACAAGCACACCAGGTGTGGTTTTTGATATTCATCAGTTTACAAATATTTCAGAATACAGACATGTCTTATGTTTAAAACAAAGTCAGGTGCATGTAATTTTATTGCTCAGATTCCAGCCATTCACAAGGTGAGGGGAGATCAGCATGGTCTAAATGGGTAAGAGCACTCGCTCTTAAACTTCCGGTGTGCTGATGTCATTACAGTGTATAGTTTACAGTATGTATCATCTGGCTATGTATAATTGATATATTGTCTGTATAATCCACACTCTGTATCGTCTATACAGTGCACACATATATAAGATGACATTTGTCCCACTGTAGTTGGTGCTGATGGGGGTGTGAAGAAGTGCTAGACCCTCACATATTCTAGGCCACGACATAATGAAATGGTGTTTCCTTCCTCATCTATGTTCCTTCCCAGACTTCCCAGAAAATTCTGAAAAATGGGTACCTGTTATGAGGTTAGGTCCACCGCAGAGCCACACTGGGTCTATTCCAGAGCTGTACTGTGTCTACCCCAGAGTCATACTGGGTCTACCCCAGAGTGGTACTGGGTCTACTCCAGAGTTGTACTGGGTCTCCTACTCCAGAGCTATACTGGGTCTACCCCAGAGCTATACTGGGTCTACCCTGGAGCTGAACTGGGTTTATTCCAGAGCTGTACTGGGTCTACTCCAGAACTGTTCTGGGTCTATTCCTGAGCATTACTGGGTCTACTCCAGAGCTGTACGGGGTCTACCCCAGTGCTATACGGGGGTCTACCCCAGAGCTGTACTGGGTTTACCCCACAGTCATACTGGGTCTATCCCACAGCCATACTGGGTCTATCCCAGAACTGCACTAGGTAATCCCAGAGCTGTACTGGGTCTGTTACAGAGCTGTACAGGGTCTACCCCACAGTCATACTGGGTCTATCCCACAGTCATAATGGGTCTATCCCACAGTCATACTGAGTTTATCCCAGAGCTGCACTAGGTAATCCCAGAGCTGTACTGGGTCTGTTACAGAGCTGTACAGGGTCTACCCCACAGTCATACTGGGTCTATCCCACAGTCATACTGAGTTTATCCCAGAGCTGCACTAGGTAATCCCAGAGCTGTACTGATTAGAAAATATAGTCCTGCACTACTGGGGGATTGAATCCAGACCACTGTCTTGGCTTGCAAGCTCAATAACCACTGTACTGCCACGGCTGTACACACATAAACATATATAATTACACTGTATGTCATCATGTGGTCATAGATGGACTTGCAGAAGAAGAAGAGCTTGTGGTTGTTTATAGAGAGAAAATAGCAAGCATATGACAGATTACAAGGTCTCTTCAAAAGTATCAGACCTTATTTTGTTTCAAAGGAAGCACTGGAGATATCCTCCGGTGGGATTGTGTTGAGGAACCTTCTTGTGCATGCATGCATGCACTTTTTCCTGCCCACAGAGAGCATCAATTTGGCAGTCAGCATGCAAGGTTTTCATTTGCCGTAAAATGATTGAATGATTTGGACGCAAGAATTGAATCAAATTTTGCCGAAAGTTTGGCAATACCCAGGTGGAAACCATTCGGAAGATTCAACAGACTTACTTGATGATGCTATGAGCATCACATGAATTAAGATCTTCCAAGATGTCTGTATGTCAGTGGAGAACAGTTCATGTTGTGGTCGACACTCACATAGCCGAAATGACAAGGTCATTGACCAAGTGCAGAACTAACAGATCATCATCTGAAAACTAGAGGACGAGGTGGAGATAAGCACTGGTTCTGTACACTTCATTTTGAGGGCTGATGTAACCATGTGGAAAGTGTCCTTAAAATTTGAGCAGAAGCTTTTAATGATGGAGCAGAAACAACTGCAACTGGAAGTCTTGCAGGACATGCTGGACTGTGCAAATGACATTCCTGATATTCTGAACTTGATCATTGGTGATGGGTCATGGGTTTATGGGGATGACCCAGAAACCAAAATGCAACCATCACAGTAGAAACATTCATCATCCCTGAGGCAAGAAGAAAAGCAAGGCAGTTGTGCAAGCAACCTCATCGTAATTTTCACTATTTTCTTTGATACTCATTGCATCATGAGTACACACCACAAGGCCAAAACATTACCAAAGAGTATTAACAGGATGTATTCCATCGACTTCATGATGCATGAAATAAACAAACTTGTGGGGAACGAGAATTCGGTAGTTCCATCATGGCAATGCACATGCCCATTCTTCACATCTGATTCAGAATTGTTTTCCCCAAGCTGAAAATGCTGCTGAAAGGTTTTTAATTTAAGTATATGAAGTCATTATGCAGAACATGGCGGCCACACTATACTCTATTCCCAAATACACATCCCAAAATGCTTTGAGCAGGGACAGGGAAAAGTGATTGTAAAGGACTCGCACAGCTTGCTGAGAAGGGTGAACGAATGAATGAACAATCTTTTTTTTTCAAAGGGTTAAGAATTGTGCACGCAAACCCGTCTGACATTCTGCCCTTCTTCTCTAATTCCTCTCATACATTATTTCATTCAACTTCACTTATGAAGCTAATCTTAGACAACAAAAGAACAATAAGCATTAATACACATGAAAATTAATCAGTAATACATGACTCACTGAGGCAATGTTACACAGGTATGCTTCACATAGAGTGGCATACTTCAGTTACAAAATTAAAGATAAGCAGCGTTAGTTGCATCTTTTCCCCAGGCCATGCTGGTGTGTTGGGAAATGAGCAGCCAGACAAATTGGCTGGGTCAACATTGGTTGGTGGGGTATTGGTGCATGCTAATGCAGATGTGGTTATAGCCTTTTGGGACCATGTGTGTAGTGCTGAAGAACAGATACACCATCATTACCTGGAGAGAATGGTGGCAGGGAGTGACCACAGGATCTGGCCCACACTCAGTGCTCCGAGGAAAGGACAGATGGATACATAATCAGATTGCAACTGGTACCATTAGTACTGGGACTCTTTGCTGGTTGTTGAAGATGAGGACAGAGGCGGAGCATGTGTGGGAATGTCTCGAGTGTTGTGATGTTGCTTCTTGAATCAACTTATCTGGGGGAAGTGTGTATGATCCCAAAGATTGTACCATGAAAAGGATTAGGGTTTCACAACTCCAGGTCAGGTCTCCTTGGCCTAGGGGTTAAACAACTTTCTCCGTAATCCCGTTCATCCACATAGGGTAATGCAGCACGCGAGAATTGATAGTGGTTCTCGCCGCGTTGGTGACTTAAGGGATAAGTGAGCCGGCCGCTCAGAAAGCACTGGCAAACTACTGAGCATAATCTTGCCAAGAAATCAACAACAGCGGTAAAATGCTGGTGTTGACAGCGATGTCCTGTAAAGGATATGCAAAAAAAAAAAAATAATGCCGGTCTCCATGGCCAAAGGCTTGCTACGCGGTTCGTGAGCCGCTTGTGTTATAACGTGCTGGTATGGGAGCCGGTCGTTCAGTAAGCAATGGCAAACTACTGAACATAAAATTTGCCTAGTACATCAACAGCAGCTGAAAAATGCTGGTGTTGACTGCAACGTCCTGCAAGGGATATGCAACATTTAAAAAAAACAAACCCAGATTAATAATTGTGTTTTTCCCATCCAAAGGTCTGATACCTTTTGAACAGACCTTGCAGATGTAGTTTTTGTTCAGTTCAGTTTAGTTTGTTGTAGACTGTCATCATTGCACTCTGGACATGCCCATAGGGTGTTGTGATCTGCTCCACAGTGAAGCCACTAGCATACAGTGACCATGTCAGTTTGATGTTGATAGATGAACTTTTCTTGGGCACTGCTTTGTATCTCATGTCTCTGTATTCTTGATGTGTGCCAGGTGAAGGACCAGTACCAGCAGTCAGTTACTGTCATTAACAGAGAAGTGGAGTCTCTTCAGAATGACCTCAGGTGATTTGAACGTGTACAGTTAGTAATATGATATGTGGACTTTGGTGCTGGGTGATCTGATACTTGTAAATAACACATATCACCCTTGTCTTATACAAGAGTCATAAGGGAAGTGAAGAATAGTAACACAGTAACCCACCATGCATGTCATAAAAGGCAACTAAGGACGGTTGATGTGAAACTGGCTGCCTCACGCTGAAAAACCCAGCCAGGCGTGAACAAGTTCACAAAGGGCTTGACTTGAGTAGGTCGAGGGCCGTTGCTCCATTGGGAGATGAAAGGCACAATAAGTCTTATATAAGTCTTATAAGTTGTGAGGATCGACTTCATTGCACCGGGTTTTATCCCATATGACTCAGTCTCCGCAGGGCGGCCTGCCGAAATTGCCACACAAAACACGAACTCCGTAGCTCCAGCGATGACCCCATGGAGTCTGAGAAAAATGCACTCGTGAACCGAAAGATGTAGCCCAGAATCGAACTCACAACCCTCGAAGCGTGAGGCCAACGGCCTGGCCCCTGAGACTCCTGGGGGTCATCGCTGGAGCTACGGAGTTCATGCTTTGTGCAATGCTTTTGACAGGCCACCCTGCGGAAAAAGACCGGGCCATATAAGATAAAACCCGGTGCAGGTAGAAGAAGAAGAAGGAAGAAATAGTGTACTTGTTTTTGTTTTTGTTTTGCTGCAGAACCTAACCTATCTTGAACAAGTTCACAAAGGGCTTGGCGTCAGTAGGTTGAGGGCCAGTGCTCCTTTCAGAGATGAAAGGCAGAAGAAAAAAGGCAGAAATAACACACTTGATACTTGTATTGTTGCGAAAAGAAGAGAAATTCAGAGAAACCAAATATTATTTCTGCATTATTATAACAATTGTGAAAGATGGCATCTGACTACATGGGGTTGTTAGAGTAATGAAAAATATCGTGTTAAATTGTAGAGAGGGTAGACAGGCTGAGAATGTTATGGTGCCATCCTCTGGTTCAGAAGTGACCAGGTTCGAATTCCATCCTATGGCTGGACATTGTTGCCAGAACCATTGCTTTCTACTGATATCTTGGGCAGTGAGATCGGATACCGTGTCTTCTCTGATAAGGGCAAACAGCAGGGGGTCCCGTGTGCAATTTGTAGATGTTAAAAATCTCATGGCAGTTGGAAATCATACAGAGTAGGCCTCAAGGCAAACTGCTCAAGTATTTTGTTAGTAATGAAAACCTACCTATGGTAGGTGGAGCTTGTTATTTTATTGGAAACTATCTAGAACAGTGATTCTCAACCTTTTTTGCACCCTTTCACTATATGTTCAGAATGTCATTCACCCCATTTCCTCCCTATAAAAGATTGCCGGTCTCCCTGGCCTAGGAGTTAACGTCTTTCTCCGTAATCCTGTATATTCTCGTGAGTAACATAACCTGCGCGAGAATCGGTAGCAGTTTTCACCGCATTAACTTACGGGGTATGTGAGCCGGTCGCTCAGAAAGCAATGGCAAACTACTGAGCGTAATCTTGCCTAGTACGCCAACAGCAGCTGAAAAATGCTGATGTTGACTGCAACGTCCTGTAAGGGATATGAAAAACAAAATATAAACTTGGCACACTAACCTTTGAGGTATATATGAGGGGGCTTCAAATGGCAACCTTTAAAGTGTGGTAGAAATTATAATAACCATGCCATTGTTGTGTAGCCTGTCAGTATTGTTGCTAAGGATGTCCAGAGTGTTAAGCAAAGGACATCATGGTGCAGATGAACACAGTGATGTCATAAGGACAGTTTAAAGATGGCATCCCCACTTTTGACATGCACCAAAGAAGACTAGCGTTCTGTAATGTGTGTTTTCAACAATGAAGGGGTGAAACCTATAGAAATTCATTGGTGAATGAAGGTCCTGTATGGTGATGCATGCCTGTCCAGCAAGTGTATGAGGGGAGTAGGAAGCTTCAAAATGGTGTGACTTCTGTGACAGACTGCTCACGACCGGATCAGGCACCGAGTAGTGACCCCAGAGTGGTTACACGCGCGACCATGAAAATTTTTGTTCTACAGTAATTCAAGCACTTTATCGGCGCTGGAGGTCTTGCATTTAACGCAGTGGTGACTACATAGAAAAATGATACTTTTGTTCTGTACTTTTCCAGAATATATATAACACTGACATGCTTCCTCCATCATCCACTCACCCCCTTAACATGGCCTAGAATAAATGAAGGCCAAACCTTTATGCCCCATTGGCATGAAGTATTTTCTATGGGACTACCTTTTACCTTCAAGAGACAAGAATTGACCTTACTGTGTTTGGAAACCTGTGTCTTCAATTATAGGAGACTAGTAACCGTATCCCCAGAGCAACCATCCCTGTAGCACAGTGTAGCAGGCATGTACCTCAGGGAGAAGGCATTTCCTCATCATGAACACAGCTAGGCTGCTCCTGAAGCCTGAGACTATTATTGCAGATGGTTTCTCGTCAGAAGAACAATGCATAAGCTTTTTTAAAATTCCTTTTCCTCTTCCTCTTCCTCTTTTGACCTTTATCTGCTGTTTTAGCTTAGACTCTACACCAACTCATGCCAAGCTATAGACTTGTTCATGGGTGGTTGGTTTTTGCAGCTAAAGCAGTCTACGGGACAGGATAGCCAGCCCTAAAACCAGCCCCCCCTTAGTCTCCTCTTATGACATGCTTGCTAGGTTACAGTGTTACTATTCTTTGCTTTCCTGTATGTCACGTCTTAGTTAGATATGACTGAGCTACTGTATGACTGTAGACGGTACTACCTGTTTCTGTTAGCGCCGAATGTTGGGCGACGCTTACCAAACCCGACACCCCACATTGTGCCGACGGCTTCGGATGGAGGAGCGCAATTGGGAGGGTACAAGCCTTATCCTAGTGCGAGGAAATGCAACCTAAAGACTAAATGTCATGGCAGGGCAGACCAGGCCCTAAGCCTTGGTTGGCAACTGGTCTAGGATGAAGCTTCTGACAGGCGGACGGTTAGAGCATTGATTTACTGATCCGGCAGTTTCTGCAGCTTGTTTTGTTCCAGACGTATTGGTGTTACCTTTCCTCTGGCGTACACTAGACAGGCCGAGAGAGGGATCATGCTGCATGGGCAACACATGGTCTCTAAATTCAGCCCAGGCTTTGTGTTATGGAGAGGTATAACTCCATTTTACAAACTATCGTCTGTCAAGACGGCAAGGTGCCAGTCATTCTTTGCTTCCCTTAGGGCCCTGGTAACACACAGGCCCCTTGCTGTGACAGCAATTTAATATTTAGCGGATCTTACTGTGCAGACTTTTAGACTGATTAAAGTGACTCATTGTATGCTATCTAAGATGTAAAAGGTAAAATATTTCTTTTTCAGGGATTGTCGTGCAGAAAATAGCAGCTTGGTGCAGAGAGTATCAGAACTGAAGCTTCGGGTGAATGACCTTCAGCAGGAGCTGATTTGGAAGGTGTTTATTTTTGTTGTCTTTCCTAATTGATTGATTGATTGATTGATTTAAGAACTGACATCACAGCATTCGGGGCATTCCCATAAGCGCTCTATCCCCATCCTCAGAAGCCAGCAAAGAGTTCCAACCCCAATAATACCAGTAGCAATCTGATTATATGTGCTTCTCACCTTTCCTCTAAGCGTTCAGCATCGGCCAGATCCCCTTGTCACTCCACGCTGTCGCATTCTTGCCAGACCATGGTGATCCATTTGCTCCTCCGAGGTGTACACATGCTCCCACAAGGCCACAATCACGTCTGACTTATCATGCATCAATACTCCACCAAGTTATGCAGAGTCAGGCAATCTGTCCCCCTGTTCATTCTCTTTCCTGATGTCAGTTGCTGATGTAATTCCATGAATCAGTTCCTGATGTCATTTGCTGCTGCCAGTAACATTATAGAGCTGCTGTCGTGTAGTGATTTGTGCACTGGTGTTCAGATATACGCAGGCTGAAGTTCAAGCTCTAGCTGAGATAAGATTCTTATTTGTATGATCACCTAAAGCTATGGAGTTTATCCAGTTTCCTAAACTGGGTAAGAGATTTGTCTGGGCAATAAACGGGTAGTGAGGATTGGGGCTGATCAACCTGGTTCATAATATAAGGACCTAGTAAATGTAAGGTTCCATCACTTCATGCTCTTAATTAGTATGTATCTACCATGAGACTGGCTCTGTTGTGAAGGGGTTACAAATGCAATTCATAATCCAACATTCCACATTCAAAACACAGCTGCTGGCAATTTGGAAGCAGAGTGCTTTGTGTTGGTTTCCATATGAGTGTCAGTCATTCAGAAAGCAATTACTGAACGTAAAACTTGCCCTGGAATCACAAACAGCCCAAAAATACTGGAGTTGACAGCTGCCACCTGGTGGCCATACTTGTTGATGACCGTAGCCATTGTCTCTACAAAGAGATTTTCTGCCTGCCATAACAAACTTGAGATCATAACCAACAACCATCTCAAGCACAATCAACCACATACTTGTATGGTTTCACTTTACCCTCTTGGGGGGTAGGGAGAGAAGATAAATGGGCAATCCACTTTACCCAAGGGTGTCCCGTAGGCTAGCGGAAATATGGATTTGCCTTCCTTTTTTTTTTCATTGTTAAGGGATAACCCTACCCAGCTAACCTCATAATATATGTGAAGGTGAAATGTTAATCCTCAGGAATATACTACTATAGGGGTGTGAAGTTGTAGAGCTTCATATACTAGACCATACTAAGGTGCGCTTGGAGAAAGGTACATCACCAGGCTGGGATGATATACCAGGGGAACTAATACAAGCATGAGGAGAAGTCAGCGCCTGTATTTACCATGTACTGTGTGAAGATCTGGAACAGTAGGGTTTGGCCCAAGGCATGGTAGAAAACAAGCCCTATCTCTCTTCCAAAGAGAAGGACATGTAAAATTGTGCACCGGCTATCATATTATCTCACTGATAATTCAGGATGTTTTTTTCTTTTATTCGTTGGCTCACTTTGAACTGAAGCGTAGTGCTTGCTATACATGTTACTACTTCTAGTGCACTGGACTGATGTTTGCATGTGGAGGAGCTTTCAGGCTAACAAATTCTGCTTGTGAATAATCAAATAGAGGAATGAAAGGAAGTTAGAATGTGAATTACAAAGAGTACAGGCACGTTTCATACAGGGCCAAAAAGCCAGGGTCCACATCTTCAATATGAGAACCATCTTTGAGAAATGCAGTGAGTACAGTGTGGGTCTGCATGACTGTGCTCATAGTCTACAGCCAGGCCTTACAACTGTGCCATAGTCTACAGCCAGGCCTTACAACTGTGCCATAGTCTACAGCCAGGCCTTACAACTGTGCCATAGTCTACAGCCAGGCCTTACAACTGTGCCATAGTCTACAGCCAGGCCTTACAACTGTGCTCATAGTCTACAGCCAGGCCTTACAACTGTGCCATAGTCTACAGCCAGGTCTTCAACTGTGCCATAGTCTATAGCCAGGCCTTACAACTGTGCTCATAGTCTACAGCCAGGCCTTACAACTGTGCCATAGTCTACAGCCAGGCCTTACAACTGTGCCATAGTCTACAGCCAGGCCTTACAACTGTGCCATAGTCTACAGCCAGGTCTTCAACTGTGCTCATAGTCTACAGCCAGGCCTTACAACTGTGCTCATAGTCTACAGCCAGGCCTTACAACTGTGCCATAGTCTACAGCCAGGCCTTACAACTGTGCCATAGTCTACAGCCAGGCCTTACAACTGTGCCATAGTCTACAGCCAGGTCTTCAACTGTGCTCATAGTCTACAGCCAGGCCTTACAACTGTGCTCATAGTCTACAGCCAGGCCTTACAACTGTGCCATAGTCTACAGCCAGGCCTTACAACTGTGCCATAGTCTACAGCCAGGCCTTACAACTGTGCCATAGTCTACAGCCAGGTCTTCAACTGTGCTCATAGTCTACAGCCAGGCCTTACAACTGTGCTCATAGTCTACAGCCAGGCCTTACAACTGTGCTATAGTCTACAGCCAGGCCTTCAACTGTGCCATAGTCTACAGCCAGGCCTTCAACTGTGCCATAGTCTACAGCCAGGCCTTCAACTGTGCCATAGTCTACAGCCAGGCCTTCAACTGTGCCATAGTCTATAGCCAGGCCTTACAACTGTGCCATAGTCTACAGCCAGGCCTTACAACTGTGCTCATAGTCTACAGCCAGGCCTTACAACTGTGCTCATAGTCTACAGCCAGGCCTTCAACTGTGCCATAGTCTACAGCCAGACCTTACAACTGTGCTCATAGTCTACAGCCAGACCTTCAACTGTGCCATAGTCTACAGCCAGGCCTTACAACTGTGCCATAGTCTACAGCCAGGCCTTACAACTGTGCCATAGTCTACAGCCAGACCTTACAACTGTGCTCATAGTCTACAGCCAGACCTTCAACTGTGCCATAGTCTACAGCCAGGCCTTACAACTGTGCCATAGTCTACAGCCAGGCCTTACAACTGTGCTCATAGTCTACAGCCAGACCTTCAACTGTGCCATAGTCTACAGCCAGGCCTTACAACTGTGCCATAGTCTACAGCCAGGCCTTACAACTGTGCCATAGTCTACAGCCAGGCCTTACAACTGTGCCATAGTCTACAGCCAGGCCTTACAACTGTGCTCATCATCAGAAGCTATGAAAATACACAAGGCAAGAGAAATGGCTAGGGACAGGAAATTCTGGTGGGCTGTGATGCTAAACACCTGCTACATGATGAAGAATCATCTCCTTTACTCGCTATCTGTTCTTCCCAGAAAAATCTCTGTTACACATTTTGTGAGGTTGGGTCCACTCCAGAAGCATATGAGTGGGAGAAAACTTGAGTTCTGTCATTGCTGGAAATTGAGCCCCAGATCCCCATGAAGGTTAACCTGGTCAAAAAATGGCTGAAGAAGTTGGATGTATCGGCCGAAAGGTGTAAATAACACAGCTCTGCTGTAAACAGGCACAATGCAATTACATCAGAAACAACATTTTGGACAAACACGGAATAAGAAATAGAACCTCAGTTCCCGGGAAGGTTAACCCGGTCAACAAATGCCCGCAGAAGTCAGATGTGTCGGCCTAACAGCGCAATAATGTAGCTCTGCCGTAAATAGGCACAACGCAATCACATCCGAAAAAAACACTCAGGATGAACGCAGCAGAAGAAGAAGAAGAAGAAGAACCTCAGACCAGTGTGTTGATAAGCCACTTTCTATGAATCTATGGCCACTGGGCCAGCAGGCCAGGTCTCTTGCAACTTTACAGTTATGGTTACCTTGAGTGACTAAGGGAGATTGCCAAATAAAAATGTAAAAAATAAGATAATGTCAGAAATGTTTTTATGTGAAGATAAATGTCTCCTAAAAACTACAACTGGATCTGCTTATGATATATATGTGAAACATAGCAGGTATGGTGTAGTTTGTTTTTGACATTTATTTCTAGGCGCAAGAAAATGCAGATACCATTTTCAAGGAAGGCTTGTCCGACAGCAAGATCATGGAGCTGAAAATGATAATGGATGAGCTGAGGGGGAGGTGACGTTTGTTCTTGATTATCTTTCAATGGTAGTTCACTTCTTTGTTATGTGTACTAAAAGTACTCAAGTTGAGAGGGTCGACTTCGCTGCACCAAGTTTTACCCCTCTCATCAGAATGGCAAGCTGGTTGCTGGGAGCTTCATACAAAGCATACGGACTCCGTAGCTCCAGCGATGACTCCTGTAGCTCCAGCGACGACCTTCAGAAGTTTCTGGAAAAAATTGCACTTGTGGTCTGACACGATTAAGCTGTTTTATGTATTTATAGTTTTTGAAAGATTTGGAGCATTAACGTGAGGGTAAAACAGTTGCTGTAAAACAAAAGAAAGAAAAAAAGGACCATTGTTCCATGCCTTAAAGTTTATTGGGTATATAGTTTCTTCTTCTTCTTCTTCTTCTTCTTCTTCTTCTTCTTCTTCTTCTTCTTCTTCTTCTTCTTCTTCTTCTTCTTCTTCTTCTTCTTCTTCTTCTTCTTCTTCTTCTTATTCTTCCTCTTCTTCTTCTCCTCCTCCTCCTCCGCTTCTCTCCCTCCCCTTCCCCCTCCCTCCTCCTCCTTCCTCCTCATCCCCCTCCTCCTGCATTTCATTTCTCAATGGAGCATAGGTGAGGAAAGGTAGTTCCACAAGCCCTTTGTAGACTTGTTCATGATTGGTGGGATGTTGCCACTAAAGTTTTCCACAAGATGACGTAGCCAGTCTTGTATCAACCCTCCTTAGTTGCCTTGTACGACATGCATGGTTGGTGGGATGTTGCCGCTAAAGTTTTCCACAAGATGACGTAGCCAGTCTTGTATCAACCCTCCTTAGTTGCCTTGTATGACATGCATGGTTGGTGGGATGTTGCCGCTAAAGTTTTCCACAAGATGACGTAGCCAGTCTTGTATCAACCCTCCTTAGTTGCCTTGTATGACATGCATGGTTGGTGGGATGTTGCCGCTAAAGTTTTCCACAAGATGACGTAGCCAGTCTTGTATCAACCCTCCTTAGTTGCCTTGTATGACATGCATGGTTGGTGGGATGTTGCCGCTAAAGTTTTCCACAAGATGACGTAGCCAGTCTTGTATCAACCCTCCTTAGTTGCCTTGTACGACATGCATAGTTGGTGGGATGTTGCCGCTAAAGTTTTCCACAAGATGACGTAGCCAGTCTTGTATCAACCCTCCTTAGTTGCCTTGTATGACATGCATGGTTGGTGGGATGTTGCCGCTAAAGTTTTCCACAAGATGACGTAGCCAGTCTTGTATCAACCCTCCTTAGTTGCCTTGTATGACATGCATGGTTGGTGGGATGTTGCCGCTAAAGTTTTCCACAAGATGACGTAGCCAGTCTTGTGTCAACCCTCCTTAGTTGCCTTGTATGACATGCATGGTTGGTGGGATGTTGCCGCTAAAGTTTTCCACAAGATGACGTAGCCAGTCTTGTATCAACCCTCCTTAGTTGCCTTGTATGACATGCATGGTTGGTGGGATGTTGCCGCTAAAGTTTTCCACAAGATGACGTAGCCAGTCTTGTATCAACCCTCCTTAGTTGCCTTGTATGACATGCATGGTTGGTGGGATGTTGCCGCTAAAGTTTTCCACAAGATGACGTAGCCAGTCTTGTATCAACCCTCCTTAGTTGCCTTGTATGACATGCATAGTTGGTGGGATGTTGCCGCTAAAGTTTTCCACAAGATGACGTAGCCAGTCTTGTATCAACCCTCCTTAGTTGCCTTGTACGACATGCATAGTTGGTGGGATGTTGCCGCTAAAGTTTTCCACAAGATGACGTAGCCAGTCTTGTATCAACCCTCCTTAGTTGCCTTGTATGACATGCATAATAGGTTACTGTGTTAATGCTCTTTGCTTCCCTTATGGGCCCTGGCAACTCATGAATATGGGTATATGTGTAAACCGATCACCACTCGATGGATGATGTGGTTGGTATCATCGCTGTGTGTTTTTACTTCTCATAACATTTCCTG
Source organism: Cepaea nemoralis (assembly GCA_014155875.1). Taxonomy (NCBI): domain Eukaryota; kingdom Metazoa; phylum Mollusca; class Gastropoda; order Stylommatophora; family Helicidae; genus Cepaea; species Cepaea nemoralis. Next base: position 87,851 of record JACEFZ010014609.1, read on the forward strand.
GAACCCATTTTAAGCTTAGCTGACCTGGGAGCCCAGTTCAATTTTTTAAAAATATCCACCTGAGTGGATATTTGAACGTATGACCACCAGGCCATCAGCTATGTGAACTAGCAGCTGTACTACCATGACTTGCCACAGTTTCCTATAAGAGACAGTAACATTTATTCTCTAAAGAAGATGGCAAGTGATGCAACCTTAGAATTTTTGTTTTGTATTCGCTGGCTGTGAACTTAAATATAATCCATACATGTGCAACTAATTCTAGTGTACTAGATTGATTTTTGTGAGTGGATTAGCTTTCCCTATTACCAGTATCCCTCGCCATCAGGCAAACCCACTCTGACTTCAGTGGTCGTTGTGATTTACATCCCCAAGTCAAGGTCAAGAAGTCAACATGTTAATCAAACTGATCCGTGTCAGGGTTGAACTCGCTACCTCGACATCAGTACACTGGAAGTTTAAAATCTGGCACCCTTATCCATTTGGCCAAGCTAACCTCATTACCTGAATATTTAGTAAGTGTCATTGTGATGTTTACTGATAATTTTCTGAATAATTTTCTCTACAGGCTGTCTGACATGACAAAAGAAACTAATGAGCTGAGGCAGGAGAATGAGACCTTACACATACGGGTGACAGATATGCAGAGAAAACTGTGAGTGTCGTTTGTTATTGGTGGTCGGATTGCATGGCTTGATGCTAGTATTATTTATCTCTGTTATTATTTGCTGTTGGTGTAAAGGTGAGAAGTGTCTGGTCCCATTTGGGAGACCTAGGTTTAAATCCTTGGTCAAGTGATGAATTTTTTTCTGTCGGGGGCAAAAAGGAACCCTAACCTGCACAGTTCATAGCAACTGCACTAGCCTTAATTCCTCAGGCTCAAGACGCCCCTGTCTACACTGCAGGGTACTATAAGCAGAAATAAAAGTTTTTTTTTAGTTGAAAGGTTTAGGTAGTTTCACCGCAGATACTGCCTTTGGGGTGTGAAGTGTTAGGCCTGCACATATTCTAGGCCATGATATATGAAGTGGGGTGGCCAGTTTTCTTCCTCAAGTCTGATCGTGCTTGGGCTGTTGTCAGCATAACATCCCATCCATTACATCATTGCGCCTGCATACTTCAATATAGAAAAAATCATTTTTTGATAAGCCCAAAATTACTGACAGCCGTGAAAACTACTGCAGATAAATTAGTGTGCTAAATATATAGTTATCAAGAAAATATTCTAGGCTGCTGATGTGTTTTCATTGTGAAGAGAACAGAAAGAAGAATGACCATGTCAAGACGCTGAGACCAGCAGTAGTTGTATTGTGGTGTTATTGTTTGATTGTTTCCAGATCTGAAACTGAAGTCAGAGAAGCTGAAGCAGTCACACAGGTCAGGGAAGCTGTGAGGATGGCCGAGTTGGCAGTTATGGAGAAAGATCAGGTGGGTTTTTGTATTTACTGTTATAGCTAAGAGCTGAAGAACTATGTGGTAGTGTGCATTACATTTTTATTTCTGAAAGTCCCTGTCTCATAACTTAGTAATATGCATTGCTTTTGTTTATAGCATTCATTTGGCAATTTTTTTTTCTGTGTGAATGTAACATACGTAATAGATAATTGTTGCGTGAAAAACGAATGGTTGGAAGGGCTGATTGTAAGATGGGCCTGCGTGCCCAATTTGTAACTCTTTGAAAATAAAGGGTAACTGTTAACGTGAGTCGAAAACAGAAATTGTCAGAATCCTGAGAATATGAACACCAAGTTGCTGTGTTGTTGACTGTTGTATGTCAAAGTGGAGAATTTGATCTTCTCTGTCTGTGTGCAAGCTGTCATTTCCAGTGAGTGAAGACCTACATGATGACTCTGTTTTTCAGTTACTTCAGAGTTCAAACACCTACAGACATTAACTTACAATATTAAACTTGCTTGATCTCCTAGTGATGACATTCACATCCAGACAACATGAATTCTAGATCAGACACATTCTTCTCAGGGAACATTTCAACTATGCTCTTCACAGCTATTCTCACACTCGTCTAGTTCTTTATTAAAATTGTATTGTTATAATTTTAACGTACTCTTTTGTTGAGTCACTGAGTGAATGTGAACTTGTGTCATGATTGGTCTATCACAAGTCTGATTCTGATCTTGTTATGTGTATTTGTCTAAACTATCTTCCTATTCCAGGCTTATCCAATCAGTGTGCAACATTCCCCTAGATGTTGACATTGTATAATCATTTGTCGATGAGTGTGTAGAATAGGTTAGGAAAATTATTTTTCAGTCTATGTTATAAAATAGTCAACTGTCTAGGATTAGATGCCAGGTTCAAGTGACCCGAAGGCCATGCTTCAGAATTAAGAGTTACAACTCAGAGGATTCACCAACCAACTAACCTAGTCATATTTTACAGGGAAACAGTTATTTGTTGTTTGCATAGGAGTCCTTTAGGACATGCAACAGCAACAGATGACACTTTTCAGGGATTGTTTTTTTGTTGTTGTTTATATAGGTCGTGGTGGTGGCTCATCAGAAGGAGCAAGAACTGGAAGGCATGAAAGGAGTTGTCTCAAAGCTGATCAACAAGGCTGGAGCTCGCACTAGGGAGGAGGTGTGTCTTTGTTACTTTCTATTATTAGTTTGTATTGTTAATTTGTATTGTTACTTTGTTAGGCTTGTGGTTAGCTTTACCTTTGAAGCTATTGTCTGTCCACAAATGAATGCCTTCTTTCATGATCAATTATTTTGAAAACTGTCTGTTGCATCGTTATGAAATTTTTCCTGCTGTCTTATATTTACCCCCACCCAAGGAATATGTCTTTGATGGGTCCAAAAGCAACTTAAATCATGGAAAGCGGCGACATTTCTTCTTTGATGTTTTGGTGAAACACTAGTGATTTCTCGCTAACAAACTTGAGGCTCTTGTCATAAGGCCAATCCCATGTCCCACGAGAAAATTAACTATTCAACGCTAATGTTTCCGTGTGAAGATGTAATACATTTAATTATGTGCACTTCATCTCTGACCCGTAAATTATATACTGCATATAAATAAACTTTGAAATCTGATGTACAATCTCCAGAACAACATTTTTTTTGTTGGGTGGACATAATGATAAGGTTATATGCTAAATCTCATCATTTTCCCTCAGTTGGTTACTGAGATATGGAATTTTATATTGAGGCAGACAAAAGTAAACAAACTATGGGTGCAGGGACAACTGGTCTAGGATCGAACCTCTGACAGGTGGAAGTTATAGCATTGCTTTGCTGATCTAAAAGCTTCTGCAGCTTGTCTTGTTCCAGATGTATTGGTGTTATCTTTCCTCAGGATTAAACTAGGCAGGCCGAGAGGGATCACACTGCATGGGCAACACATGGTCTCTACAATTCAGCCCAGGATTTGTGCTATAGTGTGGTATAACCTCATCCCTGATCCAATGAGCTGTAGTTACTATGCCTTTTTTAAAGCACAATGTAACAAACAATCATCTTTCCAGACGACAAGGTGCCAGTTAAGTTACAGGGCAAAATTCACGACTGAGCGGAGCATATTCAAACTCACTATCCAGTATGGGAATGGAAGTGGAAGCAGCCACTGAAGGGCTTTCTGAGACTCCATTCTATAAGCCAGTCATCATAATTGACTCTCAGTCAATAATCTGAAAGGTTCAGTCCAGATATATCTGGCACTAGCAGAAAGTCATCAGATGTACATGAATTTTAGTGACTACAGTACAGGCAATGCTGGTGTATGTGGACCTGGATGGGCTGATTGGCTGGCTTCCAGGGCACCTTTAGGGGATAACACTGAGGCTGAGCAAAGGAGACCTGATACTGTCTAGAAATGATCACCTGTTCCACGAGGAAACGCACATGTATTTTGCGCTCGCTCGCTTTGAACACAAACGTAGTCCATACACACTACTTCTAGTAGCACTAGACTGAATTTTGCATGTGGATTAGCTTTTCCCTATTACAAGTGTCCCTCGCCATCAGGCAAACCCACTCTGATTTAAGAGGTACTTGTAATTTACATCTTCACGTCAAGGACGAGAAGTCAATATTTTAGTCCAACTGTCTGGTGTAGGAGTTGAATTACAACAAACAATAAAACATTGTAAAATGTTCTTATGCACAACTTTTAAAGTTAGTTGCATATCCTTTACAGACATAGTCAACCCCAGCATTTTTTGTCTATTCGTGTTTCCTGGGCAAGTTAACGCTCAGTAGTTTGCCATTGCTTTCAGAACAACCGGCACCCATACCAAATGGCACAACTGTTGCTATAAATAAAATGCAAATTAATTACATTATTACTAACCAGTAAAAGAAGATGCTACAGAAAATATGTAACAAAACATCTTGAGCTGTGATTTAGTTCATGTTGGGCAGATGTACTAAGTCTTCCTGTGGCATGTTGCAGGTGGACATTGTCAGGAGGCAGTGCAATGAACAGATCACCAAGTTGACAGAAGAACTCCATGCACTGGAGTTGGTAAGGTGCTCTTTCTTTAATTGCTGCACACATTGGCATCTTTCCCTGTTTACAACAGCTTGTTTTGGTGCTTTTGTTTGAAACAGCTAATAAAATATGCCTGTACCAAAATAACTTAATGTATTTTTATCTCTCTGTTTCCATTGATCTGTCACTCTCCCTTCTCCCCCATCTGGCTGTCTGTCTGTCTTTAAATATGAATTGTTTACGCTTGGTTTATGTTTACAGCATTCTTTTTGCAATGTTTTTAAAACAAAAATGTCAATTTAACATTCATTATAGATAACGGATGTGCTAAGGATGAGTGACTGGAAGGGCCAAATGAAAGACAGGCCTGCGTGCTCAATTTGTGACCCTTTGAAAATAGTTTATTTGTTCGTTCTCTCTCTTCTCCCGCCTCCTCTCCCAATCCCATGTCCAAGGAGTATGCTTAGTAAGGTGGAGAAAGGAATGTTTTGTGTGGATTTTTTCTCCGGGGCATGCCGGTGTGCTGGGGAATGAACAGGCGGACAGATTGGCTGGCTCTGCAGAACTTGGTGGAGTATTGATGCATGACAAAACAGATGTGGTTGCGGCCTTGTGGGAGCATGTGTACACCTCAGAGGAGCAAATGGATCACCATAGTCTGGTAAGAATGAGGCAGCGAGGTGTGATAAGGGGATCTGGCCGACGCTCGACGCTCTGAGGAAAGGCGAGATGGACATATAACCATATTGCTACTGGAACTATTAGTGTTGGAACTCTTCACTAGCTGCTGAGGATGGGGACGGAGCGCTTATGGGAATGTCCTGAATGCTGTGATGTCGGTTCCTAAATCAATCAATCAATCATGTTTTGTGTGGAATGGCTCACCTCCATTCAGAGGTCACAGATTGTGAGAATTGTATGGATTTTTTGCCGTCGCCATGCGGGAGTGCAGGGGAATGAACAGGTTGATAGGCTGGCAGGGAATGCACCTCTTGGTGGTAAATTACCTATGGATAAGGGAGAGGTGGTCGTGCGCCTGTGGGACGATTTGGAGAAGGTGGGGTAACAGATTGAGAACCCATATGTGGAAAGGATGAGATTGCAGGGGATTGGCAGGGGTTCTAGTAGAAACTCAAAACTCAGAGGGAAGACCAGGAGAACTTTCAGTCAGTTAGCAGTGGGAACGATTAGTAGTGTGACTCTTCACTGGCTGTTGAACGAGGAGATGGAGCACATATTGGAATGTCCTGAATGCAGTGATGTCAGTTCTTAGCTCAACTCAACAAGAACAACAACTCTCTCTCTCTCTCTCTCTCTCTCTCTCTCTCTCTCTCTCTCTCTCTCTCTCTCTCTCTCTCTCTCTCTCTCTCTCTCTCTCTCTCTCTCTCTCTCTCTTTCTCTCTTTCTCTCATTTCTTAATAAGAAAGGCAAAAGTATTTATAATTTTGTTTGTAACTAAAATAAAGGAGTCTTTTACAGCCTTGAAGCATATTGGGCATGTTGTGCTGTCTCCATATTGTTTGTAGACAAATCAGTGGTCTTCAGAGCATGAGACAGACCCATCAAACATAAGGGCCGAAAGGGCTATACAGATATGCCGCTAGCACCACATATAATCAATATGCCTCTAGACGTATAAAGGGGTCCTGGATCTTTGTACATGAAATGATATAGATTTGTATTTTGTTTGTGTGGTTTGATCTGAATGAGCATAGTATGTATACAGTTAGTTGTATGTGCTTTACAGCAATCAACCCCAGCCTTGTTTGGCTGTTTGTGATTTACCGGGCAAGTTTACTTTCAGTAAATGATACGGAACAAAAGAAAAAGCAGTGGCTGCAGCAGGATATAACAATATGAATTGCAACAGTTGGGTATAGTTAGCTCCTGCGAAAAGAAGAGACATACTAAACACAGACACAATGTACATACCTTACAAAGGACTCCATACCCAGGTGAAAACAAAGTGAGAATTATCCAAAATCAGAAACAATCAATAAATATATAATAATGAAGTAATAAAGTAAAAAATAAGTATTATAGAACACAAAGGATGACCGACATTTCGATTCTAAGAATCTTTGTCAAGGACAGGACAACACAAATAGATTTTTAAAAACATACAACTTCTTGGTTCTCAGGAGGGAACAGAAATCTGCGTTCAGTAGTTTGCCATTGATTTCTTAATGACTTTCTAAACAAACGTGAAACATTTTTTGACTGTGATTTAGAAGGCAAGTTTACGTTAGGAATTTTGCCATTGCTTTATGGAAGATTGTTGTTAAAAATCAACACAAAAGGATCTGCTTGTGTATAAAGTACATAATATTTACAAATTACTGATCCTCCTTACATTATGCGGACTCTACATTACACTTTGTTTAGCCAGGGATTCCTCAAGACATGAAAACTGTTGCACCCCTAGGTCAGAAAGTTGAGAGTCATTGTTCTGTGTGTTTCAGGAAGGAGTGGAGAAACAGTCTCGGCTCGACAGACTGTTGCGAGAGAAGAGGGCTGTGGAGTCAGAGCTGCAGCAGGTTTGTTTGCTGGTTTGTTGTTTTAATTTTAATGGGTGTAAAGGTGAGAAGGTTGACTTCATTGCACCGGGTTCTACTCCATATGGCTTGATCTTCTTTCCGTAGAGCGTACTGCTGAAAACAGTGGACAGATCATGAACCTCCTGGCCCAGCAGCAACCTTTCGAGGTGTTAAAAAATTAACCCAAGACCTTCCTAGTATGTGGCAGGTGGCATCCTAAATAAAGTATGGCAGTCAACAAGTACCAAATGACCTGCTTCATTTATGAACATGTCTTTCTTTTTTTTTTTAATCTGGTTTTTTTTTTGTTTTTGAAAAATAGATTTATTATATGCTTTCTGTGGCTAAGGGCTTGCGAATGCGGTTTGTGAGCCTGTATACCCGGGTTCGAAACACAGCGATGCTGGTATTTTCGTAAAAGGTATAGGAGCCGGTCGTTCAGAAAGCAATGGCAAACTACTGAACGTAAAATGTGCCCAGGAATCACGAACAGTGAACATGCTGGGGTTGACTGCTATGTCCTGTGAAGGACATGCAACTTAATTTTTTTTTCTGTTGAATGTATATAAAATATATAGAATTAGTATATTGTTGCGTGTGTGAGAGAGAGAAGGGGAGAGACAGGGAGAGTCAGACAGAGTGAGAGAAGGGGGAGATACTTACTGGCACAGTAGCCTTGTGTTCAAACCCCATTGCAGGCAGATTTGTAAAAATGACCTGCGCTCTCAGGTCAAACTAAGTCCTTAGGCTTGTTCATGAGTGGTGAGATTTTGTAGCTAAAGTTTTCTGTGGGATGAGGTAGCCAACCCTCACTAGTTGCATCTTATGACATACATGGAAGGTTACAGCGTTACTATTCTTTGCTTCTCTTATGAGCCCCGGTAAAAAGTGAAAAATATTCATAAGATAACAGTACAATTTTTGTGTGTCTGCTCACTCCCTTTGAATTCAAGCGTAGTCCACAGTCTTACTACTTCTAGTGCACTGGACTGATTTTTGCATGTGGATTAGCTTTCCCTATTACCAGTGTCCCACTCCATCAGGCGAACCCACTCTGACTTCTGAGATTCTCATAATTTACATCCAAAAGTCAAAGACGAGAAGTCAGGATTTCAGTGGAGATGTTGAACCCATTACCTCAGCATCAGCACACTGGATGTTTAAAAGCGAGTTCTCTTATCCATTCATCCATACTGACCTCTCTGCAGTACAGTTGAAAGCTTCATGCACCTGGATTCAAACCCATCACCTCAACACAAACCCATCACCTCAACACAAACCCAACACATCCATGTCTAACTGTATTTACACGTGCATTATCTGTTTCTAATCAATATTATGAAGTGAATTATTTTTTGTGTGCATTTAGATTTACAAAGATGGAGTCGTGGAAGGTTCTAGGTCAAAGGAGGAATATCAGCTGCTGAACAAGAGGGTCATTGATGCTGAACGTGCAAAAGATGAGGCAAATATGAAGATTGATAGTCTTCAGGCACAGGTTGACAGGCTTTCAATGGAGTGAGTGTGGTTGTTGTTATTGGGCGCTTCAGAAAGTGTCTGTATTAATTTGTCATGGGGTTATGTGTTTTTAAATTGTGTTATGTTATTGTCTTCCCTCCATCTAGGTGTTATACATTTGTTATGGGGTTATGTGTTTTTGAATTGTGTTATGTTATTGTCTTCCCTCCATCTGGGTATTTTACATTTGTTATGGGGTTATGTGTTTTTGAATTGTGTTATGTTATTGTCTTCACTCCATCTGGGCGTTATACATTTGTTATGGGGTTATGTGTTTTTGAATTGTGTTATGTTATTGTCTTCCCTCCATCTGGGCGTTATATATTTGGTATAGGGGTTATGTGTTTTTGAATTGTGTTATGTTATTGTCTTCCTCCATCTGGGCATTATACATTTGTTATGGGGTTATGTGTTTTTGAATTGTGTTATGTTATTGTCTTCCCTCCATCTGGGCATTATACATTTGTTATGGGGTTATGTGTTTTTGAATTGTGTTATGTTATTGTCTTCCCTCCATCTGGGCATTATACATTTGTTATGGGGTTATGTGTTTTTGAATTGTGTTATGTTATTGTCTTCCCTCCATCTGGGCATTATACATTTGTTATGGGGTTATGTGTTTTTGAATTGTGTTATGTTATTGTCTTCCCTCCATCTGGGTGTTCTGTTGGAGTCTTTTGACAATGAAATAACTCAAACCTGGAGGAAACATTACTAACGTAGGCCCACTCCCGACCCAGTCTAAACGTAGTGTGTTGGATCAGGACCTGATTATGTTCAAATAGGTCTCTCTGAAACTGAGTTTTTCGCAGGTCAGCATGGTCGAATAGGTAAGAATGTGTGTTCTTAAACATCCGGTGTACTGATGCCGAGGTAAGAGGTTCAACCCTACACTGGACAGCTGGACTAAATTGTTGACCTGTCGTCCTTGACTTCTTCTTCTTCTTCTTCTTCTTCTTCTTCTTCTTCTTCTTCTTCTTCAGCATTCCGAGCCATTGAGGTTCTTTGCTGCAGATACAATCCGTCTCCATTCGTCTCTCTGGTTGACCTTCTCTTGCCAGTCGTTGATTCCAAGTGCTTGTAGGTCTGTATGTATATTATCTCTCCACCGTCTTCTTGGTCTACCTCGGGGTCTACGGTCATTTATGTTCTGAGTGTAAGCGAGTTTTGTTTCCCTGTTATCTTCCATTCTTTCTATATGCCCCAGCCATTGCAGTCTATTAGCCTTCATGATACCAGTGATTAGCGGGGACTTAAACAGATCATAAATGTCTTTGTTGCTTCTTCTTTTCCACTCTCCACTTTGTGTATCCCTAATGGGCCCAAAGATGCGTCTTAAGACTTTGTTCTCAAAGGTTTGTAACAAGGCTTCGTCTCCTTTAGTTGTACTCCAGGTTTCAGAACCATACAGCACAACTGGTCTGATCAGTGTTTTGTATATTGTGATTTTGGTTAGTTAGTTAGTCGCAGTTCCAACTTCACAGCAACGGGTCGTCCCCATTATGCTCCGTTCCTGTGCCAGTGAATATCATACAAAATGCTCCCCACTGCCCAATGTGAAAAGTGGAAAAGACAGGAGTTTCGACAAACAACAGCCCGCACAGATACACTGTGCATAATGCCGCCGCCAGAATGTCAACACAATAGTCCCCCACAAAACACCCAGTTCATTTCTGATGGAATCTGCAGTCATTTTCCCATCTGGATGTTTCCTAGATGTTCACCCACACAGTCCACAAAATACAGTTCATCGTCGATGGTAGTGGCAGTCAACCAGAAGCCCAGCAGCCACGCATTTCTGCATAAGGCAAAAACCGATCAACTCTGGGACATAGCCATCTGCCATCGCTCCGAACATGCAGTCACGTTCCAAAAAAAACCTCGGGCAGATTCAAAAGCATTTCACACGAAACTCACAGCTTACAGTGTCGCGCCACGCACTCACTCAGTAGCAGGGCGACGGAACCATCAAGCCTCCTTAGTCGCCTCTTACTACATGCGTGGTAGGCTGCAGTGTTGCTATTCTTTGCTTCCCTTATGGACCCCGGCAACACATGGGAGCAACACACGGAGTGTGTGTGTGTGATTTGTAATGTGTTTGTGTGATGTATATGTGTGTGTGTGTGTGTGATTTGTATGTGTGTGTGTATGCATGTGTATGATGTGTACATGTGAGTGAATTCATACATACAACTTTTACAGACAAGATATAAATATATACAATTAGCAAATAAATATGTAAAATACACGTATCAGCCGGCATAAATAAATACATTGACGAACCAAGAAACAAACATAAACAAATATATCACAAACGTTAATATATCAATCACAGTTTAGTTCCGTCTTAATTTAAGTTTAGCCTCCAAACAAATTCACACAACACTGCAGATATAGAAACATTTCAAGCGAACAAAAGAATAAAAGGAAGCAGCTTTTACACAGAGGAAAATATGACATTTTCCAGTCTCATATTGTAGAGATAGGAAAAGGAAACATTCACACCGATAGAAAAACAGGAAGCACTCACAATGGGGGATCTCCAATATTGGAGATAGAAAAGCAAGCACTCTGCAGAATCAATAAGATTGTTAATTAACTTAGGCCTGAGTTAAACAAACAAAAACATTCTCTCATTTTTCGTTTCAGTAACATCATTTTCAGGGTATCATATTCTGTTTTTCTAATCCCACTACACATAAATATAATCTGACATAATACATAGCAGGGATTCTCACACATTTTTTCACCCGGTATGCATTTGTATCGAACACAATTTTTCAAAGCCTCACAAAATGAATAAATACTTAGACCATATAGAGTTATATAAATAACACAACTGTAACTCTCATCCAATGTTACATGACTGACAGGGGCTCATGACCCGTGCTTTAAGAATCCCTGAAAATAAATTATTCTGACATAAAGAGACACATAAATGAGGTAAGTTGGGGATAGTCCTGGAGACAAAAGTGGAAATGAAAACATCAGTTTAAGTGGTCCTTTTATGCTTTTGCCCTGCATCCACTCTGAAGCGCAGGCCCAGTTCAGGTGATATTTCACAGAAACACCAAATTACTGGGGAGTGTGAAGCCATTGGAAGATTGTGAGAAATAAATGAACTGGCACTCATTGCCTCACATCTCTCATCTTCTCCTGTCTGTCATCTCCCATTAGAACGCCAGCCATCAACTACTCCACACCAAGCTCTCTGTTGACTTGTTTGTAGTTGGTTGATTTTGAAAATACTGCAGGGGGCTTCTGACCATCAGAAAATGTCCCTCTCCATCATGCAAATGTGTGTTACTGGGAGTGGGGAGAGGGATTAGTTGAGCCAGGATTCCAAATGTCTTTCTCCTGCTCTTATTCCATAATCCTGGAAAAGCTTATTTCTCCTGATAATGATTTTTCTTCACCTTACACCCTCAGACATCCATCTGAATATGTCCAAAGTAAGCAGCATTAACTTGAGCTTGTTAATGTTAATGATCCTATTAATTATTATTAATGATCCTATTAACTATTAATTATGTGATTTTGGTGTTACGAGATAGCGTATTTGATTTTAGTAGATGTAGTGTATAGTATATCTTATTTCCAGAGTTGATTCTAGCTTGTATTTTTTCTCTTATTGTGATGGAGCAGTTGAAGATTGTACCCAGGTATTTGTATGTTTCTGTTCTTTTAATGGTCATATTATCTATTTGTATGTGGCCAGAGTTTTTAGCCGTTCCTTCTCTTGAAATTACCATATATTCTGTCTTATCTTGGTTGATAACCAGCCCCATTTGTTGAGCTTTGTCCTTTAAGTGAGTCAATATTTCCAATGTCTTTTGTTCATTTTCCCCTATAATATCTATATCATCTGCATAACCAAGCAGTTTGGATGTTCCTCCAATAGCACATTCCTCCTTAACCTTCCTTACAACTTTCTCTAGAGCCAGATTGAAAAGGAGCGGCGATAGTGCATCACCCTGTTTCAAGCCAGATGATATTTGACTTGGGGATGTAAATTACAAGTACCTCTGAAGTCGAAGTAGGTTCAGGCTGATGGCGAGGACACTGTTAATAGGGAAAGCTAACCCACATGCAAAATTCAGTCCATCACTACTATAAACAGTGTGTATGGACTACACTTGAGCTCAAAGCGAGCGAGTGCAAAAAAAAAAAAAACTTTCATTTTCCATTGTCTGTGTGGCACAGGCTTTTCAGGGCCCAGATGATCTGAATGTCAATGCATAAGACGTGAGTTAGAACTCACATAGGACGTGAGTTAGAACTCACACCTCTAAGTCTCTGCCCACCGAGTTATTGGTGTCTGATGTTACTCTTAAGTCACTTTTTCTGCTGAGTTAGTGGTGTTTGGTGTAGCTCTGAGTCACTCTCTGTCTCTTTCTGCTGAGTTAGTGGTGTCTGCTATAGCTTTGAGTCAATCTACCTGCTGGGTTAGTGGTGTCTGCTATAGCTCTGAGTTTATCTACCTGCTGGGTTAGTGGTGTCTGCTATAGCTCTGAGTTTATCTACCTGCTGAGTTAGTGGTGTCTGCTATAGCTCTGAGTTTATCTACCTGCTGAGTTAGTGGTGTCTGCTATAGCTCTGAGTTTATCTACCTGCTGAGTTAGTGGTGTCTGCTATAGCTCTGAGTTTATCTACCTGCTGAGTCAGTAGTGTCTGTTATAGCTCTGAGTTTATCTACCTGCTGAGTCAGTAGTGTCTGCTATAGCTCTGAGTTTATCTACCTGCTGAGTTAGTGGTGTCTGCTATAGCTCTGAGTTTATCTACCTGCTGAGTTAGTGGTGTCTGCTATAGCTCTGAGTTTATCTACCTGCTGAGTTAGTGGTGTCTGCTATAGCTCTGAGTTTATCTACCTGCTGAGTTAGTGGTGTCTACTATAGCTCTGAGTTTATCTACCTGCTGAGTTAGTGGTGTCTACTATAGCTCTGAGTTTATCTACCTGCTGAGTTAGTGGTGTCTGCTATAGCTCTGAGTTTATCTACCTGCTGAGTTAGTAGTGTCTGCTATAGCTCTGAGTTTATCTACCTGCTGAGTTAGTGGTGTCTGCTATAGCTCCGAGTTTATCTACCTGCTGAGTTAGTGGTGTCTGCTATAGCTCTGAGTTTATCTACCTGCTGAGTTAGTAGTGTCTGCTATAGCTCTGAGTTTATCTACCTGCTGAGTTAGTGGTGTCTGCTATAGCTCTGAGTTTATCTACCTGCTGAGTTAGTGGTGTCTGCTATAGCTCTGAGTTTATCTACCTGCTGAGTTAGTGGTGTCTGCTATAGCTCTGAGTTTATCTACCTGCTGAGTTAGTGGTGTCTGCTATAGCTCTGAGTTTATCTACCTGCTGAGTTAGTGGTGTCTGCTATAGCTCTGAGTTTATCTACCTGCTGAGTTAGTGGTGTCTGCTATAGCTCTGAGTTTATCTACCTGCTGAGTTAGTGGTGTCTGCTATAGCTCTGAGTTTATCTACCTGCTGAGTTAGTGGTGTCTGCTATAGCTCTGAGTTTATCTACCTGCTGAGTTAGTGGTGTCTGCTATAGCTCTGAGTTTATCTACCTGCTGAGTTAGTAGTGTCTGCTATAGCTCTGAGTTTATCTACCTGCTGAGTTAGTGGTGTCTGCTATAGCTCTGAGTTTATCTACCTGCTGAGTTAGTGGTGTCTGCTATAGCTCTGAGTTTATCTACCTGCTGAGTTAGTGGTGTCTGCTATAGCTCTGAGTTTATCTACCTGCTGAGTTAGTAGTGTCTGCTATAGCTTTGAGTTTATCTACCTGCTGAGTTAGTGGTGTCTGCTATAGCTCTGAGTTTATCTACCTGCTGAGTTAGTGGTGTCTGCTATAGCTCCGAGTCAGTGTGTCCCTGAGTTAGTGGTGTGTGGTGCAGCTGAAAGCCACTTGGGTTTTCAATGTTCTGTCATGAAGATGCTGTATTTACTTCTGTAAAAGTTGGTAATATTAATTATAGTGTTGACATTTCTTCTGCATTGACAGTAGTCAATAAACATCAGAAATGTATGTGTGCTGAATTGATGGTGTTTTACATTGCAACAGGAAACAACAGAAATCTATGTGTGCTGAAGTGATGGTATCTTACATTGAAACAGTAAACAACAGAAATGTTTGTATGTTGAAATGATGGTGTCTCAGGGAGCTGATGTAGCATAATGGCTGGACACTTCCTGGCATAATGGTCATGCATTCAAATCTCCATCAAGGCAGATTTTTTGCCAAGTCCGGCCAGCCTAAACACTTCCTGGCATAATGGTCATGCATTCAAATCTGCATCAAGGCAGATTTTTCGCCTGGTCCAGCCAGCCTAAAATGGCTAGCAGGAAGTGTCTAGGGAAGCAAGGCTGGCCAGGACGATGCAGTTCACATGACCCACCAAATGCTGATTCTTCTAAATAAGAAAGGGTCTAGCACCTGTGTCTGATACACCTTAAGGCCTTAACAAGAGTCTCTTTAATTTACTGTCATGATGTCTTACATTGCAGCAATAAACAACAGAGGAGCCAGCTGGAGGCAGAGATCAGACGGTTGCAGGAGAGACTGTCCAATCTTCAGTCCGAGTTTGAAGTCATCAACGAGGACCGTATGGACAGCATGAACAAACTCAACGACATGGACAAAAAGTTGGTGGAATGCCAACAAGAAAGAGATGCTGCCCATAGGAAGTTTATTAAAGAAGTGAGTGAACGATCATTTTGTGAGAGTTGTGCACTGCCGGTTGTTATATGTAAGCTAGAATAGTGTTTGCATGTCTGCTTTCTGGGCTTTTGTAATGGTACGTTTGCTACTGTATGGGGACAACAGATAATGTGGCTTGGACATCTTGTGAGAATGTGGCCCAGTCAGTCACTTCTTTGTCCCTGTAATTGAAGAAGCTCTGGCTACAGATGTAGAGTGAGACCATGGAACAGATGAATACGTTCTATATGGGCTATTCTTTGTGAATCCTCTGAAATCATCATCATCATCCAGTGCCTTGCCAACTAG
This sequence comes from Cepaea nemoralis, assembly GCA_014155875.1. Lineage (NCBI taxonomy): Eukaryota > Metazoa > Mollusca > Gastropoda > Stylommatophora > Helicidae > Cepaea > Cepaea nemoralis. Next base: position 103,353 of record JACEFZ010014609.1, read on the forward strand.
TGTGGGCGATCTTGCCTCTCCATAAATTACAATATCTGACGTCATTCGTGTGTTGATTCCCTTCCTGCCATGACACAAGACTATTTCTCTATCTCTCTTTCCGCAAATCTTTCTAGTTGTCACAACATGTTCCAGTTTTTTACTTCTCATAATGTGGCCAAAAACGATGACTCCTCTTTCTGATGATTGTGATAAGTTGTCTGTTCAACTCAGCTTCCCTTAAAACGTCCTGAAATACTGAGCTTTAACACTTAAGTCCAGTGATTGGCATTTAGGTTGCCTGTACCCTGCTAAGGCATCTAATGGAGGTAGATTGACACAGAGACTTAACACCCTACCTGGTACCAAAGTACTATCTTTGCAGAGACCATGTTGCAGTGTTCTGCTTCTCTTCAAGCACAGAAATCAGTAGGATGTTCAAGACAGCTTTGGGCAGTGTGGCAGGCTTCTCTTCAAGCACATAAACCAGTGGAATGTGCAAGAGGCTTCTCTTCAAGCACATAAACCAGTGGAATGTGCAAGACAGCTTTGGGCAGTGTGGCAGGCTTCCATTCAACAATCGAAAACAGAGAGCATCTGTTGGATTTTCCCCCCAGAACATGCTGGTGTGGTGGGAAATGAGCAGGCAGACATATTGACTGGATCTGCACCTCTAGATGAAGTATTGAAGCATGATATGGCAGATGTGGCCAGGGTGCTTTGGAATCAAGTGTATGGTACAGATACTGCTTGGAGAGATTGGTGCTGCAGGGAGTGACCAAAGGATCTAGCACAGTGGTTCTCAACTGGTGGGGGGAATTTTAGGGTTTCCAGGGGGGGGGGGGGGGGGGGGGGTGGGGAAATGAAGACCATTTCAAGATTGCGTTAATACAAGAACCGATTACTTGATATTGTTTTTCCTTTCATACTTTACAGTTAAGTACGTCTCATCCTAAAATTAATTTTATAAAGTAAGTAGACCCACAAATCATGTATTATGTGGATGTCTAGACTTGTTTTAGTATGTGCTGTTAAATTTACCTTACATTTTTACATATACTGTGTAGGGGTGTGGGGATTTTTAGATAGGAAATATGAAAGGGGGGGGGGGGGGGTGACGTTCTGAAAATATGGTGAAGGGGGAGTACGGGCCAACATTTTTGATAGGAAGGGGGGGAATGACGTTCTGAAAATATGTTGAAGGGGGGCACGGGCCAAAAAAGGTTGAGAACCACTGATCTAGCAGATACTGAAAACTCTGAGGAAAGGTCAGACCGACATAATCAGACTCTACTGGTACCATTAGTTGTGGGACTCTTCGCTGGCTGTTGCGGAGGAGGTCGGAGCATGTATGGCAATGTCCCGAATGTTGTGATGTTGGTTCTGGACTCAACATCAGATCTACACATCGACATATTAGGATGTAACCAGGTCGTGATTCAACCTCTCGCATACCAGCTGGCTGTGATTAGGGTATTGTTGGTAGTGTTTCACCTACAGGTTTGAGATACGAGGGGAAGTCAATAAGTAAGCCACAATGGCTGTAGAAAAATAACTAAATATGATAACTTGAAACCAGTTTTATTTTTATACATGTATTGTCCTTTTATTTCTCAACATAATTTCCACCAACATTGATGCACTTATCCCATCGTTTTATCAGTCCTCCCAAACTGGCTGCATAGAACTGCGTGCTCTGTTTCTCGCAAACCACATTTTCACGTCACATTCAACTTCGGCGTCATTTGCGAAATGTCTCCCGCCAAGGTGGGTTTTCAGTGGACCAAAAAGGTGGAAATCGCTAGGGGCTAAGTCGGGGCTGTAAGGTGGATGTTCCAGAACTTCCCACCTTAGTTGTTTAATTGAATGTGAAGTGAATGCAGTTCTATGCAGCCAGTTTGGGAGGACTGATAAAACGATGGGATAAGTGAATCAATGTTGATGGAAATTATGTTGAGAAATAAAGGAACAATGTATGTATAAAAAATAAACTGGTTTTAAGTTCTTATCATATTTAGTTATTTTTCTACAGCCAATTGTGACTTACTTATTGATTTTCCCTCATATATTGTTGCCAGCAGATTCCGTCTGTGTCCAGGAGACAAACAAGGATATACCCCACAAATGCAAACTCAGTGTAGTCCAGGTGATACATTTGACTCAAGATTGAAATGGTCAACTGTCCCACTTGCTTAACAATAAATATGGACTACAAGACACAATCCATAAAGGGACAGATGATAAATAGGTGGATAGTTGCTACTCCATTCTTTGCCCACTCTAACCAACGCTGAAGAAGCAGGTTGAAAAAGACTGAGATTGGAATTTTACTCCATTTTTGTCAAGTATACCCAGCTTGATTTCTATATCGCCAGGAATCTAACCTCACATTGAGCTGAGCCTGACCTTCCTCCAGGAATCTAACCTCACATTGAGCTGAGCCTGACCTTCCTCCAGGAATCTGACCTCACATTGAGCTGAGCCTGACCTTCCTCCAGGAATCTAACCTCACATTGAACTGAACCTGACCTTCCTCCAGGAATCTGACCTCACATTAAACTGAGTCTGACCTTCCTCATGGAATCTAACTTCACACTGAACTGCGCCTGACCTTCCTCCAGGAATCTAACCCCTAATCTAATTTAATTCTGAGTCAGCCCTCCTCCAGAAATCTAACCTCACCATAAACTGTGGCAAGTATGTATTTCATTTGAAAACAAACATCAGTTTTATTTGCTTCTTCTTCAGCTTGCCCTAGTTGAACAAGAACAGCATGTGAAAACTAGAGAGATGGAAGTGAAACTTCAGACAACAGAGGATGCTCATAGACAGACAGTCACTGAGCTTCGTAACATGTTAACAGCACAGCAGAGAATGAGTGCCAGGTTAGATGATGCGTTGTTCTTGGGATCATAGAAATTAATGAATCACTGAGAGATTTAGTTAGTTAGTTAGTTAGTTTTTCCTCTTGAGCCTAAGGCGGTGCATAGGGCAGAAGTCATGGCTCTCCTTGTCTGGCGGTTCGCTGCTACCTGTTGTAGATCCTGGATGTTTACTTGGCAGTTGAATGAGCCTTCTCTGATGATGGTTCTACGCAGGGTCTCTCTTGATCTTCCCCGTTTTCTTTTCTGGTGACCATAAGAGGGCTTGGTTGGGGAGTCTTGTCTTGTCCATTCTGAGTACATGGCCGATGTAGTTCCAACGGCGTTTTCCTATAAAATTGTATATATCTTGCTTAGTCTCTTGTCTTATTTGCGTATTGGTTCTGAAATCTGTCCAGTGGAGGTTTAGAATTCTTCTAAGACATTTGTTCTCAAAATTGTCTAATTTTTTATCTAAAGCTACCATTGATTTCCAACCTCTCACATCCATACGTTAACACTGGAATCACACAAGAGTTGAAGATTTTGAGTTTCATATGTTTGATGAGTTTTCTTTGACTTCAGATGTTTGACAGTTTATTGAAGGCACTAGATGCCAGTGCAATTCTAGATGATATTTCTGGCGTTGAGTCCCCTGTAGATGTCATTTTGCTTCCTAGGTATGTGAAGCTGTTGACTTTTTCCAGAACATGGTTGTTTAATTTGGTGTCGTCTGAACTCTGAACAGAGATTTAGAGAAGAGAAATTATTTTTGTAGATATTGAAAAGCAGGGGGAAAATGGTTAAACAATCATTCACAACTAAATGAATTAATTGGTCATATTTATTTCATCTTGTTGTTAAGTATGTCAAGAGGAATGTTCTGTATTCCATTTTGTTGTAATCATTGAAGGGTGAAACCTATAGAAATTCATTGGCAAATGAAGATCCGTATGGTGATGTGTGTCAGTCAGTCCAGCAAGTATATGAGTGGAGTAGGGAGTTTCAAAACAAAGTGACTTCAGTGAAGAGGTATAGCAGGTGGTGCATGAGTGGTTACACACGCAACCAAGAGAATATATTTCTACAGGAATCTGAGCACTTTATCGGCGCTGGAGGACTTGCATTGAAGGTAGTGGTGACTACATCGAACAATGATACAGAATATATTCACACCCCCCCCCCAAAAAAAGTTAAGGTTTTCATTTGAAGCTCCCTCGTATATATGCATATTTATAGTTTTTCCTTAAATGATGAACCAATAGCAAATCAGAGAACCAGGGACATTGGCAACATTTTGTATAGGACATTCTATTTGAAGAGGCCTTTACTAATGCATAAAGTTCTGAGAATTATGTTTAAAATGTTTGTTTTTAAAATAAAGAACTCATTTTCAAAGACAACACATCGTCGTGTTACAGGTGGAAAGAAGAATGTCAAACCATTACCCATAAATTTGAGTGCAAGATGGAGGACCTGAGAAGGGAGCTAAGCCATGTGAAGAAGAGAAATGAGGAGTTAACATCACTTTTAAAGGATAGTCAAGCGAAGACAGCAGACGTGAGTATGGAGTAGATTATTTCAGATTGTCTTTTACTCATGCCATTCAGTGGCTTAGAGGTAATATTAAAAGTTGCATTATTACAATGAAATCAGTATTAACATCTAGAGAGATTAACAATGCATTAAAAATGAGAATTGTCAAATATTATGCATATTCAATACTACGATATGGCACAAAAGCCTGGTCATTGAACATGCAATTAGGAAGTCAAATAGAGGCCCTGGGGATGTGGAAATAAGACATGCATTATCTAAAATACTAAATTGTTCATTGCATGGGATGTTACCCCATCTGGCTCAGTCACTTTCCTCAGAACGTCAAGCTGCTTCCCGAGAACAGCACACAACATAGGAACTCCATAGCTCCAGCGATGGCCGCCAGGAATCTCTGGAAAGAACTTGTGGTCTGACCAACACAGTCCAGGAATTGAATCCATGACCTTCAGAGCACAACGGCTCAACTATTTCGCCACAGAGACTCAACAGATTATTATCTGAACAAATAATAGACATTGTATATCTCAAATGTGACTCTGTAGGGTTGAACAGGATGTTGTTTATCATGTAGCATGTCCTTTGCAGATTGTTACTACCTAAATGTCAACAGTGTTATATATCCCCCCTTCATGTTGCTCCCTGAATGTCTTCAATGTTATATATCCCCCTTCATGTTGCTCCCTGAATGTCTTCAATGTTATATATCCCCCTTCATGTTGCTCCCTGAATGTCTTCAATGTTATATATCCCCCTTCATGTCACTCCCTGAATGTCTTCAATGTTATATATCCCCCTTCATGTTGCTCCCTGAATGTCTTCAATGTTATATATCCCCCTTCATGTTCTCCCTGAATGTCTTCAATGTTATATATCCCCCTTTGTGTTGCTCCCTGAATGTCTTCAATGTTATATATCCCCCCTTCATGTTGCTCCCTGAATGTCTTCAATGTTATATATCCCCCTTCATGTCACTCCCTGAATGTCTTCAATGTTATATATCCCCCCTTCATGTTGCTCCCTGAATGTCTTCAATGTTATATGTCCCCCCTTCATGTTGCTCCCTGAATGTCTTCAATGTTATATGTCCCCCTTTGTGTTGGTCGATCTCTGCCTCTTATTTCAGCAACTATGCCTTCCATTCTGGTACATTCCAATCCACTGTGATGTTTAGTATGGCTCCTAGTGTTTCAGTTTCTGGCAAGTAATATTGTTTATTAGTCAGTTTTCTTCGATGTTCAGATCTGGTAGAATGTCCGTATTTTTATTCTTCTTAATCTGCAATATTCTAAGAATGTGTTTGTATCACTTTTACGGTCAGCAGCCTTGAGTTTCTACTTGATTGATTGTGAAATATTACATGATTCTGTTACATATGTTTCTGCAAGAACAATGTATGTTCTCAGAATGGTCACTTTCATTTGCTGGTGTTGTGGGCTGTATGCTCTTAATGCTGTTGACCCTCTGTGTTGCTGTTGACCCTCTGTGTTGCTGTGACCCGTCTACTTCTGATTTCAGTTGGAGAGCCTTGATTGTTGTTGATTATGAAGTCAAGGTCACGAAGGTTTGTGATATTCTCAATGTCTACATTGTTGATTGTATTTTTGGGCAGTGCCTAGTTTTGTCTGGGGACATATTTTTTTTTAAATGTTTAAAACAAGAGTGTGATCTTTACTGTGTCTTTTGACAAGCAGGATTAACTGTTCTGTTCATCTCCTTCTTCATCATGTCTTTTGATAAACAGGATTAACTGTTCTGTTCATCTCCTCCTTCATCGTGCCTTTTGGTAAACAGGATTAACTGTTTCTTTCCCATTGCACTGCTCAAAAGGAGGACCACGTCATCTGTATGTATATCTAAGTTCTGGAATCAGATTTCCACCAGTTATAAATGAATCAAAATTGTTGCAGGTTTCATCATTTCTGACCTTTCTCATGACACAATCACATTATTTATCCCAGGATACTCATGACAACAGCAATTAAAGAATGGGATCCTTTTCAGAATTGTTGTTTCACTGATAATTGTTATAAATACTATAAATCAAAAGAGCTTGAAATACTTGAGAGGCAGAATAAGAAACAAATGAGAATGAAGGAGAAGAATAAATGTATTTCTGGGGTTTATGAAAATAACAAATGCTGCTTGAACATGACGTTTTAATTGTTATTGATTTTATTTATCAGGTCCAAAGAATGCTTTCTGAGTATACTAAAAATATCCAACGTATGGAAGAAAGAGTAAGAGAGTCGGAACAGCAGGCTGGGGAAGCTAGCAAACAGGTAGCCATGCAGAGTATCAGAGCCAGACAGATGGCGTCTGAACGTGAAAGTCTGCTTGCAGAACTGGCTCGCAGTCAAAGGTAACTTGTAGAAGACATTTACATTTGCATTTACATTTACATTTACATTTGTTTTTACATTTGAGGACAAGGTGGTTTAGAGCTACCACAAATTAGACTGGGTAGAGAGTATGGTGTACATCTTTACAAATTAAGAAACCCCATGGATGTTAAATGGGATGTGCATTATAGGTCCTGGTAGCACAGAGAACCTTCATTTATGGACGTTCAGTTTTCACAATATTTATACCAAATTGATTTTTCAATGATCTCACTAATCAGATCTCAGATTCATTTTCAACGTTATTTTCAGAATATTCACAATCTAAAACTAATTCACCATTCTCCAAATTATTGAGCACAAGTTCAACAGCTTGCTCCACTGCGAGCCTCTTAGAAGTTCTGGGATGTTCATCATGAAAGTACATTACAAATCTCAAACAAATGTAAATTCATAGGCACTGCCATGTGCATTCACCTTACAATGATCAACTGTTACTTCCTGAACTTTTGTGTGCCCACTTTACCAATCTGAGATAATTGTCCGTTACCACTAAACTGAGACCTTGGAACTTAGGTTCTACACACATACAGATGAAGTGTCACTCAGAGTCTAAAAGCTGGGCACTTTCATCGGGGCTGTCTAAGGAAATGCTGGACATAAAGGGCCAGATATAGTGACATGTGTAGAAGTTTTCTTTTCATCTGGTATGAAAACCACTCAAACTATGCTGTTTAAAGTAATACCAGAGAGGACTGGCCACGTGACTCATATCCAAATCAGCAGCTTTCAAAGAAAAATATGCTGTGACGACCTTGACTCATGCAGGCAGGCAATCTTGCAGTGGTCTGTAATCAGCAATACAATGACAACCTGAAAGTCTCAATACAGAACTGTGTCACTGACTGAAAATTTTGAGAATATTGCTGCTGGCATAGTCAGATCTCTGCTTGTACGATAACTCTGGAGGAATGATAAATCTAGGAGGCTATATGGTAGTCTGCTGTAATAAAATGCACAATTTATCTTCATCTGCTTGACAGTCAACACTCTTGTCTTCTCATTGTAGGAAATGCTTCCTGTCTCAGATTGTTCAAATCAGTCAAAACCACGCCCACTCTAGGACTGCTCTAATCTGATTGGTCTAATCAGTCAATGCCCCACCATCTATAGGACTGCTCTAAACTAATTGGTCTAGTAAGTTGATACCACAACCACTATAGGACTGCTGTAATCTGATTGGTCTAATCAGTCAATGCCCTACCCCCTATAGGACTGCTCTAATCTAATTGGTCTAGTAAGTTGATGCCAGGCCTACACTAGGACTATTCTAATTAGATTGATCCATTCACTCAATACCACGCCCACTCTAGGATTGCTGTAATCAAATTGGTCAAATAAGTTATTACAACACCCAGAGAGTTGCTCAAGACTAACACTTTACTCTCTCTCTCTCTCATTGTTTCAGTGGAAACCGAGAATTGCTCAAGTCTAACACTTTACTCTCTCTCATTGTTTCAGTGGAAACCGAGAATTGCTCAAGTCTAACACTTTAAAAGCAAGTCTGAGGGCACAGGGTGTATCTGAGCCGAGTCGGAAGATTGTCGGAGATTTTGGGCAGAGCCACAAAGAGGAGCTGACAATTGACCAGTTAACCACGTCCATGAAACATCATTCGTCCTTGGGCAGAGAGGAGGACAGATGATGGTTGTCTCGGAGTTCAATTTAGTTAGTGTGCCAACAAATTAACCCTCAGGAGCCTCAAAACATAAATCTAAAATGATTGGTTTAAATAGGATGTGGGAATGATTGTGTTACATGGGTTGTATGAATGATTGGTTAAACAGGTTGTGTGAATGATTGATTAAATGGGTTGTATGAATAATTGATTAAACAGGTTGTGTCAATGATTGGTTTAAACAGTTGTATGAATGATTAGGTTAAACAGTTTTATGAATGATACGGTTAAGCAAATTACATGTATGAAGAGTTTAAACATTTTTTCTGAATGATTGGTTTAAACAGGTTATGTGAATGACTGGTTTTAACATTTATATGAATGATTGGTTTAAACTGTTGTATGAATGATTGGTTGTAATAGGTTGTTTGAATGATTGGTTTAAGTAGTTTGTGTGAATGATTAGATATGCATTGTCTGCTGTGGTTTTAGGATGTGTAACTGTCTGTCTCAAGCCATGTATCATGTGTGACTGGTTGGTTGGAGGGAAGTCTTCAGTGAGCTGTAGTCCATGTACAAGGGTTCCTATCAACATGCCATCCATGATTGTACTTGTTGTGTTTGGTCAGTGCGTACAAGAAATGGCAGCCACAGTAACATTGTGGCCAGATGCTCGCCTGCAGGACTGCTGCTGTTGGGTTCCATCCACATCACAGTGAACATTTTCTATGGCAGGGAGACCCGGCTTAAACCTGGTACCAAGGACAAGCAGTCGGTATAATACTGGCCACATGACCCACCTAGAGCTGAGAGATAATGGGTTTAGCACCATATGTCCTAAACAGGTTAAGGCATGTAAGAGTCCTGTACTTGTTTTCTCTTGTACACTACAGAAATCTGGCAATGGTGTGTGTATGTTTGCCCTTGTGAAAGTAATATACTTGTTATTTTCTTGTTGTCATTAGTTTTTCCATTGTGCAGCTGATGTGGCCTTCTGGGAGATTGAAAGGTTTCAATTATTTTCAGAATTGTAGGTCAGCATGGCCGAATGGATAAGAACGGGTATTCTTAAACATCCGGTGTGCTGATCCGGTGTGCTGATGCTGATTCTGAGGGTAAAGAATTTGAGCCCTACACCGGACAGTTAGACTAAAATGTTGACCTGTTGTCCTTGACTTGGGGACATTAATTACAAGTATTTCTGAAGTCGGAGTGGGTCTGCCTTATGGCGAGGGTCACTGTTAGTAGGTAAAAGTTAATCCACACGAAAAATTCAGTCCAGCATTACTAGAAGTAGTGTGTATGGACTACGCTTGAGTTCAAAATGAGCAAGCTCCCACAAAAAAAACACAAAAACAATTTCAGAATTCAGCCACGGTTATTTAACAGATTATCCTTATTGGTTTTTCAAAGCCAGGCCAACACCAGGTGCCTTTTTCCCTCAGAAAAAACCTCGGGTAGCAGTTGTTGATAATGGATTGTCCCCAGAGCCCTAATTGTTGGATACAAAATCGATGCAACTACTGGAGATTGATCACTGTACTGTACAGAAATATGATATGTTCCGGCACAGTGGTCATGAGTTTGAATTTGCATCGAGGTAGATTTTACAAATTGAACAGGGCTGCCAGGTTGACTCAGCCTGAAATGGTACCAGGACATGGCTTGGGAAGTAAAGGCGATCAGCATGATATTGACCACATCACCCAGTGGATGCTGGTTGGCCTATACCAATATGGGTGTAGCACCATGTACTCAGTGAGCTGTAGTCCATGTACAAGGGTGCCTGTATTGTGCACTCTTGTTGTTACTTCATGACTGGGGCAGGGGAAGCTGGCCTCCAACCATCAGAAGGCTACCCTCCAACCATCAGAAGACTTCCCTCCAGCCATCAGAAGACTTCCCTCCAACCATCAGAAGGCTACCCTCCAACTGTCAGAAAGATTGCCCTCCAACCATCAGAAAGCTACCCTCCAACCATCAGAAAGGTTGCCTTCCAACCATCATAAGGCTTCCCACCAACCATCATAAGGCGTCCCTCCAACCATCAGAAGGCTTCCCACCAACCATCATAAGGCTTCCCTCCAACCTTCAGAAGGCTTCCCACCAAACATTATAAGGCTTCCCTCCAACCATCAGAAGGCTTCCCACCAACCATCATAAGGCTTCCCTCCAACCATCAGAAAGACCTCCCTCCAACCATCAGAAAGATTGCCCTCCAACCATCAGAAATATTGCCCTCCAACTATCAGAAAGATTGCCCTCCAACCATCAGAAAGATTGCCCTCCAACCATCAGAAAGATTGCCCTCCAACCATCAGAAAGATTGCCTTCCAACGATCAGAAAGATTGCCCTCCAACCATCAGAAAGATTGCCCTCCAACCATCAGAAGGCTTCCCACCAAACATCATAAGGCTACCCTCCATCCATCAGAAGGCTACCCTCCAATCATCAGAAGGCTACCCTTCAACCATCAGAAGGCTACCCTCCAACCATCAGAAAGATTGCCCTCCATCCATCAGAAGGCTACCCTCCAATCATCAGAAGGCTACCCTCCATCCATCAGAAGGCTACCCTCCAATCATCAGAAGGCTAACCTCCAACCATCAGAAGGCTACCCTCCAACCATCAGAAAGATTGCCCTCCATCCATCAGAAGGCTACCCTCCAATCATCAGAAGGCTACCCTCTATTCATCAGAAGGTTACCCTCCAATCATCAGAAGGCTACCCTCCATCCATCAGAAGGCTACCCTCCAATTATCAGAAGGCTACCCTCCAACCATCAGAAGGCTACCCTCCAACCATCAGAAAGATTGCCCTCCATCCATCAGAAGGCTACCCTCCAATCATCAGAAGGCTACCCTCCATCCATCAGAAGGCTACCCTCCAACCATCAGAAAGATTGCCCTCCATCCATCAGAAGGCTACCCTCCAACCATCAGAAAGATTGCCCTCCATCCATCAGAAGGCTACCCTCCAATCATCAGAAGGCTACCCTCCATCCATCAGAAGGCTACCCTCCAATCATCAGAAGGCTACCCTCTATTCACCAGAAGGCTACCCTCCAATCATCAGAAGGCTACCATCCAATCATCAGAAGGCTACCCTCCGATCATCAGAAGGCTACCCTCTATTCATCAGAAGGCTACCCTCCAATCATCAGAAGGCTACCCTCCATCCATCAGAAGGCTACCATCCAATCATCAGAAGGCTACCCTCCAACCATCAGAAGGCTACCCTCCAACCATCAGAAAGATTGCCCTCCATCCATCAGAAGGCTACCCTCCAATCATCAGAAGGCTACCCTCCAACCATCAGAAAGATTGCCCTCCATCCATCAGAAGGCTACCCTCCAATCATCAGAAGGCTACCCTCCAACCATCAGAAGGCTACCCTCCAACCATCAGAAAGATTGCCCTCCATCCATCAGAAGGCTACCCTCCAATCATCAGAAGACTACCCTCCAACCATCAGAAGACTACCCTCCAATCATCAGAAGACTACCCTCCAACCATCAGAAGACTACCCTCCAATCATCAGAAGGCTACCCTCCAATCATCAGAAGGCTGCCGTCACAGTCTCAGCTTCTATTCTCATGCTAGGTGTTGCAGTAATATATGCCAAACTCCCGTTTTTGAATAGGTTCAGTTTGTCTTTGCAATAAAACCCCACCCACTCCTCTTACCAAAGACTTATCAGTGAACATTGTAACATCGCCAGGGTGTGAGTTGAAGTGATCACATTCCTGACTATTTTATTAGGAAGTTTTTGTGTGATGTATTCTCTAATCAAATAACAGAACTCACAGCCTTGTATGTAATCAGAGGTTCTGTTCTTGTTGTACTCATATATGTACTAGTTACTGTATTGTAATTAATGCTCCCATATTTTTATTTACAGAGCAAAGTAAAACTTGTCATATTTACTCACTAGTTATTGTTGACCTAGTGACAGTGTGGAAATGTGGGAGACTAGACAGAGATATAGAACTGAAAGTACTGAAAACAAACATCAAATGTAAAATAGCATCTATCCTAAAACATCCAAATATCAACATGCATTAAGAAAAGGAAGCCGATAGATGCTTTATTCATCCCAGTAGCGTGTAACCAATGCCAGACATGAACATTTCCAGAAATACACAGGCATAAAATCACATAATTTTAGATGAGATGCATAAGAAACAAAGTTGGAAAAAAAACAAGAAGCGCTAAAGACAAATGGGAAACTAAGAACATGTGTAGGGATACCACCTACTACTTTATAGAACATGGAAGTGTTAAATGGTTTAGACATTTAACTAGAATAGAACCTTTCAAGAATCCAGTGGTGCCCACTCTATGATCACGAGCAGCATGGCGATGGAGGTCATGGCTGTTACACGGGCTTTCATATGGCTGGAATCACAACATTATACCAACGTGTGTGTACTAAGTGATTCAATGAGCATGATTCGGAAGGTCAAAGCTGGATCTGTATGTAGACAGTGGACTGAGTCGCTGCGGAAGTCTGTTGTCCATAAAGTCGCCTTCATCTTCGTCCCGGGACATGCGGGAGTTGAGGGAAATGAACAAGCTGATAAATTGGCTGGCTCTGCACCCCCTGTAGATATCCAACCCATGGATCGTGCCGATGTTATTAACGCCTTAAAGATATGTCGAGAACAGAGGACTTTGACGTGAGTGAATCCACATCGCTGTCCAGGATGAAAGACTTGGCAGTAAGAATTAGCATGGCCAGACATGAGAGGTACATAGGGAAAACAAAGTGCCTCGTCAACCAACACAGAACTGGCACTATTAGCCACCGGACGCTGATGCATATGCTGGGGGGAGGATCTGAGCACCTATGGACCTGTCTGGAGTGCAATGAAGATACCCCAACTGATAACTGAACTGATAACTAGAATGGAACAAGATCAAGTAGTGGCTAGAGCATTCTACATGAGAACATCGTGATACAAAGAGTGGATGACCCAGGAAGAGACGGCGTAAAAGAGACATTGAAGAAATCAAATGTGGCATTAGAACAATCAATAAGACAAACAAAAGCAGACAATTACATCTACCTCCTCTATGCAACACTTCATGATAAAAGCAGCAGTACAAAAGAAGAAGAATATGAAAGTCTGATGTAAGCTAAAGAAAGTCATTGTTCAGGTTGTACATCACAATATAACACTGGTTCTGTAAAGTTGTACGGTTATGAGAGATAGCATCATGGTCTCAGTTTGATGAAGTCCAACTGCCGGCTGAACTCTCAGTTTGTTGTAGAGAAACTCTCAGCTCATTGAAAAGATACTCATGAGTAAACTCTCAGCATTTTGAAGAGACATTTCTTACATTTTCAGCTCATTGAAGAGAATTTCTTAAATTTTCAGCTCGTAGAAGAAAATTTATTAAACTCTCAGCTCATAGAAGAGAATTTACTAAACATTAAACTCTCAGCTCATTGAAGAGAGACTTAGACTTTCAGCTTATTGAAGAGAGACTTAAACTCTCAGCTCATTGTAGAGAAAGTTCCAAAGAAACTCTCAGCTCATTGAAGAGAGACTTAAACTCTCAGCTCATTGAAAAGAAAGCCCCAAAGAAACTCTCAGCTCATGTTGGAATAAATGAATATTTATAGCTTGGGTGATTCTGGTTTACCTAGTTTTATATTCCAGCCGCTGCTAAGGAGTTTGTGATGAGAATTTCTGTGCTTGATCTATGGAAGAAGAAGCCTCTTATGGAGATACAGGTGTGGAATGTAAACGATCTTAAACCAAAACCAAAGAACGGTATGGAAACAGAAAACTGTAGTATGTTCTGCACACTTCACTCTCAGCGGTTCGCTGGCTGGAGGATAAACAGCACCTGCACATGATTCCATTCAAGACTTCCATTCAACAATACAAAATAAAAAGAGAGAGAGAACATATGTTATATTTTTCTGTTCCCCTCCTCCCAGACATGCTGGTGTGATGGGAAACGAGCATGCGGTCAGATTGGCTGGGTCTGCACCGCTTGGTGTGGGTATGGGTGCATGATAAGGCAGATTTGGTCGGGACTTTTTGGAATCTTGTGTATAGTGCAGAAGAACAGGTAGATCATGACCGTTTGCATAAAAAATAGTGCTGCAGGGAGTGACTAGATGCTCTGGCCGACACTCAAAACTCCGAGGAAAGGACAGACGGACATGTAATCAGATTGCTACTGGTACCATTAGTATTGGGGCTTTTTGCTGGCTTTTGCCGAGACTCGATAACTGCTAGGCAAGAGTTATAGCGGAAAACTCAAGAGAAGTGCGCCAAAACGTAGCAGGCTTCTATTTCCTTCAGTAATCAAGGACATGTAACTAGAGATGGGTTGTGTGGTCCATTTGAAAAAAAAAAAATATCCACAACGGTTAAAAGAACTAAAACAGTTTTCATATTTTCCATGTGTAGTAAATTAAGACGTCTTGACCATCAGATACAGAAGTAAACGAAATACTTAGAGCACTGCTGAGATAATCAGAAGTAAACGAAATACTTAGAGAACTGCTGAGATAATTAGAAGTAAACGAAATACTTAGAGAACTGCTGAGATAATTAGAAGTAAAAGAAATATTTAAAGAATAGCAGACAAAACAGACAACATAAGAGTAAAATTGGTGGAACTGCGATAAAGTTGTGGATCATCATCACGGCACACGGGGTGTAACCCATAAGTGCTCCGTTCTACTCATAACTCAAGCCTGAGTCCGGAGAATCTCAGCTCAGTGCACAAACTCCTTAGTACCGGCGAGGATCCTGAAATACTTTGGGTAGATTTTTAACTAAAAGTTTTGCCCAGGCAGCGCCGTTAGGCTACTCTTGTTCGGTTTCCAACTGCCAAGGGATTTTTTACGTGCGCAACAATACACACGGGCATCCGATCTCACTACCCAGAGACCAGGGGAATTTTTTTTTACTAGAAGTCCACGTGAAAAAAATCCCGGCCCTCACTGGGGCTTGAACCCAGGACCTCCAGCACTCGAGGCAGAAACCATACCTCGAGACCACTCAACCCCCTGAATATGATAAAGCTGTGGAAATGTTCAGAATATAAAATTGCACAAAGTAATGCAGCTTCACAGAACACGGTTACGGAAAATAGGTGGTTGCGGCAATTAGTCTTCATCAGCAGACAAATACACAAAACACAACATATAAACACAAGGGAGACACTGCAGTAACTACATTAAAGCATAAGAAAGGCGTGAGGAGAATGGACAAATGAAAAACAAATAATGAGAACAATGAAAAGAACATGAGGAGGGGATCCGAGCATTTATGGACAATGGTTCGATGTGCAATGAGAATAATCTGACTAACCAACCAACCATCTATGTAATCAAGCAATCAACTAACTAAACAAAATACTAACCAACCAATTAACTAACTAACCAATTAACAAACCAACTTACTATTATTAATAATACAAACAAGTCAGCCATTTTCATTAACAAAATAATGTTAATCTTTTATTTTGGTGATGCAAAACTGTATCAAAACAGTTTCTTGTCGTTTGTCTGGAGTAAAATAATGGAAGGCAAATATAACAAATGTGAAAGTTATCTGAACATGTATTACAGAAAATGATGACAATTACAACTAGTGTATACCAAATGGTTTCAAACCATCTGGCAGTCAGCAGTAAATGCTAAAAACGTACCTTTATTCACATATTAAAACATACAATAATGCATTATTTTCTTACAGATACACGTATAACAAAATACAGGAACAAGCTGACGGAAGGAGTAGGCTAAAGTAGTGATAACAGAAACAAGCTGACAGAAGGAGTAGGCTAAAGTAGTGATAATCTGTATGTCACCAGCATCATGCAGTAGATCCTTTTCAGGACGTAGTTATCAACACGACAAGTTTGTCGATGGTTGTCTAGTTCTCCTGCGCCCTAACGCCCAGGGTGTCTACTATATACACGAACCAGCGACAAGTTTGTCGATGGCTGTCTAGTTCTCCTGTGCCCTAACACTCAGGGTATCTACAATGTACACATCCCAGCGAGAAGTTTGTCGATCGTTGTCTAGCTCTCCTGCGCCCTAACGCCCAGGGTGTCTACAATATACACGACCCAGCGACAAGTTTGTCGATCGTTGTCTAGTTCTCCTGCGCCCTAACGCCCAGGGTGTCTACAATATACACAACCCAGCGACAAGTTTGTCGATGATTGTCTAGTTCTCCTGCGCCCTAACGCCCAGGGTGTCTACTATATACACGACCCAGCGACAAGTTTGTTGATCGTTGTCTAGTTCTCCTGCGCCCTAACACCCAGGGTGTCTACAATGTACACGACCCAGCGATAAGTTTGTTGATCGTTGTCTAGTTCTCCTGCGCCCTAATGCCCAGGGTGTCTACTATATACACGAACCAGCAACAAGTTTGTCGATGGCTGTCTAGTTCTCCTGCGCCCTAACACTCAGGGTATCTACAATGTACACATCCCAGCGACATGTTTGTCGATGGTTGTCTAGTTCTCCTGCGCCCTAACGCCCAGGGTGTCTACAATGTACACCACCCAGCGGCATGTTTGTCGATGTTTGTCTAGTTCTCCTGCGCCCTAACACCCAGGGTGTCTACAATGTACACGACCCAGCGAGAAGTTTGTCGATGATTGTCTAGTTCTCCTGCGCCCTAACACCCAGGGTGTCTACAATGTACACGACCCAGCAGCGATAAGTTTGTTGATCGTTGTCTAGTTCTCCTGCGCCCTAACACCCAGGGTGTCTACAATGTACACGACCCAGCGATAAGTTTGTTGATCGTTGTCTAGTTCTCCTGCGCCCTAACAACCAGGGTGTCTACAATGTACACGACCCAGCGATAAGTTTGTTGATCGTTGTCTAGTTCTCCTGCGCCCTAATGCCCAGGGTGTCTACTATATACACAAACCAGCAACAAGTTTGTCGATGGCTGTCTAGTTCTCCTGCGCCCTAACACTCAGGGTATCTACAATGTACACATCCCAGTGAGAAGTTTGTCGATCGTTGTCTAGTTCTCCTGCGCCCTAACACCCAGGGTGTCTACAATATACACGACCCAGCGACAAGTTTGTCAATGTTTGTCTAGTTCTCCTGCGCCCTAACGCCCAGGGTGTCTACTATATACATGAACCAGCGACAAGTTTGTCGATGGCTGTCTAGTTCTCCTGTGCCCTAAGACTCAGGTTATCTACAATGTACACATCCCAGCGAGAAGTTTGTCGATTGTTGTCTAGTTCTCCTGCGCCCTAACGCCCAGGGTGTATACAATATACACGACCCAGCGACAAGTTTGTCGATCGTTGTCTAGTTCTCCTGTGCCCTAACGCCCAGGGTGTCTACAATGCACACGACCCAGCGACAAGTTTGTCGATCATTGTCTAGTTCTCCTGCGCCCTAACACTCAGGGTATCTACAATGTACACCTCCCAGCGACAAGTTTGTCGATCATTGTCTAGTTCTCCTGCGCCCTAACGCCCAGGGTGTCTACAATATACATGACCAGCGACAAGTTTGTCGATCGTTGTCTAGTTCTCCTGCGCCCTAACGCCCAGGGTGTCTACAATATACATGACCAGCGACAAGTTTGTTGATCGTTGTCTAGTTCTCCTGCGCCCTAACGCCCAGGGTGTCTACAATATACATGACCAGCGACAAGTTTGTTGATCGTTGTCTAGTTCTCCTGCGCCCTAGCGCCCAGGGTGTCTACTATATACACGAACCAGCGACAAGTTTGTAGATGGCTGTCTAGTTCTCTTGCGCCCTAACACTCAGGGTATCTACAATGTACACATCCGAGCAAGAAGTTTGTCGATCGTTGTCTAGTTCTCCTGTGCCCTAATGCCCAGGGTGTCTACAATATACATGACCCAGCGACAAGTTTGTCGAACGTTGTCTAGTTCTCCTGCGCCCTAACGCCCAGGGTGTCTACAATATACACGACCCAGCGACAAGTTTGTCGATCGTTGTCTAGTTCTCCTGCGCCCTAACACTCAGGGTATCTACAATGTACACATCCCAGCGATAAGTTTGTCGATCGTTGTCTAGTTCTCCTGCGCCCTAACGCCCAGGGTGTCTACAATATACACGACCCAGCGACAAGTTTGTCGATCGTTGTCTAGTTCTCCTGCGCCCTAACACTCAGGGTATCTACAATGTACACCTCCCAGCGACAAGTTTGTCGATCGTTGTCTAGTTCTCCTGTGCCCTAAAGCTCAGGGTATCTACAATGTACACATCCCAGCGACAAGTTTGTCGATCGTTGTCTAGTTCTCCTGCGCCCTAACGCCCAGGGTGTCTACAATATACACGACCCAGCGACAAGTTTGTCGATGGTTGTCTAGTTCTCCTGCGCCCTAACGCCCAGGGTGTCTACAATATACATGACCCAGCGACAAGTTTGTCGATCATTGTCTACTTCTCCTGCGCCCTAACACTCAGGGTATCTACAATGTACACATCCCAGCGACAAGTTTGTCGATCGTTGTCTAGTTCTTCTGCGCCCTAACGCCCAGGGTGTCTACTATATACACGAACCAGCGACAAGTTTGTCAATCATTGTCTAGTTCTCCTGCGCCCTAACACCCAGGGTGTCTACAATATACATGACCCAGCGACAAGTTTGTCGATGGTTGTCTAGTTCTCCTGCGCCCTAACGCCCAGGGTGTCTACAATATACACGACCCAGCGACAAGTTTGTCGATCATTGTCTAGTTCTCCTGCGCCCTAACACTCAGGGTATCTACAATGTACACATCCCAGCGACAAGTTTGTCGATCGTTGTCTAGTTCTTCTGCGCCCTAACGCCCAGGGTGTCTACTATATACACGAACCAGCGACAAGTTTGTCAATCATTGTCTAGTTCTCCTGCGCCCTAACGCCCAGGGTGTCTGCAATGTACACGACCCAGCGACATGTTTGTCGATCGTTGTCTAGTTCTCCTGCGCCCTAACACCCAGGGTGTCTGCAATGTACACGATCCAGCGACAAGTTTGTCGATCGTTGTCTAGTTCTCCTGCGCCCTAATGCCCAGGGTGTCTACAATATACATGACCAGCGACAAGTTTGTTGATCGTTGTCTAGTTCTCCTGCGCCCTAGCGCCCAAGGTGTCTACTATATACATGAACCAGCGACAAGTTTGTCGCTGGCTGTCTAGTTCTCCTGCGCCCTAACACTCATGGTATCTACAATGTACACCTCCCAGCGACAAGTTTGTCGATCGTTGTCTTGTTCTCCTGCGCCCTAACGCTCAGGGTATCTACAATGTACACATCCCAGCGACAAGTTTGTCGATCGTTGTCTAGTTCTCCTGCGCCCTAATGCCCAAGGTGTCTACAATGTCATGTGCCCCTCTTCATGCTAGTCACCTCCTCTTCGAGAAACAATGCCTTCCACCACTTCTCTTTCCAAATCACGAGAAGGTTTAATGAGAGAGAGAGAGACATAGCGAGAGAGACATAGCGAGAGAAACAGACACAGAGAGACAGTGAGAAAAAGACAGGGGGGGGGGGGAGACACAGAGAAAGAGAGAGAGACACACACATGGAGAGGAAGAGAGAGACAGAGAGCACGTCAATGAAAACTTGTATAAAATATAACATCATTCGAACATCACAGAAAAGTGCATGTCGTCTTTACAGTATACATGATTCTATAACACTAAGTATCTATTCGATGCGCGGTCGAAACGTTAAGAGCATTGGCTCTTAAAATTCCTAGTTTGTCGAGGGATGGGGTTCTCTCCAAACACCGACCTGTTGGACTTAAACGTTGACTTGGGGATGTAAATTACAAGTACTTCAGAAATCGGCGTGGGTACACCTGATGGCAAGGGACATTGGTAATAGGGAACGCTGCCCCACAAGCAAATATCACTCCAGTATGGACTACGCTCGAATTCAAAGCTAGCGAGCGAAAAAATATGTAATTGCATCTAAAGTAAGATACTAAACATTGCATTTTGTGCAAGTACACATGATGGAAAATATCTAGCAGTCTTGTACAGAAATAATATCTGTACTGTGTCAGAATGATATATATGTACACAAGAGAAACTCTTGGGTCTTATTACAAACATGTCAATAGTGCAGGCATGCAGAAACAATATGCTATGTACATTGGCAACTTGATATCACAGGTGGATTGTAACAATTGTTAATATTAACAGCATATAACTTTTTATTTAATCATTGTTAGATACATTATTGCATTTGAAATATGTTGAGGTACATATAGTCTTCTAGCAAAATACTTGCTATTTGTTTCTTTTCTTCTTCTTCTTTTTATCTTTCTTCTTCTTCTTCTTTTTATCTTTCTTCTTCTTCTTCTTCTTCTTCTACCTTCAGTAGGAATGAATCCGAAGAAAAGATCAGTCAATTTGAGCTTGTTAACATCTATTTCTTGTTTTGAATTTGTACATTAACAATCATGAATGTACATCCTGGTTGCGCATAACAACAAACATCTAGAATATGTGTCGGCTATGAATAGCAAAATATAATCTGAATGAAGACAAACTTGTCTTTAGCCAATCATCAAATGCGAGTGAAGGAATGTAATAATCAGATTGATAAACAAAGAACAGCTACTCCATTGGAGAAAATCACTCCAGTAATATTCACAATTGTTTCCCTTGCATTAAAAAAAAAACCACGTTAATACGATTTATTCATTCACTCACATACAAATGTGATGTGAATGATTATCTCATTCACTCAACGATACGTGTTAGTGCTGTTCATTCATTCACATCAAGATACATTTGTATACGATTCATTCATACACTCAAAAACTATCCTTTTCTGCTCTAGGGTGTAAGGTTGCCCTCTTGTCTTATTTAAATTTGCAAACAACAAAAACCGTTCTTCGGTACGTCAGAATCACCAAGGAAACGGTTTGAGTACTAGAATTTGAATCACCAAAAGACATGTTGAGTCACCACAAGACATTATGTTGAGACACTACACGACATTATGTTGAGTCACTAGAAGACATTAGGCTGAACACGACGACCTCGCTGTTCTCCACTCCCAAAGAGGCCTTCCTGACACGTTTCCAAAAATGGAACTTTGAATTTCAGATCACTAGGCGAGTAACTGGAATTTTTCCGGAACCAGTTGGAACTTCACATCGATGGGAGGGATAATACTGTATAACCTGGTCATGTTTTAGTACAGCAAAATTGGACTGGCTGAGATTAGGTCAAGGTTGGAAGTGTTTCCTCTACAGACCATGTGTATAGCGATGAGGAAATCATCGCGTTGTGGAGAGATTAGTGCCGACACTTAGTGCTCTCAGGAAAGACCGGGCAGAAGCAAAATCAGAATGCAGCTGGTAGGAAGACTTTTTTTTTCGGCGAAAGGTCAAATACTTTTTGAATATACCTCGGACATCTCTGAATACAATTCGCTTCTTAGAAGTGAATTTCACTGGATCTCATTCTTGTTGAAAGTGAGTGGCACCTTGCCGTCTTGACATACGAAAGTATGTGGATTTGAATTTGGCCAAAATCCCATTGCACAATGCCTGGGCATGAATTTAGAGAACATGTTTCGCCCATGCAGCATGTTCCCTCTCTCGGCCTTGCCTTGTTTACTCCAGAGGAAAGAATAACCAGTACGCCTGGAACAAGGTAGGCTGCATATTCTGGCGGCTCAGCATCAAACCTCTGAGAGCAGGAGGGAAATCTCACCTACAATAGCAGGGGGTGAGCGGTGGCCAGACCCTCACATCCCTGAGATTTGACTTAGAGGCGTTCAGCCATATCCCGCAGCTGAGGGCCTCAAATTAAGTGTCTGGACCTGTATGAGCGTGTACACCTGTCAATCGTCTGTTAAGTGTCTGGACCCATAAAAGCCTGTACTACCGTCAGACTCCCCGCCTGACATTGTCTACAGTGCGGATCCCGCGACCAACGAGAATCGGCCCGCCGGAGATATTGCTCGTCTGTTGCGAACAAATCCCCCTGACTGAATAAGTAAAGAAACGATAAAAGTGGTATTTCAACTGCGCTTGCGCTCCCACCTATACTATATCCTTCATGAGTCTTCACAAAGTCGGACTAGAGTCAAGCTCAACAAGTGTCTTCTTTCCCCGGTGATTCTACCAAGCCGGTTTTTATCTATTAACCCCCAAATAAAGAGGGAACCTGAACTCGTGACTTTGATACAATGAAGGAAGATCTGGTGGAATATCTTGATACATCATTCTCAGACTGTCTGTAAAGTGGTTACAACTGGCAGTAGATAGGAGTGAGGCGTTTTCTACATTCATTAGAAGTGGCAGGCTGTTAAAGCCAGGGTGTTCCCACACGTGTTTCACTCCTGGAGGGTGACATTCTGAGTGGACGAAGGCAGGTCCTGAGGGTAGGAGGTGGGTCCGGTTCAAACCATAATGATAATCAACAGCACTGTTGTAGTGAGAGACGTTGGGAATGGGAAGTAATGAGTTTCCAGAAAAGGCGAGACTCAAAGAGCTATCTGTGTAAAATGATGAAGGGGTTGTAGAGTTTGTGATGGTTGAGATGGGTGTGTAAGAGTTCGTAAACAGAGATTGGATTAGAGGATGGGTATAGTGAAGTAAATATAAGTTTGGGACAGCTGTCTCGCATGGTGATGACAGAGGTGTTGGAGAAGAGAGTCCTGCGGCAGGTTTTGGTGTTGTCTGAGGGCAGGTAATTGTAGGGGAAGTGGGACAATGAGATGATGAAGATAGATGAGAATGAGAAAGAGGTGAACGGCTGTTATTGAGAGGAGCGTTTGGGGTTGTCGAAAAATGTGAAAAATGAGGGTGGTCTAAAGATTGCAAGGAGGTTTCACTGCTTGACATTGAATGTACAGAAATAGGAGAAGTTCCATACTGTTGAGGTTGATTTGATGTAGAAATTGGTGATGATAACTGAACTGATGCTAGTGATTCTTTTTCACTAATTAATAATTTTCGTTTCTTCCAGTGTTCAAGTTTTGGAGATTTGGCGCAACAGCTTCGAGCTAAAACAGGCGGTAATGAACAAGAAGACTTGTTGGTTTCCTGGTGACAACGTAACAAGGCGGATTTAATGCCTGATACATCATCAATGGAAAGTAGTGATGTTGTGGAAAACTCCGTCTGGGATTTTTCATTTCTCTTGTGAAGATCATCTTTAGCACAATTTAGATCGTTTTTATGCTCCTCATTTTTGTATTCCTTCTTCAAAAACTGATCATTGTAAGTGTCAAGATGTGTCGACACGGGACTTGATGATTTTGGTTCATATTTAATCAAACGGATATTCTGATCTGATCTGTTCTGATCCATGTCACTGCAAATATATGGCTTTTGAATATTAACTTGTGAATTCATACGCTGATGTTGCCAAGTCAATTTCGGGGTCGCTGACACATCTCTATATCTGTCTGCGTTGGATTTTTCTTTATCAGAAAACGCAGATTTTCCACAATCTTTGGTTATATCTTCATTGTCTTTTTCGCTATTTGGGAAATGATTATCAACAATAGAGCTTTGAATCACATGTAGTGTTTGAAAATGATCAGGACTAAGACCTTGTTTTTCTAGATGGCGAACAGAATTGGTGTATTTCCTCAACTCACAAACACGGCTACTGCCTAAGTCTTCCGGGTCATAAGGAGTATCACTTGAAGGACTGCAGACTTCCATTTTCACATCATTAATCTGTGTATTAGTGCTGAGTGAATGATACAGCTCCATTCTGCTTGAGTCTGGCGCATGCCTGTGAGTGCGAACATGCTTCCTTAACGAACTAGGGTCTGTATATTGTTTCTGACATCCTGGCATTTTGCATTTGTAGGGTTTCTGCTCCTGGTGGGTTCGTATGTGCTTGAATCTGTCGCTGGAGTTTGAGTAAGCTTTGCTGCAGCCGGGAAATGTGCAGCTGTAAGGCCTTTCTCCTGTACAAGAACACAATAGATCACATTTAATTTTCAGTAACTCATTTTACAGTGCAGATGTGAACTATCTCGAGATGTAATTGTGATCTATTGCTGCAGTGTGAGTGAAATATATTTGTCAATAGCGCGGCATCTTTAAGAAACCGGACGTGTGATTGAAAGAAATAATGTGTTTCGTGTACTGTTTAAGATAGAAATAATGTGTTTCGTGTACTGTTTAAGATAGAAATTGGAAGACTTAAAATGTTGCGGAAGCCATTGTTATTCAAGTAGCAACGCCATCTTTGTTTGGTCCAAAGGCCACGATAGTCAGTGTAAAATTACCGTGGTAGACAGTTTAAATTACTGTGAGAATATTATGTTGTATATTTCAACTTGAAAGACGTATCTCATTGCTTGAGTATAAATTATGTAAATTCTGCAGTATGCGCCTGGCTAGATGAAGTGAAATATGCCCGGCAATACTTTGTGCAATCTTTTATTTGGTCTTCGTCATAACCCTACAAAACACGTAAGGCAGTCTTCGAAAAGGTAGTAGTAGCACGCAGGCTCCAGCGACATTTGGAAAGTGGTAATCTGCTTCCCCAAGGACTCTGGAGTTATCGGCCTGAGAAGGACACCTGGGCCAAAGCTGCAACTTTTGCATTTGATGTCTACGAGGGCTTCCAGGATAAACAAGGGACAGTGGCGGTAGCTCTTGACCTGGAAGATGGGTATAACAGGGTCAGGTATGATCGGTTGATATACACACTGTTGGACATGGAAGTCTGCCCTTGCCTTGTTAGATGGGTTGCGGCGGTCCTTTATGAGCGTAAGGTTGCATTGCGCATGGGTTCCTGGGCTTCTGACCCCTGTACTATTACATCTGGGTTGCCGCAGGGATCTGCCTTGTCCCCACTGCTCTTTAATGTCTACACCAGCAAAATCGCAGCTATTGAGACACCAGGTGTGGGTAGAATCTTGGCATTTGCAGGTGATGTTCTGGTGCACAGACAGGGCAGAGACAGGGCCAGTTTAGTGAACGAAAGACTTACAGGTGGCAGTAAATATGGTGGCAGAGTGGTGCAGGGACGCAGGGGCCATTATACACCCAGACAAGGCATCGGTTGTGTGGTACTCCCTGGATAACCGGGTGGTCAAGGCAGATTCCCCAGGTATTATGTTGAACGGATGTCCTCTTAGTCGAGAGAGTAAATTGAAATACTTGGGTATAACCTTTGACTGGTGTTTTGTCTTTTAAGGAACATGTGGAAGCTGAGTTGAGTTGAGTTGACTCAAGAACCGACATCACTGCACTCAGGACATTCCCATACGTGCTCAGTCCCCTCGTTCAACAGCCAGCGAAGAGTCATACTACTAATCGTTCCCACCGCTATCTGATTAAATGTTCTCCTGGTCTTCCTTCTCAGTTCTGAGATTCTTCCAGAACCCCTGCCGATCCCCCGCAATCTCATTCTTTCGACATATGGGTTCTCAATCTGTTCCTCCGCCTTCTCCACCTGGTCCCATAAGCGCACGACCACCTCCCCTTTGTCCATAGGCAAGATACCACCAAGAGGTGCATTCCCTGCTAGCCTATCAGCTTGTTCATTCCCCCGTACCCCCGCATGGCCAGGGCAAAATATCCATACAATTCTCACGATCTGTGACCTCTGAAGCGACGAGAGCCATTCCACACGAAACATTCCTTTCTCCACCTTGCTAAGCACATTCTTTGAATCCGTAATGAATACAACGTGTGTTGCAGTAGTCTCCTCTAGCCACCGGAATCCCGCTGTTACTCCCCCCACCTCCATTCTCATGATTAATTAAATATGAAAGTCTTCTTGTCATATGCTCGTCCATCTACTGTTACACAACCAGTCATTCTTTGAAACATCATCCTTGATATAGCAAATTTACCATTATAACACCTTCATGGAATATTCATCCACTGGATGTATGTCATAAGGAAACTTCTTAATTGGCACATTCTTTTCCCCAAGGATATTTTGTGTATGTGGCTATATGAATTCCTCTATCATCAATGATTACTACCACTGCAAAGTGTGTGACATTAAGTCACTAATACATCGTGATAATCAAACCTGGTCATAGAAAACAAACAACCGCTGGTTTTCCAACGTCCATGTTTGAGGAATTTGTCTAGATTGAATTTCTAAATATCATTATCAATTAATGTCATGAGTGGCTGTCAGCTACATCATTCAGTGGTGATGCATGTCTATATGTCTAAACTAGCATTTATATGACTTACATGTTCAGGCAGCGCTCAACACCTGTTCAGATTTCTGCTATGTAATTTACTCAGACAGTGTCATGTTGTTGTCTCAGAACTACAGAGCTCATTGTATGAAGTCAACCAAATTAATGATGTCGTCACAGCTTTGTTTGGGGCTCAACTATCTACCAGCGAGAGTTATTTTTCCGTTGTGTAGTGACTTTAATTATGTAGTATATGCTGTTTTGATGTATATTTATGACATTGGTTTTGTTCCCCGTATCCATGCATCTACTGTGTTCGTCGGGAAAGAGGCGCTGGAACCTATAGCCCCGGGTAAATTGGGCCCGTTAGCTATTACAGCGGCCAATCTAGGAGATGGAAAACTCTGATTATAAACACCTAAGTTAAGGTGGACCGACGTGCCGAGGACTGAATGGCCACGGGTGAGCTGGTCGTGAACGTGGAACGTCTGGTATGCGGGCGGGGCGGCGCCAGGCGTATGGACTCCTAAGAGACATCCCCTGCCCCTGCCCTAGCAGGCAGGCTCTACTAGGGTGACCGATTATATCCTGCCGTCATATCTAACCAACTATGAATAATACACAGAATTATCGCCGAAGCAACGGAGTAAGTGTGTCACAAAGTTCTTTATCATAACTGAGTGAGATGGTCGTTGTCTAGGTTTCAATGTTCCTTGTATGTCACTATGGAGTGTAAGTAGAGCTAGCCACCTGTCTCACAATGCAACTCACCCCAGTAGTACATATCCATCAGTCAGTGAACAAGATTGATTTGGCGCATATAATCCTTTAATACGGAAATAACACGGACAAACGGAACATAATTCTATATCCAGAAACCAATATAATCCACAGAATATATATATTTCTTCCTCACGACTTAACACGCACACATCACTGCATTCTCAAGACCTGCTTAATCTCAAATTCACGGGACAGTTATCCAGCTCCTATCCACGGCTGGACCTCACACAATACAACCCACACACTGGGTCTAGCCTCCACTACTATCCAACCCACTTTGGGTTCAGGCCTCCATTAACTATACAACCCACTTTGGGTTCAGGCCTCCATTAACTATACAACCCCCACTGGGTTTTAGGCCTGCATTCCAAACTGGGAGAACAACACAGGACGGAGATCTCTATCTAACTCCTCTCCTCTCCTTAGACTCCTGCCCCGCTCGGAGTCTAAACATCAACTGTCCAAAGTGACCCTACTCTCAGTCGGTCCCAGCTTCAACTGCCCTCAAGTCTCCTGACTTCACACAAAACTAAACTGTCTCTCACCCCATCCACCATGGGGGTCTCCATCTACCCTCACCATTATTTCTCAGGGCTGGTTGTTTTTCTCATAACCCCGCTACAGGTCACTCACCTCAATGTCAATGACCCAGGCATATGTCATTACCCCTCTCTTAAAAGAAAACATCGTTTTCAAATGTTGGGAGACTAAAACTTATTAAATATGTGACCCCAACATATTGCCTGGGTAGCCCTAAGTATGGCTCCATCTCACTTTAGGTACCACCTTAAATAATATATCAAATAATCATAGTAAACTTCTATATTACCAACACATCACTACAACCAACTTTCCATCTTGTGTACCAATGGATGAGCTAATACATGGCATAATAATCCACATAACATAGAAAAGCATTATATTTATGTACCCGCAGGTCTATTAATATCTTCAATAACACACGAAACCTATGTCACTTTAGCTAATAATGGTCCATGAATAAATGTCGAGGCGCTGCATTGCCTCTGTCTTCCATCAACTATCTGGAGAGTTTGTGTACCGACCATATATCAGGTGGTTCTTTTCTTGCATCAACCAACCTCTGATTCCTGTCGATGCTGTGTCTACCCTTCATGTACCCATGCCTCATGTTTCCTATATCTTTAAAACATCTGTTTGCTAATCCTAACCCTGGTTCAGTGATGTCGTTAACACTCTTTTGAACTGCCTTAACTTGCTATCTGCATATTGTACCGTTACACTGGAGTCTCTGTTTAGTCTGACCTCTTTATTAAATCCTGGCCAATATACCTGGCATCCTGCTCTCTGCTGCTTACGCCTTACTCCTATGTGCCCTGCCCATGCCATATCCTGAGCTGTTCTAGTATATCGGTCTCTATGTGCTAAGGGTACTCCTCCTTGCCTACATGCTAGTTTCGTCATCTGAAAACCGGCGAGTGAGAACCTTGTTCTTCCTTTCGAAGCACCATCTATCCTTCTTTGATTGTCTATGTCTCACTTTACTACACCCTTGGAAACATTTGTCGAGAGTAGTATCTTGTCTCTGGGATTCCCTACAGCTATATTTGAGATCCATTCTCACCTGCTCAGCTGTTCTATCCATGTCCTCTGTGTCTACTTCAAGTGCCTCTTTTTCTTCAGCTATACTCAGCTATACTCTCTAATTTAGGTTTTCTTTTGGTAACTACCTCGTTACTACTTAACCTATGTTTCTGGTCCCAATAAACTACTTCTTCTTCTGTGCAATCTTTAACTCCTGGCACATTTCCGATGATCAGATCCGCCACTGGTGAGTCTAGAACACACGCTGCCACTCTTCCTGTGATATATGGTGTTTTTACTGTTATCACGGCTACTGGGTAGAATTCTACTGTCCCATTAAATGTAATGCACCTAATCTTTTTCCCTGTGTAATCCGAGGGATGCACTAAGCTCTTTCCAACTCCGATGGATGTACATCCGGAATCCCTAATTGTTAACGCTGGCCTATCATTAACAAATCCATGGTGCATCTTCAAACATCCTCCTGCATGCACTGCTGATCCTGCCTTAACTGTGTGACCACACATTAAGACCGGTTCACTGTCTTTATCAAACAGAGGTTTGCATCCACTACAACTTTCCTTGTTAAATGTTTCAATTACTTGCGCTGAATTTGAGTGCTCTGTTTCTCCCATCCTACACTCATAGCTGAAATGGTTCTTTTTTCCACATTTAAAACAGATGATCTCCTTTTTCCTGTTATTCGTAGGCTCACTCTGTGGTTGTGCATCACACTGTGCTGCCTTATGTCTCCAGCTCCCACAATTCCAACATCCGGCATGACTATTTGGACGTCTCTGAAAATTCCCCCTTTTGTATGGGTACCGTCCTGCTCTGCCAAGATGGTTGCCACGGAAACCATTGTCTTTAGGTTCCTTGTTGCTCACATTTCTGTGCCGAATCCACACTCTTCGACCTAGGTCTGATCCCAGGATTCTGATCCTGTTTCGTGTACGCTGCACAGACTATTTCCTCACTCATTTCTCTACCAATAGAACTGTTTGGATGTGCAGTCATGTAATTTTGCCCTAACTGAGACATTGTGTCTATGTCCTTTGGCTTACGTTCTTCAAAGAAAGCCACTAAATTAGTATTGCATGAAGATAATACTTTGTCTCTTAACATTAAATCCACTAATTTATTAAAATCTTTCCCTACTTTTGCAAGCTCCATCCATTTATTAAATGTGTTCTTTACTGTGTTGACAAAATCTGTAAATCCTGATTTGTCTCTGGCCCTAATTGTCTAAAATTTGTTCTGTATCCATGCTCAGTTAGTTGGAACTTTGTAAGCAAACATTGACGCAAAATAGTATGGTTGTTTCTTTCTTCCAAGGGTAAATTAAACATGGTATCTAGGGCCTTACCCGTCAGAAACTCGCCTAGTCTAATAGCATACTCGCCTTCTGGGATGCCTAACGCTTTCGCCGATGCCTCGAATCTCCCCAGATAAGCTTCAAGACTATCACGGTCTGTAAAGTATGGCAGTTTTAGTCTCTGTGAGGGATGGGAAGGTCTTCTGCTTTCTTCACTTTGACCCTTAGATGCAAATTCTAACTTTTTTATAGCAATTTCCGCTTCCATCTTAATCTTCTCTTTCTCGATTTCCACCGCATTTGTTTGTTTTAACTTTTCAAGTTCCAGTTGTGTTGTTCACTCTCTCTCTTCCTGTAACGCTGTTTTCCATTCTAGCTTACATTGTCTCTTCGTGTAGGCGCTTGGCCTCGAGTTCTGTCTGTCTCTGTTCTCTTTTAGCTTGTCTTTGTTCTCTTTCAGCCTCTTTTTGTTCTTTCGCTTCTGCATACTCCTGTAACTCTTTTCCCTTCAGGCCTAACCGTTCACCTGCTTAAATATATTCCATTAAAGTAGGCATATTGTACTTGTGGGCACGTTGCTGTCTGTCAGCCAACTATAAATGTAAAGACCCTGCTTCTAGTCTTTGTGTACCTTCTCTACGTGCACCACCACTCACTGTGTACGTAAATTCTTAGTACTAATAATATCCCGCTGTACTCACCCAGTCACTCTACAAACACTAGGTAGTGAGGAGGAGGGAGGTATTATCTATATCTCCCTCGATATAAGCTGTAAGAACAATTTCTATAAATATGGTTAGAACTATATATATATATATATATATATATATATATATATATATATATATATATATATATATACGACACACACACACACACACACACACGAATGAATGATACGATAAGTGACGTCTATAAAACGCTAGACGCACAAGCTGAGTACACGAAGACGATGATCACAAAGAAATAAACCACAATAACATCCCCAAGCTTGTGTGGGAGCGTAATATATATATATAACCTGACACATACCACTAGACAGTAAAAATGACGAAAGATCACAATAATAACATATATCAGAAGAACCAAATGTAATATGTAAATATAACGAAAAGAGAAAAAAAATATAACATCAAAATATACACAGATCTGACGTTAGACGCAAAAGGGCACTGTATATTAATCCAAGACCAACTCTGCGTCACTGCAGAACAAAACAAACCGACTTTTCGATTTACTTCCCAGAAAATATATGGTGCACCTAAGACTCCTGTTCTGTCATGCCTCACGAATCCCGTGAAACATCACAAAATCTCCTACTCCTTACGAATACGGGACCACATACAAATAATTACGTAACACCCGAAAACAATATACAAGTCAATGAGAGCAAACAAAATGTCCGAATGGTTGGCCGACAATAATGTTCTTATTAACCAGTCGCAAAATTTCTTCGTTTGTTTGTAATAGTTTTTCGCAATCCGCTGGAAATGTCTACGACACTATATTCCAAAATGTTCTTTCGATATGTTGTTACTTTCCCTGGACGTGTTGACAACAAAGTAATAATCCAAACGTCTTTTCTCAACCCAGTCCGTAACGCTTGGTTGCGGAGATGGTCCGTAGTTGTATCAATTATGTGATAGATTCACGTTTAAAGACAAAGTTCAACACAAAAAATGACAGCAAATGTCCAACGCTTTAACTCTGTACAGTCAGTTCTTTTTGGCAACTGTATGCAACCATGCCTGCGGTGATGACATGTAATCCTTCGTTGTAAAAATGTTTGCTCATGACAGAGTAATGATAACAAAGGGATTCAACATAAAGACGAACATAAAGTCTGGTTTTCGTTCAAAACAACTTGTTTATCCAGTTCTCCCATGGAAAATTTTAGTAACTTTCCACCGTCCATGACCTTGACCACACAGGTCAACCTCAGTCAGTACCTCAGTACTCTTTATCACAATAATACACAGTTAATCTGTCTGTAAACTGATCGGAAACATTTTCCGTCATACACAAACACTTCACTGTCCTCGTAAACAGCGCTGACCCTCTGTCAACCCGACCTTGATTCTGCTGTTTTTATCCTTCTTGACATTCAGCGTCCCCGCACCACAGACGTGAATATGTTATGGGCAAACCACAATTACACCAGTATTCTTTGGTCAATTCACCCTACCCGTCCTTTTCGTGCGGCCGAAACTCTTGACCTGTCGACCTGCGACCATACAGTGCGATTGCCTCGCCACACACACCTGTCTTCAA
Organism: Cepaea nemoralis; assembly: GCA_014155875.1. Classification (NCBI taxonomy): domain Eukaryota; kingdom Metazoa; phylum Mollusca; class Gastropoda; order Stylommatophora; family Helicidae; genus Cepaea; species Cepaea nemoralis. Next base: position 135,821 of record JACEFZ010014609.1, read on the forward strand.
CGCGCACAGGACTGGCCCGCTCCTGTCATAACCACTTTTTTGTCCACGCGACTTTTCACCTGTGCTGTTCGCATGAACTATAAACACAAACGCCTGTCAGCGTTAATTCTCTGGCGTCCCCGCTAGCTTCAGCAATACTGTCTGGTATCAAATTTACCTGTCGTGACCTTCACGTGAACTGACTGTTATCTGCTCACCAAATCTCACCCAGGCGCAAATCTTGTCTTTATACCGTGGATACGCTCCGCTGTCCACCCTCTCTCTCTCTCTCTCTCTCTCTCTCTCTCTCTCTCTCTCTCTCTCTCTCTCTCTCTCTCTCTCTCTCTCTCTCTCTGAGTGAGAAATGTTATTTTTACCTGATTTCTCGTGAACTCTGTATTACTTCTCGGACACTTTTGGCATTGACCGTCTACTGAAAATGGTGTTTATTCCTTGTGCCATAATTGTCGTTGTAATTGGGCATCCGACTAATGTCTCTGATCTTAGTATCCTCTCTAATCGACGAGTTCACAGATAAACAGAATGACAACAATGTCTATATTGTTCTTGACCGGACGTAGCCTCCCAGATAATGTCACAAAGTTCTTTATCATAACTGAGTGAGATGGTCGTTGTCTAGGTTTCAATGTTCCTTGTATGTCACTATGGAGTGTAAGTAGAGCTAACCACCTGTCTTACAATGCAACTCACCCCAGTAGTACACATCCATCAGTCAGTGAACAAGATTGATTTGGCGCACATAATCCTTTAAAACGGAAAGAACACGGACAGACGGAACATAATTCTATATTCAGAAACCAATATAATCCACAGAATATATATATTCTTCCTCACGACTTAACACGCACACATCACTGCCTTCTCAAGGCCTGCTTAATTTCAAATTCACGGGACAGTTATCCAGCTCCTATCCACGGCTGGACCTCACACAATACAACCCACACACGAGGTCTAGCCTTCACTACTATCCAACCCACTTTGGGTTCAGGCCTCCATTAACTATACAACCCACTTTGGGTTCAGGCCTCCATTAACTATACAACCCCCACTGGGTTTTAGGCCTGCATTCAAAACTCGGAGAACAACACAGGACGGAGATCTCTATCTAACTCCGCTCCTCTCCTTAGACTCCTGCCCCGCTCGGAGTCTAAACATCAACTGTCCAAAACACACGAACCGACCCTCTGTCGGTCTCAGCCGCAACTGACCTTTCAGTCTCCTGACTTCACACAAAACTCAACTGTCTCTCACCCCATCCACCCTGGGGGTCTCCATCTACCCTCACCATTATTTCTCAGGGCTGGTTGTTTTTCTCATAGCCCCGCTACTGGTCACTCACCTCAATGTCAATGACCCAGGCATATGTCAACGTGCTTTGTGCTTGATACCGTTGACAACATGTGGAAGCTTTGGTGATGAAGGCTGGTAGGGGACTTAATGCATTGAGGGCTATGGCAGAAACCGGGGTAAATCATAGGATGCTGTACAGCCTCTTTCAGCAGTTAATAATTTATGTCATTGAGTATGGTTTGGGGCTGCTGACAGTATCAAAGAGCCAGCTTGAAAGGTTGGAGCGCATGCGGGTAATCCTGGGGTGCACAAAGGACACACCAATTATATGCATGAGGCATATCCTGGCCCTACCAACAATGACGCATAGGCATAGGGTCCTTCAGGCCAAATGGTACCTGAAGGTATCTATGTAGATAGGGATCACCCGCTGCAAACAGCCATGGATATAGTCAAGGGTCATAGACTAAAACGAGACAGGTCCTGGATGGCACAGGCAGAACTTTCTATACGTCAGGTGTGTGATCTAGAGACCATCAATCGTGAAAAAGAGTGGGTTGAAGTTCCGGAAGACATGACCGACTGGCACAATGTAATAATAACACTGGGTCGTGAGTGCAGCGGGCCGCACTGAGTTTGAAGTGCAACAGCTGATCCAGAGTTACACACATCAAGGTGACATAGTCGTCTACACCGATGGGTCAGTGGTGAGAAACAGACGTAGTGGTTGACGTTTTATTGCAAAGGCTAATGGAAGAGTCTTGAAAAAGCAGAGTCTGGCATATGAGACTACGACCTCCAGCATGAGAATGGAGGTGGAGGCAGTAACAGCGGCATTCCGTTGGCTGAAAGAGACTACTGCAACACACATTGTATTCATTACGGATTCAAATAGTATGCTTAGTAAGGTGGAGAAAGGAATGTTTCGTGTGGAATGGCTCTTGTCGCATCAGAGTTCACAGATTGTGAGAATTGTATGGATATTTTGCCCTGGCCATGCGGGGGTGCGGGGGAATGAACCTCTTGGTGGTAGATTGCCTATGGACAAGGGAGAGGTGGTCGCGCGCTTGTGGGACCATGTGGAGAAGGTGGAGGAACATAATGAGAACCCGTATGTGGAAATAATGATATTGCGGGTGATCGGCAAGGGTTCTGGAAGAATCTCAAAACTGAGAGCGAATACCAGAAGGACTTTTAATCCGATAGCGGTGGGAACGATTACTAGTATGACTCTTCGCTGGCTGTTTAAAGAGGGGACGGAGCACGTATGGGAATGTCCTGAGTGCATTGATGTCGGTTCTTAACTCAACTTATATGTGTGTACCTGCCATTGCTGTATCATTATGTGCCATGCCGATAAGCGTGGGCGGTCACGTTTCGCCATCTCACTCGATCACCAGAGTCGTGGATCAGAATTGTGTTCTTGTCTCGACCATACCACGTGACCAAGCCATCCATATATATACTTCTCTGCCTTCCCCTTGTTCTCTTCCCCTCGATCTTGCCAGTTGTCACCATTTTATTTCTATCATAACGTGACCACAAAATTATGACTATGTCTAATTTCCCTAATCAGTTTACTATTTTCATTTGTTTCTTGTAGGACTTGGTCATTTGTTTTTTCTGTCTGTCCATGGTATTCTTTGGTATTTTCTTCAGAAACAACATTTCTACAGCCTTCAGATGTTTTTCAGCCTGTCTGCTCATTGTCCACGCTGCAAATCCATACACAAGCACAGGTTCTTTTTAGCACCTCTTTTTCTCGTTGCAAATTGCATCTTTTTATTCGCCAGCATGTTTTTCATCTTGCTATCTTCGCCATAGTGATTCTTGTTCTAATCTCTTTAAGGCATCTTCGATCAGATCTTATGAGTGTTCCGAGATAATTGTACCGATTCACTTGTTTAAGAATATTCCCATTTATTTATACATTACATTATGATATTTCCTTCTTCCCAGTGACGAATATAATCTGTGTCTTCTTACAATTTAATGCTAACCCTAGTTGTTCACTGTGTGCAACAACCGCATCTACTAAATGTTGCAGATCCTGCTCATTGTATGCAATCAATACTATATCATCCGCATATCTATCGTTATTGATGTGTTGTTACTATATAAGAGAGATATACATTATAGTAATTATATTTAATTAGTCGGTATGATTCCTGGGTTAACATTTATGATTAATTCATTCATGAAGAAAGAAAACAATTTACGTTTACTACAACAACAACAACAACTACTACTACTACTACTGCTGCTGCTCCTGCTGCAGCTGCTACTAATACTACTACTGCTACTACTACTACTACTGCTACTACTACTACTACTACTACTACTACTACTACTACTACTACTACTCCTGCTCCTCCTCCTACTACTACTACTATTACTACTACTACTCCTCCTCCTCCTCCTTTCCTACTACTACTACAACTACTGCTACTGCTGCTGCTGCTGCTACTCTGGAATCGACCCACAACCTTCAGAGCCCTAGTCAAACGGCTTGACCATTTCGCCACGAAGACTCCCAACTACTATTACTACTACTACTACTACTACTACTACTACTACTACTACTACTACTACTACTACTACTATCACCACCACCACCACTACTACCACTACTACTACCACCACCACCACCACCACCACTACTACTACTACTACTACTACTTAAATTTCCTCGGATACTCCTGGGTGTCGTCGCTGGAGCTGCGCACTCGTGGCTGAGTCGACCTGGGAGCTCAGGTATATTTTAAAATCCGACCATTTGTGGATTGGAAACTTTAACCACTCGACCGACAGGCGAGCGCCCAGCCTCTACACCACAGCAGCGACCACTAAATACGAGTCTACCCCACACAATAAACCACACCGACATACCACTAAATACGAGTCTACCCCACACAATAAACGACACCGACATACCTGTGTGGGATCGAGTGTGGATCTTCAAGTTTTCCAGCCTTGAGAAGCTTTTGTCACACACCACACACCTGTGTGGCTTCTCGTTTGTGTGGGTTCTGATGTGAATCAACATTTTATACCTGAAACGACAAGCGATTCACATGTTATTACAATGTTGATACCTTGATCTCTCGTTACAACAACTTAATTATTTGTGAATCAACATTTTATACCTGAAACGACAATCAATTCACATGTTACTAGAATTTCGATACTTTGATCTTCCGTTAAAACAACTCAATTATTTGTGAATCAATATTTTATACCTGAAACGACAATCAATTAAAATATTATTAGAATTGTGATATTTAGATCTCCCTGTAAAACAACTCAATTATTTGTAAATTAATATTTTGTGCCTGAAACGACAAACAATATATGTGTCCACAGAATCTTGATACGTTGATCTTACGTTAGAACAACTGAAATAATTGCTTCTTTCGAAAATAGTTTATTTCTTGGTCTTACCTCGAGTATGCACTGTACGTCTCTATTATCAATGCATACCGTGTAACAGCCGTCTCCGTTGCGAAGGTTTTACGGACGCGGTTCGTGATCCGCATACCCGCGTTCGAAACAAATCTGCGCACGATTTGGCAGCAGACCGCGTTACGCTGTTTTTTTTTTTTTACGAAATGGTATGGGTGCCTGTCGTTCAGAAAACAATGGCAAAAAACTACTGAACGTAAACTTGCCAAGACATCAACAACAGCAACAAATGCAGGTGTTGACTGCAAACGTCCTGTAAAGGAGATGCACCTAACTTAACCGTGTAACAGACAGTGGATGCAATGTTACAAGACTGGTTCTTCTTTCGCCCCTTTTACCTGCACTTTGGGGTATAAGCCTTCGGCCAATTCACACTCTTATGCTATCCCATCTCCTCCCTATATTATAGAGTTCTTTCTCTAATTCTCTTCTCCGTGTGGTTTTAGGTCTTCATCTATTTCGTTTGCCTTGTGGGTTCCAGGAAAAGGACATGATTGTTATACTATTCTCAGGTTTCCTCAGTGTGTGTTCTATTCAGTGACCGCGTCTTTTCCTGGTCTCTTGATTTGTTTCACTGATATTTGGTTATTTCTCTTCATGAGCGATGTATGGAAGACCGGCACTGGACCCTCATATAATTGGAGAAGACATTGAATGAAACACCCAAAATAAAAATAAAATAAATAAATAGATAAATAAGCGAGAAGTACACGGTAAACTTTACCGAACTCTATCATAAGTAAGCAAATGGACGTTGTGGCCAAAGCACAGTGGTCAGCACAGAAGTAATAAACACACACCGGTACAACTAGATGAAAACAAATACACACATGCATGGAAACAAACTATATATATATATATATATATATATATATATATATATATATATATATATATATATATATATATATATATATATATATGTATAAAACAGAGTGTATGTGACTTTGTTTGTTTGTTTGTATTGGATGGGTTCGATAACGGTACATCCGATTGAGATGAAATTTTCTACACGTCTTCCTTTCATTCCTGTGCAACCGACTATAATAGTTTCATAGTGTAAAATCTTCTACTTATTTAATAACATTTACTTTTTCATTTTTCATTATATAAGTTCTATATAGCAGGGGGACTTCACTCTAGAAAAGTTATTTCAAGGGGCATAACTTTTAATAACATTTCTATATACTTTATAGTCATATTGTTGGACTTACTTGCACTATTGTTAAACTCTTTGTCTATAGTAATTTTCAGGCATATGAGTTATAATAAATAATGATATAATCTTTAAGGCATTTTCAAAGTTTGCATAAAAATAATGCATAATGCATAACATTGTAACCCATCTTTTTCTGCTTAAAGAACTTATCAACTGTCATGTCGGTGATTAAAAACAGTTTTCATTAAAAATAATGAATGGTGTGTGGAAGGACATTCTTTTAAGTTACTGTGCGCCAGGAGCTGGGCGAAACCACGCCGGGTCAGACAGACAGATAGACAGACAGTCGGGAACGGGAGAGCTTATATGACTACGTATATGAATTAAATGAGATGCTCCCCACCAGGGACTGTGTGAAGCCGGGCCGGGACAGACAGACAGATAGACAGACAAACAGATAGTCGGGAACGGGAGAGGTTATATGACTACGTATATGAATTAAATGAGATGCTCCCCACCAGGGACTGGGTGAAGCCGGGCCGGGTCAGACAGACAGACAGACAGACAGATAGTCGGGAACGGGAGAGTGTCACGGAAAATACTGCAGTTTAATGATTCCTTGATAACTTACATATTAAAATACAAGGAAGGAGAAGGGTTAACAATCGTGTACTTCATTCTGAGAGGAGGACGAATAAAAGATCATTGACCGACACAGATATGAAAATAGGATACAGGTGTTCGTAAAGTTCATTTCTTGACGATCTGACGGACACGGAGAAACGGGACGATCGCGCTGGGGACACACGACCGGAGAAAACGATCAGCGAGTGAAGTTGCTTTGAAGTATTCGCGTACGGGGAAACTCAGGGAACAGCGTAACAACGGAGGACACGAACAACTAACCACTACGGGATTTCGCCGCTGTTTGACGGGCAGGATACGGCAAATTTGATTGTAGATCAAACAATCACCGGAGGATCGGACACTTGTTGTAAATAAGTAGCAACTGGGATTGCTAGTTAGTGTGTGTTCCAAACTGGGCTGAATGAGATATGCTCTTGAGGGGGGAAAGAAAGACACGTCCCTAATGGTTTAAAGAAGAGGGGATATTAGTGTGTTATTCGCTAGTGTATTTCGATTCCAGGAACATAAGTGCATATATATATATATATAAGGTAATACTAATATTAGAGTAATATTAGCATAGGGAAATATGTGGTTGTGAGTAGGGTTTACTATTGCTTTCTATTTAGTGAATAGTTTATACTTTAGTGAATTCTGCTGTTTATGTCAGAGTATTCTTTCGGAGGCTGTTTCATTACGGCTGGAGAAAGACAATCACATAGACAGGGATATGAGGCAGACTTAAATCACCAGATTTAATGTTTATTACCCAGGTTCTACTACACAGCCTGACCTATCAAAGAAGATAAACCAGTACATCTCTTGTACAGAGAAAGCAGTGTTGATAATACAGGAAAGACCTTTTAAATTAATCAGGCACTTCACAGGTGCAGTGAAAGTATGTCACTATAGCAAATGCAAAGTGGGTGACTTAACGAATGTCAAAAAACAGGTTTTGGTGAACCTTAGAGAAGGAACTTTATTAAAGCATAGAAAATAGGATAAAACATTGTCATTGAGTACTCACCTAAACGAAACAGGGAAGAACCCTAGACCAGTGTACCTATATTCAGAAAACGGTTAAATAACTGTGGACAGGTGTGAGGTGTTTTCACTGATGGATTATAACAACATAAAACGGAAAACTCTGTCTACGGAAAGGACTTACCGTGATCACATTACTGTACGGTGTTACTGTGGTGAACAATTGTTAGTTATTTCAAGAATTGGATTAAGTCAAGACTCAAGCTGAACGGATCATACCGGGTGAGAACGTTCTAATTCTGTGTTTGATGTCTGATGTTTTGGCCTTTTGAATATGCCGGAGAAGATTACGAAGACTAACAATCTAAAAGTCCTATCTTGCAGTCACCTTAGCAGACACTACCAACTACAGATACACATTCAATACATACACCAGACATAGTTTTTATTAATAACTCTTTTATTTATCGTTGAAAGGAACTGTTGTCAGGGTATGTTATGAAAGAGAGAGAGAGAGAGAGAGAGAGAGAGAGAGAGAGAGAGAGAGAGAGAGAGAGAGAGAGAGAGAGAGAGAGAGAGAGAGAGTGAAAGAAATAGATATATGGAAGGGAAGACAGAAGGGAGGAGTGTAGACAGAAGTCAGTCAATAATCCCAACGGAGAATAAAGTTGAAGATGTGCTTGTTGATTCCACATTCCTCCCGGGTAAACAAGTGACAGAGAGCTTATATGACTACTTATATGAATTAAATGAGATGCTCCCCACCAGGGACTGGGTGAAGCCGAGCCGGGTCAGCCAGACAGACAGACAGACAGACAAACAAGCAGACAGACAGACTGATAGATAGATAGATCCCCTCCAGGGCCTGGGCGAAGCCGGGCCGGGTCAGCTAGTATATATATATATATATATATATATATATATATATATATATATATATATATATATATATATATATATATATATGATTACAACAAAGTGGCCTGAACCTGAAATACGGGAAAGCGCGGGTCAAGGGCCAACATAATTAGAGAAGCAATCAGGTCGTGACTCATCACAGCACGCACAGGCGGTTCTATGGTAGCAAAGTCCCTTCCACGGGCCACATGGAAATGTGACGGTACACAAACAAATGTTGGCAGTTTACCTGGCGTTAAATCCCCGCCCTTGTCTTGGACATCTCTCCCAGTGGCACTGGAAGTCTACATCGGGACATTCAAACCGAACATGGTCCTCGTTGACGTGGCCTGACAGGTCCTTCTGGCTGGCGAACTTCTTGCCACAAGATTTCCAGCAACACACCTGGCGCCTGCTTTTTGCCTGCAGATTTCAGATTACAAACATGTAAATTATGCCGTGTAAGTAACGGAATTAGGGTTATAATTAAGTTGTAAGAAGACACAGATTATAGTCGTCTGGAGGAAGAAAGAAATACCACAATGTAATATACAGGTAAATAGGAATATTCTTAAACAAGTGAGTCGGTACAACTATCTCGGAACAGTCATAACATCTGATGGGAGGTGCCTTGGCGAGGTTAAAACAAGAATCACCATGGCGAAGGTAGCCTTTTGCAAGATGGAAAACATACTGACCAATAAAAAAAAATGTCACTTACACGAGAAAAAGAATGTTGAAGTGCTACATAGAACCTGCACTTGTGTATGGATGTGAAGCGTGGACATCGAGCAGACAAACTGAAAAACACCTAAATGTAGTTTCTGAGGAGAATGCAAAGAATACCATTTACATTTAGAAAAATAGTATAAGAAAGCTTTTGATAGAGTACAGTATTAACGATTAATTACATGCCTTCAAGATATGGGAGTAGACGGAAATGACATCAGACTTATTAGTAACTTGTACTAATAATACTGATTTCATGCCCTTGAAAGCATTTTTGGCCATTCCTATTCTCTTTTTGATTTCTATTTCACTTCTGCCATCATTTGTTATTATATGTCCAAGATAGGAGAAGCTCGATACTTGTTCTAATATCTGCCCCTTTACTGTTATGTTCATTGGTGACCTTTCCTTTTCACTGCTAATTATCATAGTTTTTGTTTTTTGGATGTTATAAGGGTCGTTCCAATGGAACCCGTTCCAATGGCTTTATTACAAAAGCATGAAAGAAACATTACCAGGTGTGGTAGAATTAAACAAAGCATTCATTTTGAATGAATTATGCACCCTGGGTTGGTCAGAAGAAGTCACCGTAGGCATTCAGGCAAGCTTGCCATTGCTTAAGTAGGCGCCGAATGCCGTCCGCAGAAAAAGGATTGCGGTTGCTCACTGAACCAAGTGTTTACCGCGTTCATTACGTCTGCATCTGTGTGAAATCTTTGTCTCTTGAGAGCTATTTTTAGAGGTGAGAACAAATGAAAATCACATGGTGACAAATCAGGACTATAGGCTGGATGTTGCAGAATTTCCCACTTTTTCCAAGGTAATGCTTCCTGCACAATCTTTGCAACATGGGGACGAGCATTATCGTGCAACAAAATCACACCTCGAGAAAGCATGCCGGGTCGTTTATTCTTGATGGCATTTTGCAGTTTGTCTAGTGTTTGCAAGTAGTGGGTAGAGTTGATGTTGACACCAGGTTCTTTAAAGTCGGCCAACAATAGCCCTTCATGATAAAAAAAATGCGCTCAGCATAACCTTACCAGCGGAAACCTGTAACTTGAATTTTTTGGCTTTTGGTGATCCAGCATGCTTCCATTGCATGCTCTCTCTTTTGCTGCTCGGCTCAAAGTGGTGACGCTATGATTCATCGCCTGCCACTACGCGGAAGAGAAATGCATCACCCTCCACTCTGTAACGCACCATCCCATGCTTTCTTCTTTTTGGTGGTCGGTCAACATCCGTGGTACCCACTGTGAACACACCTTCCGATATTGCAGTTTATTACGAACGACCTTTTGAATTGTCCCAATTGACACATCAACTTCTTTCTCTAGCGAACATATGCTTCGACAACGGTTCATCTGTACTGCTGCATCAATTTTGGTGATAGTTTTTTTCTGTTGCAACAATATGTGCTTGACCCGGCCGTCGAAGATCTGTCGTGAACTGACGTCCTTTCCGAAACATTCGTGCCCAGTCTGTCACTGTTGTCTTCAACACACATTTGTTACCGTACGCTGCCTGCATTCTTCGATGAATGTCCACTTGTCGACATCCCTTAAATGAAAGAAACTGAATCACCGCTCTCTGAGCTTCTTTGGACGGATTTTGGATCAACCCGGCCATTTTCTCAATGGTCAGAAACAGAACATATGCATCATGGGACGATAAGCAGGTGCTCTTGTATTCATTGGTCAGTACTTATCTCATGACTATGACATGATCATGTTCAACGTACGCAATTCCGCGCGGTGCGGCACGAACGGATTTCAAATGAATGCCCCTGCTTGCTTGCTTGCTTGTGTTCGTTGGCTTGAGCTCCACCGTGAAGTCCTGTATATCGGATGAAGGCATCCTGTTGTCCAACATCAGTGTGATGTCATACAGGACCTGAGGTTTGCGTGAGTATTCGTTGTCCCATGTCTGGCTTATTGGTGTGCAGACTGGTGGTTCCTCGCCGTACAGGCAGACACTCTCCGACTTCGGAGGATGAACGCTCCTAATAATATCTAAGCCACATTCTGCACTGTGCCTGTTTACTTGTTCCACTAGGTCTTGTAACTCTTGTTCACTTTATGCCAGTAACACGGTATCGTCAGCATACCTAAGATTGTTTATGATTCTTCCATTGAACTGGGATGGGGATAACACCACAACAGTGAGAGCCAAATGTCCTACAAAACACCCAGGCAGGTTAACCCGGTCAACAAATGCCCGCATAAGTGGGATGTGTCGGCCTGACGGCGCAAGAACGCAGCTCTATTGTAAACAGGCACAATGCAATCACGTCCGAAGAAACTTTCCGGATGAACGCAGAAGAAGAAGAAGAAGTTCGAACCATACAGGTTGTGTTACGACAAGCATATTTTACCTATGTTCCAGACGGCTTCCATGGTAAACCCTATCCACACGAATTAGACACACAAAACCTTTCTGGCTCAGAGCTACATTTCACTGACATGGGATGAACTTCTGTATTCAGTTTATAACGAGGTGGAGATATTCCCTCCCACATCGTTAATTACCTAATAACAATTCCGGGCATGTTAGCCCTTCCATTTGGATCAGTCTGTTATTCTCTAATTAGTTCATTCACAACATTGTTTAGTCTGCCTTCGGTTAAGTCTGTGGGATAAAATGAGCATTCTCCTTGTACCGTGATCATCCTGTAATCGTGTTGCTGTTCACACGTCCTGTTTACCCAGTCTGTTTGTATATCATTCCATTTAGGCGTAGTCTCCTATTTACTTACTTCGTCCTGTTTACTTTGCCTGTTTGTATAGCATTCCATTATCCCCGTGGGTCTTCCTTCCAATAATACTGGTGTATTTAGAATGTTCTGACAATCAAATCGTTCTAGAATGTGACAGTTTTGTTGTAATGTCACAAGGTGTATAGACAAGAGCCCCGTAATCAAATTCACGTCTATGCAGATTTTTGTCTATACAGACATTGCTAAGGTCGCAGGTTTTACGTAGTAGACTGTCAATTAAAACTGTCATTTACCGCCTATATGGTACCTTGCGATGTATGGCAGGGGGGTCTTGTTGCCCCCGAAAAAAAGACGCACCTTACAGAGATCGAATCCGGGTTTCCCGAAGAAGAATCCGCCAATCTACCAGCCGCTGCTCCGGTAATTCACGATTTAGATCAAATATTCAAGCAACTTTAGTAGAAACATTTGAAGAGTCCATATCGACGAATGCGCCATGCATGCACTAGCCTAGAAGCAAGTTCTTTCACTGTTGTATCAAAGCTCAACTTGGTTCGATCTCCGTCAGTGGTTGGGTTGCGTTGTGTAGAACCAGTACACCTGTGGGTTCAACCCAGTCTCAGGGAGAATCCAACCCATCGACGAAACACAGATGAAACCATCCTCCTTGAAACGTCCGGTCACCGACTCTATGTCCTAACATCATAGCCCAATATGTCACTGTGGAATGTTAGTTGCATATCCATTACGGATGTAGAAGTCAATCCCAGCATTTTTTGCCTATTCGTGATGTCTGGGCAAGTTTACGTTCAGTAGTTTGTCATTGCTTTCTGAACAACCGGCACCCATACCATCTCATAATTAAAAAAAAAAAAACCAATACAGCTGTGTTTCGAACGCGGTATGGGGGATTACGAATAATGTACATGAATTACATTGGTAACTAGCACGTTACTGTGTGATGTGTTATTCAGAATAATATAAACACAGTCTTTTATTTTTAAACAGAAAATGAAAGATATGGGGAGAAAATTTTCTACTTATCTCAGAACCCCAGGTTGCAATAGTATGATACAGCCCGGGATTCTGAGACAAATATGACATTTTTGTATTTATTTTTGTTTTATTTTGTTCATTTTCTTTTCATTGTTCTCATATTTTGTCATCTTTCCGTTCTTGTCATCCCGTTTTCATAACATAATGTAATCACGTATAGTGTGTAATCCCCGTGTTTATATGTTGTGTTTTGTGTATTTGTTTGCTGATTAAGGCTAGTCGCCGCAACGTCCCATGGTTTCCATAATTGTGTTCTGTAAAGCTGCATTTTTTCGTGTTATATTATATTGTTTATCAGGTTTGAACAGCTGAATAAACTTAGTAACATTCTAAACTGTTTGAGTATAAGAGACACCTCACTCATAAACAGCTGAAGTACTTTAGTCATGTCAAACACTCCAGTGGTTTAGGCCAGTGGTTATCAACCTTTTTTTCCCCATGCACTCCTTCACCATATGTTCAAAATGTCACTGCCCCTTTCGTATTTCCTCCCCCACCCCTACACAGTATACGTAAAGATGGAAGCTAAATTTAATAACACATACTAGAACAAGTCTAGACGTGATTTGCGGGTCTATTTACGTTATAAAACGAATTTCAGAAGGGAGAGAAGTACAGAACTGTAAAGTATGGAGAGAAAAAACAATATCAAGTAATCGATTCTTGTATTAACGCAATCTTGAAATAATCTTAAACCCCCCCCCCCCCCCCCCCGGAAACCCTAAAATTACCACCTGGGGAAGGGGGAATTCCCCACAGGTTGAGAACCACTGATTTAGATAGAACAGCGACGGAAGACTTGTTTGCTGGAAGAAGAAACAGCGTCGACCAGCACGGAGAGGGACACAAGACACCACAGACACTTTCGGCATGAGGGCGTATGCGGCAGAAGAACTGGCTACAGGTCAAGAGGCTTTTTTGCACGTCGTAATGAGAGTGAAGTTCTGTAAAGGACTGCCACATAATGATGATGATGATGATGATGATGATGATGATGATGATGATGATGATGATGATGATGATGATGATGATGATGGCGGTGCTACTGTACTAATAACAATATTTATTTGGTAACAAGTAACCACACACGTGATAATTATATTAAACTCCGTGAAGATGCTATAGGTAATCGCAACCGGCAGCCTCAGCTTTGAATGGATAGGCAGCATCCAGAGGTCGCGCTTCCCGTCACTCACCTGGATATACACACCTAGACATGCCGGCGTTAAAGGTAATGAACGCGAGGACCAGCTGGCACATAATGCACCAATATAAGCGGGAAGAAGCATGGGCAGGCTGATATAATCAGTGCAGTAGAGACTCGGCTTGCGGATATTGAAGTGACTGACGCTAATTCGACTAAAACCAACTAGAAGTAGAGCTTGACCAAGTAAGTCAGTGTCGCCTTTGTGACATAATGTCCCAGTTTACTCCAGCTTGCAGACGATTATAAATATCTTTTCTTGGAAAGGAGAATTTCACGTGTGGGGGACTGGCGGTTGCCTTATATGGTAACGACTGTCAGAGTGAGAACGAGGCGAGGAATCTTGTGCCAGAGCTCCAAATAGAATAGAATAGTTTGGTAAAACTCCCGGGCTTTACCGGACGGCACTTGAGTCTTGGCCAGCCACCGAGTAAGATGTGAATTCTTTAGGGAGAGGGTGTAGGCCCATTGTGGGCCCATTTTTGCCTCTATGTTGCATTGGTGAGCATACACATGTTTTTTGAATGATAAGATTTGTGTTAGATATTTAATACAATCTTTGTTTGATATGAGAAGTAATACTACATGTCATGTATGTATTTTGGCGGAGTTTGCTACGGAACCGTTACTTTTGTAAGAAAGACAGCTTGAGATTTGAACGTCTCTACCACTGTCCTATATTCCTATGCTTATAATTCTTATCATGCTATGATTACTGATTCATCTTCTTTTGAAGACTTTGATGTCTCTGTAAATGCTGTACCGTGTCTGCAGAGTTCAGTCTATCTTCACTTTTGGTTCACTCTCATCTAAGGAAGAGCCTATCTTTACCGGACTCTTGGTAAAGTATTCAGGTGTTACATAATGCCTTTGTTAAAGATTCAGATCTTGTACGCATATATACTATTGTGTGTGTGAATCTTTACTTTATCTGTGTACAGAATATGCCGGGGACGGAACGTATATTTTGTGTGTATGACAGCCTGGGGACACAGTTAGATAAGACACCCCATTGCTTTTGTCGGATTTGGTGGACCCTGTAAGTCATTGGCTCAATCATATTTATGAGAACGGTTCACATACCTAAATACTCATTTTTACCTGCCGTAAATCGTGCAGTTTGCTTGCCAAAATAACAAGACATTGGAGCCAATATTTCCAAAACCCCGACCTTGGTCACACTCCCCCCCCCCCCCGGTCAGGTTCTATAACAGATTGTTGTCCTCCCATATAGAGGAGTGTTTGTATGTGTGAGAATATATCTCCATTAGGGATCTGTGATGTCCTGTACGTTGTATCGGTAGAAGCGTGAGGGTGGTAGAGTGTTCAGATTACCCCCCCCCTTCCCGCCAAATAGACCCTAACGTTACAGGCCCACAGGGGATACCACACATCATATGAGGATTGCCCTCAGAATATAGGTTCCGTTGTTGTCTCTGTGAGTCTTATGAACCTGCATAATAAGCTAGTATATTCATGGCTTGTCATTTTTTGATTTGCAGACATTTGAGGCAGACGTGGGACATCTTGGCTGATTTTAGCGGTCTAAAACTATTGGCTAAATTTGGCGAAGTTAACAACTATTGGCTGGGATATGCAGAGTATGCGCCACTCAGTACTTATGGATCTCGGCATTCCTTCCAAGAATCGGAGGCCGGGGGAACTAATCCCTATTATTCTTCTAGCAACAGTGAGAAACTCCATACGCAGTTATCTCCTTTTTTGGGGGTTGGCACTCTAGTGACATCAGTTTAGCCAAGGGCTATTGAAAAGCTTCTAATAATCATCACTGGCGTCTGACGAGAGATGACACTAATATTCTTCCTGTAGTATCAGGGAAGTTATAGTCTGCAACAGCTTACGGACTGGAGGTTACTCTCGATGTGAAGCAGTCATACGCAATGGAGTGAATCATGAAACCAGTACGGATCCTCTTTGTTGGTTCAATGTCCCCTTGAGACATTGTGGATGCATCTTTTCCTTTGGACGAAGCATGTTACCCAATATAAATCTGCAGGAGGCCGCCTAAATATGTTCAGCCAACTAGGACACCAGCTTATAGAGAGTTCTTCGTTCGCTGGAGACCCAGCGACTTTGTTGAGAGCACGGATGGGATGGTACTTTCCTTATGAGAAGTCATCATAATTTGACTTAGATATGAACCCAGCTACGTTTCCCTGGTTTGTTTAAATGTCGTACTGAGACATTTGAGATTTCGTCTTTATTAACGATGAAGCATGCAAGTCTTACAATCTTCGGGAGATCGCCTAGAGAGGTTCAACTAGCTATGACCCATGCTCATGGAGAGTCCTTCCTTCACCAACACCCTCAGTACGTCGTTGCGAGTCCGTGCTTCCACTTTTCCAGAATGATGGACATTAATACCAAGGGGTGAAATCCCTATTTGTGCAGACATATTTTCCTCTCAAGATCCAACGCCATATCGAGTAGTCCAGACTTCAAGTCACACCATCATCATTTTTAGCGAAGGGACAATTGAGGACAGTTCCTTTTGTTGGTCAATTATGACTGTATTTTATCAACGTCAATGAGCCGTATCCCCATTATAGTGTCAGTATCCAGAGAACCTTGTTTTTTCTCAGTGGCACATTGTGGTGTTTGGTCAATTCAAGATGGGATGAGCCCATCTGTTTCAGCGGTAGAATCAGAAGAGGAGTAGGGTGTGACAGTAGGAGTGTCGTCATAGAACTGTTGTTGTGGGAGAATAGAGACAGTTGTAGAGAAGCCCTGTGTGGAGTGAATCTACATTCTCCTGATTTAGAATATTGGTGTCTTCAAGAACTGAGTTACAATCAGGATACAATCACCAGTCAGATCCCTGATTTATGTCTGGTTGGTTTTTCTGTGTGATAGACATCATGTAGTGGAGTATATGCCGAGTAGTGATTAAACAGCACATAGTAGAAACAGTCATCCCGAGTAGGGCACAACAAGCCAAGTGCGGGTGATTGGGTTTTTAGGTGCAGGGAGATAGATGAGGTGAGATAGAGGAGGTGAGATAGACGAGGTGAGATAGAGGAGGGAGAGGAGTGTTAGATTAGAATTGAATGCATTACTTGATAATGTATTTGTTTTGTTTGATGTTTTGATAGATTGTAGTGGAGACAGAGTCTTGTACTTCCATGTACTGAGATTCTGTACAATAAAAGATCTATGTTCGTCAGGAGAGTTTTCATTGTCTAGTGACCAGTGTTACACTGTTTGTTGTTGTAGAGAACTGTGCTACTGAATGTTTATATGGGCAGAGAATCCAGTGGGAGGTCGACCAACACACAGTCTCAGATATTTTATCCAAGAATAACAACTTGATAAAGATCTGTGGTTAAGTGACCTATTCTCTGTTATATTCTTCAGGAAGGTAGTTTATCTTGTAAAGTGGGTGGAGTCTATCCGACCATAACCCCATTCTTACTTCAATAGAGCCAATAACTACTCTATTCCTGGAGTCTTTTTAGGAAATCAACTGTCTCGATCAAATGCCTTTATACGGTGAACCTGATGGACCTATTGTTTATCACCCCTAGACAACACTTTAAGTCCATTTCATATGGTATTCTCATTTACTATCCCACAGCCTTCAAGGTTAAGAGAGGAGATATTATAACCAACTTCCCGTGGATACAGTGAGCAGCATTGCTATAGGATAGCTGCTACATCGGAAGGCTGAGCACGCATGGAAATTTCATCTGTGCAGTTACGTCATTTGACATAACATAACATACATAACATAACATAACATAACATGAAATTTGAAACGTGGGATCAACTTTAGTCAAGAAACACAAGAACAAAACAATAAAGCCAGAAAACAAATAACACACACACTACCTACTGGAGTTGCCTCAGTGCTTGTATCTGGGAGATCAATAGATTGTCCTTTAGCTTTGTCACTAGTCTGAACCCTGTTCCGCATTGCCGAACTTCCAGGGAGTTGATCTTTTGGGTGCAAGATATGGATCGCTGAGCCAGGTTAAGTTCTGAAAGAGGGAATGAGTGAAGTGTTTGTCAAGCATAAGAGAGGCGAATGTTCTTTCTCTATCTTGTCTTCTGTCTGGTTTGAGAACCGCTGATATTGGTTATTAGTCTCCAGTGAACTCTGTAAAAACCTGCAGGAAACATCGTTTGTTGACTTCACCTGGGAGGACGTCTGCTTGGAGGTCAACGACCGGAAGAGTGCGGCAGATAAATACGATCCAAGACAAGACGCTTAAACAGTTGAAGAAATGAAACCCTGTGGTGTGTCACTAGGATACCCGTGTTCTTCCTCTAACGAACCGCAAACTCTCATGTTAACTTAAGTCTCAACAACAGCGTTCTGTAGGAAAGTTAGTGCTATACGCTGAACTCCTTAGACAAGACATCTCTCTATCTTAACTCATTAAGCACCATTAATCGTCTTAAGTAACTTCCCTTATCTGTCCTGGGCTTATACGTCGCCGAAATGTTGTCATTGTGAAATGTTGTCTCAATTAAAATATAAATACAGTAATTTCCCTTAACCAACCTTCTTTAATTTGATATATAGTACAACATGCCTGCTACCATGTTAACAACCGTTAGGTCATAACTGTGATAGGCCCCTACTTCACATTTTCCGACATCCATTTTTGTTTGGTCAAGACCTACACTTTGTTTGGCACTGAATATGTTAACATTTTATGAACATGAAGATTACCCCCATATTTGGGGCACAGTTTGCCCTATATACTTCATACACAGTAAAAGTATACTTCGGTATACTTCATACACAGTAAGTTTTTTTTCCGCATATTCTTTACAGGACATTGCAGCCAACACCAGCATTTTTCAGCTGTTGTTGATGCCTTGGCAAGTTTTACGTTCAGTAGTTTGCCATTAGTAAAAGTATACTTCGGTATAATTCATACACAGTAAAAATTTACTTCGGTATACTTCATACACAGTAACAGTATACTTCGCTACACTTCATACACAGTAAAAGTAAACTTCGGTACACTTCTTAAACAGTAAAAGTATACTTCGGTATACTTCATACACAGGAAATATATACTTCGGTATACTTCATACACCGTAAAAGTATACTTCGGTACACTTCATACTCAGTGAAAGTATGCTACGGTATCTTATATATAAAAAAGGATGTGTGTGGGTGTGTATGTCCTTTATGCGTTCGCGAACGGTCCATCCGATTGGGATGAAATTTTCTACACGTCTTCCTCTTATTCCTGCGCTGCCAACTGTGATATTCTTTTAGTGTAAAATCGGCTCCTTACTTAATATTATTTAATTTTTCATTATAATTTCTATATAGCAAGGGGACTTAACTCTAGAAAAGTTATTTCAAGGAGCATAACTTTTAATAACTTTTCTGTATACCTTATAGTCATATTGTTGCATGGTTTTCAAAGATTTATAAACTCTTTGTCTATAGTTATATACAGGCATATGAGTTATAATAAATAATGATACAATCTTTAAGGCATTTTCAAAGTTTTCATAAAAATAATGCATAATGCATAACATTGTAACTCATCTTTTTATGCTTAAGAAGTTATCTACAGTCATGTAGGTGATTAAAAACAGTTTTCATTAAAAA
Source organism: Cepaea nemoralis (assembly GCA_014155875.1). Classification (NCBI taxonomy): domain Eukaryota; kingdom Metazoa; phylum Mollusca; class Gastropoda; order Stylommatophora; family Helicidae; genus Cepaea; species Cepaea nemoralis. The sequence goes on from JACEFZ010014609.1 coordinate 155,538, forward strand.
TAATGGATGGTGTGTGGAAGGACATTCTTTTAAGTTACTTTTTTGTTGTTGTATGAATTTAATGAGACGCTACCCGCCAGGAGCTGGGCGAAGCCACGCCGGGTCAGATAGATAGACAGACCCACCTTTTCGCTGCAGTTATCTACAGGCATATGCGTTATAATCCTCCTCCTCCTCCTCTCCCCTCCTCCTCCTCCTACCCTCTTCCTCTTCCCCTCCCCCTCCTCCCTCTCCCTCCTCCATCCTCCACCTCCCTCCTTCTCCTCCTCCTCCCTCTTCCTCCTCCCTCTTCCTCCTCCTACCTCCTCCCTCCTCCTAATCATTCCTCTTCCTTCCTCCTCCATTCTCCTCCTCTCTCCTCCTACTCCCTCCTCCTCCCTCCTCTTCCTACGTCCTCCCCCTCATCCCTCCTCCTTCTTCCTCTCTCCTCCTCCCTCTCCTCCTCCTCCCTCCTCCTCCTCTCTCCTCCTCCTCCCTCTACCTCCTCCCTCCTCCTCCTCCCTCTACATCCCTCCTCCTCCCTCTTCCTCCTCCCTCCTCCTCCCTCCTCCTTTTTCCTCTGCCTCCTCCCTCCTTCTCCTCCCTCCTCCTCCATCTCCATCCTCCTCCATCTCCATTCTCCTCCCTCTCCTCCTCCCTCCTCCTGCGTTCTTCTCCTCCTCCCTCCTCCTCCTCCCTACTCCTCATCCCCCTCCTCCTTCCCTCCTCCTCCTCCTCAATCATCCTCCTCCTTCCTCCTCCTCCTACTTCCTCCTCCTGTCTCCTCCTCCTAATCCCTCCTCCTCCCTCCTATTCCTCCCTACTCCTCCTCCTCCCTCCACTTCCCTCCTCCTCCTCTCTCCGCCTATCTCTTCCTCCCTCCTCCTCCTCCCTTCTCCACCTCCCTCTTCCTCCTCCCAGCTCCTACTCCTCCTTTTTATTCTTCTGCTGCTGCTGCTGCCGCCGCTCCATTTACCCAAGTTAATTGTTGGGGAAGATGTAAAGATCTTTCAAGTGCTCTTTCTAATGCTTTTTGTAAGTTGGTCTTCGTTTATCTAAGGTTGTTCTAACTGCAACCAATAAATGATTAGACAGACAGGCAGACAGACAGACAGACAGATAGAGAGGGAGGGGACAGACAGACAGACAGACAGACAGACAGACAGACAGACAGACAGACAGACAGACAGACAGACACATAGATAGTCGGGAACGGGAACGGGAGCTTATATGACTACTTATATGAATTAAATGAGATGCTCCACACCAGGAGCTGGGCGATGCCGGGCCGGGTCAGACAGACAGACAGACAGACAGATAGTCGGTAAAGGGAACGAGAACTTATATGACTACTTATATGAATTAAATGAGATGCTCCCCACCAGGGACTGGGCGAAGCCGGGCCGGGTCAGCTAGTACTTAATACACACTAAACGTAAACTTCGGTATACTTCATGCACAGTAAGTTTAGTTATTATTTACTAAAGATGATGGATCAACATCACGGCACACGGGTGTAACCCATAAGTGCTCCGTTCTACTCCTATCTCAAGCCTGAGTCCGGAGAACCTCAGCTCAGTGTACGAACTCCGTAGCACCGGTGAGGATCCTGAAATACTTTGGGTAGATTTTTAACTCGAAATTTTGCCCGGGCAGTGCCGTTAGGCTACTCTTTTTCGATTTCCAACTGCCAAGGGATTTTTTACGTGCGCAACAATACACACGGGCGTCCGATCTCACTACCCAGAGACCAGGGGGAAATTTTGTTCTAGAAGTCTACGTGAAAACATCTCGGCTCTCACCGGCGCTTGAACCCGGGAGCTCCAGCACTCGAGGCGGACACCATACCTCGAGACCACTCACCCCCCCCCCCCCCCCTCTTCCCCCGTCATACACAGTAAATGCTCAAGATATCTGCAATTTGTTGAACGTATTTGTAAAGAGAATAGTCTAAACTCACGAACATCACAAAATGAAAGAATTTTGATAAATGTTACTAGTCCCGAATTTATTGGACTCCAGGTCGTGAACGCCTAGAAATAGCTCCAAACACTGGTCTTGCTTACGTCATTTAAGTGTTAAGTCATCGGATGTATTGTTCTAATTTTATATGATAAACTTGCTACAGGCAATCGGATATGTAGTATGCTTTTTCTTATTGTTGACTCGATTAACTAACCTGGTAGCACAGCCACAAGATGTCGCCATGAACACTGAATTATTTTATGCTGGCATATGTAATCCATGCCCTTGGATTTAAACACAATTTTGAAGCAATGATTATACTTGTGGATAAGCACCATTCTGTGGATATACCACTTCATCAAGATGGCTAAGGATTGTGTGCAGAATTTGTCCGGAAATTACACGAATATCATGGCCGTGTAAAATGTGGTCAGAAATACATATTTTATAAGTCTCATAAGATTTATCCATTTTCCCCCTCTCGCGCTTTGAGAGATCGGGTTGTTTTGTATTCAAGTCAAGAAACTTATAACTGTGTTGAGAAAGCGTTGCTTAATATAACTGCTCTCTTTACACTAGTGCGTGCTTTCTTTACTAAAGTCCCTCATCTCTTTACACTAGTGCGGGCTCTCTTTATTTAAGTCTCTCATCTCTTTACACTAGTGATGGCTTTCCTTACATTCGTGCCTTATCTCTTTACACTAGTGCGGGCTCTCTTTACTAAAGTCCCTAATCTCTTTACACTAGTGATGGCTTTCCTTACATTCGTGCCTTATCTCTTTACACTAGTGCTGTTTTTCTTTACATTAGTGCTTTATATTTTTACACAACTGCTGGTTTTCTATACATTATCGCCTCATCTCTGTACACTAGTGTCGGCTTTCTTTACATTGATGCCTTATCTCTTTACACTGGTGCTGGTTTTCTATACGTTATCGCCTCATCTCTTTACACTAGTGTCGGCTTTCTTTACATTATTGTCTTATCTCTTTACACTGGTGCTGGTTTTCTTTACATTAGTGCCGTCGCTTTTGATCAGTATCAAGATCTATGCTGCTATGTTTGCGGCACGGTACGGTTCCTGCCCATATTCCACAGTTGTGGATAATATGCAGGGCTGATGGTGACAGTGACACTTGTCGAATCGGTGTCCAACTGGTCTCGTGATTAACTACACTTGTTCCAAACGAGCAAGTCGCTATTGTTATCGGAGATAACAAGTTCAAATCCTACTATCCCTTTACCTCTCAATTTTTCTTGTATCTAGTGTTATTTATATTTACTCTTTTCTATCTCATCTACTACGAGTTCTCATCAATATCAATGTATTTATTTCTCGCTTGACCAGTCCAGCAGAATGAATAAGTGTAGCTACACAAGTTCCTATATTGCAAACAATGCGTAGCAAAAAAGTCTAAAATCGTTAAAGAATATACTGGGCAGTGTTATACTTCAGCACCGCTTACTTTAGGTTCAGTTTTGCCTAGTGTGTGTGTGTGTGTGTGTGTGTGTGTGTGTGTGTGCGTGCGTGCGTGCGTGCGTGCGTGCGTGCGTGTGTGTGTGTGTGTGTGTTTTTGTTTTTTTATCACGCATTGATCGCGCTTACTTTGTTGCTGCTGGGATCCAGTTTGGAAGTTTTTCTACCAGATCGCTGTTGGCAACCATCAGTCGCTTGTGTTTATCGTTCGCATCTGGTGATCTGATAACAATTTCAGAAAATGAAAACATCGTAAATTGTATGTTCAGTATTAATCTTTAGATATAGAATTTACAAGCAGGAAAAGTACTTAATAATCGAGCTTCAATATGTGTGGTCGTAACAAGAATCTGATCTACGACTCTGGTGATCGAGTGAGATGGCGAGTCATGACCGCCCACGCGTACCGGCATGGCACATGATGATGGTAAATTTGCATGGGATAACTTTGACAATCACGTGTCTTTTGCGAGAAGTTGCCATCAACCCCAGCTCCTGGCGGTCAGCATGAACGAATGGATAAAAGCACTCGTTCTTAAACATCCGGTGTGCTGATGCCGAGGTAGCGGGTTCAACCCCTACATCTGTCAGGTGAACTAAATGTTGACTTCTCGCTCTTGACTTCTGGTCGTAAATTACCAGTACCTCAAAAGTCGGAATGGGTTCGCCTGATGGCGAGGGACACTGGTAACAGGGGAAGCTAATCCATATGCAAAAAATCAGTCCAGTGCACTCGAAGTAGTAGCACGTGTATGGACAAATCTATGCATTTTGTGTTCTGTATCAGTTAAATAAACGATATTCTTTAAGGTATATCAGGTCTTAGTCAGATATATGACTGAGCTACCGTGTGATAGAGGACGGTACTACCTGCTTTCTATTAGGGCCAAAAGTTGGGCGGCGCTTACCAAACTCAACACCCCACATTGTGCCAACGACATCGAGCGGAGGAGCGCAATTGAGAGGGTAAAAGACTTATCCTGGAGCGAGGAAATGCAACCTAACGACTAAATGTCGTGGCAAGGCAGACCAGGCCCTAAGCATTGGTTGGCAACTGGTCAAGGATCGAAGCTCCGACAGCCAGACATTTAGAGCATTGCTTTGTTGATCCGGCAGAGTCTGAAGGTGGTCGTTTTCCAGACGTATTGGTGTTACCTTTCCTCTAGAGTAAACTAGGCAGGCTTAGAGAGTCTCTAATTTTCAGCCCAGTCTTTGTGCTATGAAGCGGTATAACTCCATCCCTGGTCTACCGCCAAGGTTGTAGTTATTATGCCTGTTTTGAAGCACAATGTAACAAACTAACGCATAAAAACATCTCTCTATCTATGGAACACGAACACAACGAAGCGTTGCCGTTCCTAGATATTCTAATGAGACGTAGAGCAGACGGCACAATTCAAAGAAACGTGGACTGGCCAATACTCAAATTTTCAGAGTTTCACACCTGTCCTGACCTGTTTCACACACAGGCGATGGTAGCCTATAAGTTGAGCCGACACACCGGAAGCTTCATCAGTCGCTAGAATGCTAGAAAGCGACCATGTGATAGATAGAGACAGGGCATTTCGCGTGTTGTTTAACGCACAAAATACTAGCTTGTTTAAGTTTGCAGAAGCAATAATGATTAATCTACGCAAGCCAGTTTTGTGCAAACAGAAAGACATGTTAGTCAGTTTAAAATTACCGTGGTAGACAATCGACATTACTGTACGAACATGTGTATATTTCAGCTTGGAGGATTTATCTAGTTATTTTACTTTATGTTGTGTGAATTCTGCAGTATGTACCTGACGAGATGCAGCAGAATATGTCAGGCAATAAATCGTGCAATCTATTGTTAGTGTCTTCGTTATTGAAATTCACTGCGGGAAAACATTGTTTTCAATAACAAACTATCGACGGAAGGTCTTGTACCGATTCTTCCAGGCCATCTTGTAGACCATGAAGCCTCATGTCTCTCCGTTTGCCTCAGTCTCTTCTACCGGTGATGTGTCCAATGTCCCGATGCTTTCCCGTGCCTCTCTTCTCGTCGTGTGACCAAACATCACTGTTTTTTTGCTGACCTCTTCTGATAGTTGTATTTAATGTCAATTTGCTCATGGAGTGCCGACTGATCTATACAAATATGAAGCTAGCATCATATACATCTACCCGCCCCCCCCCCCCCTTTTTCTCACCCCCCCCCTCCCCACACACACACCCACACCACATTGTGTAAAAGTTTCCTTTATGTTATTTTCACTTCGGTGAAGGAATATCCCCAAGTTAGCAGAACTTTCCACAAGAACCATAACTGTCTGCCCTACTAACAACAATAAACATTCGAGTCATTGCCCTTTAGTGTCTCACACACACGCACACACACACACACACACACACACAAAGACACACACACGCACATACAGACAGACACACTCACCATACGCACACACTCGCACACACATACACACACACTCACACGCACACTCACACACATAGACACACACGCACACTCACACACGCAGGCACACACTCACTCTCTCATACAAAAGTCCCTGATCAGGAACCCACTATAGATCTGTGATGTGCTAGGACCTTGACATTCTCTAGGCCTGAAAGCGCGGATGAATATTTGGCTGGTCTTTCCCTTACGACCAACGCAGGCGTCGAACTCACACCCCACCGCGCTCATAGCATTATCAGTGTAGCTCCTAGCAACTGCACTAAAGCGCCGTCTAACCAAGAATACCCTCCTCCCCCCCAAAAAAGTGTTTACAGGACGTCGCAGTCAACCTCAGCCAGCAATACCAACCAATAATAAATACACGAGACATGATTGCGACTAACATGACAAATGAAACATTGTTTATCACGTAAGGATAATTTTATCTGGTTAGTCACTGACGTCAGTAACGTTGTCAGTAATACTCAAGATCTGAATCTATCTCCTGGATAAACACACTTCACATGAAAACAGTCGCCATTTCCAAGCATGCCCTCGTATTTTGAGGTCACCTGTGTATTACTGCGCCGCAGTGTAATGTTTTTACATCATAGATGAGATTATATAAATGTTTTGCATATCTTTTACAGGACATCGCTGTCAACATCAGCATCTTTCAGCTGTATGTTGATTTCTTGGCAAGATTACGCACAGTGGTTTGCCATTGCTTTCTGAGCGACCGGCTTCATACTCTCATAAGTCACTGGCGCGACTCGAACCGCTTCCAATTCTCGTGCGCTCACGTCAACCACGACAGTATTCGGGGTTACGGAGAAAGTTGCTAACTCCTCAGCCAGGGAGCGCGGCATGGATGAGATTACCCTCATCAATTATCTCATCTCATCTTATCTTCTTCTTGTACCTTACGGTGTCGAGGTGAAGCATAAACAGCGGTAGAGTGCCTGTTTGTGAGTTTCATGTATCGATTCCCATGGACTCTGTTTTCCCCTCTAGTTTACCCAGTCGTCGAATTATAATTAGAATAAGTAGGGGCAAGAACAACGAGCGGATTCACGACTCTGGTGATCGTGTAAGATGGCGAAACATGCCCGCCCTCGCTTACCGGCATGGCACATGATGATGATGATCTATTCACGGCAACTGTGGTAGTGTAGTGGGTAGACTCTCGACTGTCGACCCAGTAGTCGTGGGTTCGAAGCCGTATGAAGGCGGGTTATGACACATGGCCTGGGCTCCCCAGACTGACCGTGTCTAAAAGTGATACCAAGAAATATCGTGGGAAGGATACTGACAATATTACCCATTATGGGTCATCAGCCAAACAATACATGTGGTTTTATTTATGAACCGTCTTAGTGGCTTCGAAGGTTAGTACCTCAATTGATATTTTAAAAAACATCTAATGCGGCAGAAATGTGATTTCTGGGGTAAATTCAAAGACTATCAAGGTCGGAGATAAAAATAAAAACCCCTTCAGTCCTTCGTGAAACAGATGAAAACCGTATATTAGATAAATTAGATGTAGAAATGCACGATTGTTTGGGCATGTTGTAAGGGGACACTTGAAAGGTATGATAACTGGCAAACAATTGAGTGGCAAAATAGAAAGGGGAAGACATAAATAAATACGTGGATGGCTTGGCTACATGGCGTGATCAGGACAGGAATACACACGTGAACCAAAGTCGTTAGTAATCATGTGAGATAGTGATTCATGACTGCCCACGTTTATCGGCAAGGCACATGATGATGATGATGATGATGATGATGATGATGATGATGATGATGATGATGATGATGATGATGATCCCCCGTGAATTGAAGTCAAAACTAAATAGGAAAGCAAACAATGACAATTTGTACAACTCTACTCAACAAACGAAAAGTAATAAATTCAGGCGATGGCACTGTTTGTTTAAGCCGTCCCGCCCATTTACATCTGACCGTTACAGCTTATCTGGTATCATTCTCACGTCATTAGTGGGTGCTTTCAGGTGACTAGTTGTGTGGGCTTTATCACCTGGGATTGACTCGACAATGTCGGGCTCTGGCGTCAAAGATGATTGGTTGACATGAAGGGGATTGTTTACACATGTTGCTGATAGAATAGAGGAGGGGAGGGGTTGGGAAAAACATGTAAATGGAATTTTTTGTAAATGCTTAAAGCAATGTTTCCCCGTAGTGAATTTGAATAACGAAGACACAAACAATAGATTGCACGATTTATTGCCTGGCATATTCCACTGTATCTCGTCAGGTACATACTGCAGAAATCACACAACATAAGGTAATGAGGCAATTCAAATCATTGTGTAGACATGTGTGCTGTATATCAGCTTGAAGGATTTATCTAATCACTTTATGTTGTGTGATTTCTGCAGTATGTACCTGACGAGATGCAGCGAAATATGCCAGACAATAAATCGTGTAATCTAGTGTTTGTGTCTTCGTTATTCAATGTTGTTAATGTGTAAAATAAATTTTAAAAGAAAAGCAGGCGTGCTGATTTTAAATATGGAGGATAATTCTAAGTCTGGGACAGACAGAGTTAACTATCATGGCAGAAACTGGGACAGAGTTAATGCATAGACTGGAATTTCAACAGATTCTTGTGTCGAAAGTTTTTTTGTGAAAGTATAGTTTCAGTTATTTTCAACCGGGTTGGAAACACAGCGGTGCTGGGTTTTTTTTCGAAATAGGTATAGATGCCGGTCGTTCAGAAAGCAATGGCAAACTACTGATCGTAAAACTTACTCAGGAATCACGAACAGCAAAAATGCTGGGGTTGACTGCTACCTCATGTTAAGGACATGCAACTACATTAGAATTAATTCTCAACCTGTGTTGGTTACTGCCCGTGCGAATATGTACGACACACTCCAGCATTCCTCATTTCATGACATGCCCAAGTCCTGTATGACATCACACTGATGTTGGACAACAGGATGCCTTCATCCGACATACAGGACTTCGCGTTCGAGCTCAATCCAACGAATACAAGCAAGTAAGCAAGCATGACATGCCCAAAAAATGTGAACTGTCTTTTTCTGATGCGTGTAACCAGTTCTCTTCTTTCGTGATAGTTAACCTCTTTCAAGATATATTCATTGCTCTTTCTTTCCGTCTCCGCTTTTCTCATCATCCTTCCATAAAACCACATCTCCACAGCTTCCACATAATTCCTTACTTGTTTGCTAATTGTCCATGATTCGCTCCCGTACATCAGAATTGACTCCATATAGCTCTACAGAACTCTTTTCCTCCCCTCGATTGACAAAGATAAATTGCGGAGAACATTCATCATCTTGTGAAATGATGTCTTTGTTTTGGCTATTCTATATTTAACTTCCTTAATACACCTTTCTTCTCTTCTCATTACATAACCCAACAATTATGTTTGTCTCTTGTAGTTGTATATAATATTATTGTTTTATTAGCCTTTTCCAAGCAATCAGTGTTAGTTACTCTGGCAGTCCGAGGTAATCGCAACATTTGTCTGAGGAACCACACCTCCGTTGCTTCCAAGTTCTTCTTACTTCTTGAGCTACAGCCTACGATGGGTGACGTTATAGTATTCTGTTGTGATAATTTGGCCGTGTCCAGCGTGTGCTGGTCTAGTGGTTACACACCCGCTTCACACGCCAATGATCCGGGGTTTATTTCCGGGTCCGGTCAAGGATATGTACTACTGACGAGCTCACACGAGAGCGAAACTCGAGTCTAGTGCTTCCACACTGACGTGGATGGGCCTAGGTTCATACCAGAATACGATCAGCGTTGCCAGTAGTGGGTTGTGCTCAATATTTAAATCTTCTTACTGTGTCCACTTATATTCCATGATTCACTGTCGTACAGTATGAGAACTCGAGTGAACTGATTCAGTGCTAAACAAAAATTAGGTTTGGACCAAACACGGTACACAATCAAATGGACAATTATTATAATACAAATTTCCGTTCACTGAGCATTAAAATTTTGGACGATACCACGAAACAAAACAAATAACCCGATGACCTTTGTATGGCGATATATCGCCCTTCTGTCCAAATGGGATGTCATATTTGGCGATATATTATCCTTCGACACTTAATCAGTCAATGGGACACAATAGATGTAACTCAAACACATGGCAACTAGGTCGGCGGCAAGCTTTACAGCCACTGCTCCACGGCGCTCCTGTAGACTCTCAAAATACATGGTCTTCTGTACTTCACATTTCTGTGGTTGAGGCCGCCTTGCTTTCCCCCAAGATATCTCCGGTAGCCATTTTATCTGGCTGGGTCTACCCCGGGACCTGGCTGGTTGGAATACAGTTACTGACGCTATAGAGTAGTAATCCCACCCCCTACCCCCACCCCCTGCTTTATTGTACTGGCAAATATTACGGCCTATACTAAGATAGTACTTCATACACAAGTGCGCGTGCGCACGCACATGCACTCAAACACACACATACACGCACAAACATACACACACAAATACGCACACAAACATGCACATACAAATACACACACAAACACACACACACACAAACATACACACATATACACACACACAAACATACACAGGCACAAACACACACACACACACACACACACACACATGCACATAAACGCACTCAAACACACATACGCATAAAACGGTTTCACAATACGGACACGCCGGAATCGCAGTCAGCCGCAGGCGATGTTGACGCGGATTGCTTTGGGTCATTTTTCACAATGGCATGAGCGTCGGCTGTTTAGAAAACAATAGCAGTCTACTGAAAGTAAAATTGTCTAGAAAATCCTGAACATCCAACAAATATTCGCGTGGATTGCGACGTCCTGTAAAGAACATTTAACCAGCATTATTAATATATATGGCATTCTTTATTTTCAGGTACTCACAGATGATGCACATTGCGGTATATTTTCCTATGTCCACAAAAAGTTACTGCCTGTACAAATATAGCTCGGGTATTGTTCAACAACAAATAAGATTTAAACAAGCATCATACAGTAACACGAAAATTAACACACGTCTGGGAAAGTTACTAAGACACGCAGCTCGCCAGTAACTAAGGAATACACTCGTTTGAAAAATATTAAACTACATAAGGATACAAAAATAACTTAATCACGCACATTGTGAATTAACCATGGAACTTGTCGATGTACCTTGCAATATATATTCCGATATACCCGGATCAATAAGAGCCACAGTTCACTATACATTACGCCAGTCCACACGGCAACTAGAAATATTTACAAGTTGTTATTCTGTTAAACTCTGCGGCAGACAGTGCGTACATGTCGTCCCCCCACTTGTTGAATGTGTCAGCTTTGTTGTCAACGACGCTGTCATGGCGTCACCACTTGAGGTATGAATGGGCGGGTGCACGGTGTGCATATAAAAAACTTTGTGTTATTGATTCAAGTGAATACGATTATTAATGGGCGGGGTTCTTTTGGGGGAATGGGATTTGGCATGTGGGTCTGACTCGTGCAGGGAACTGTTGCTGTGGGTGTCGTATTTGATGATGTCAGCGATTCTTTCGGTCTCAGTGGTTAGTGTTATAAAGTAATTATATTTATAATCGGTCTCGGTGCGTTATATGTTAGTGTTATAAAGTAATTATATTTGTAAACGTGGTGATTTGCATGTTATATCTGCTATGACAACTGATCTGTCTGTTTGTTATCTCTCTGTCTGTTTGCTAGACTGCCTGTTGCCTGATGAGGGTAAATCTGTTGTCTGTCTGTTTAGCTGTCTTGTCTGTTTGTTGTCTGTCTGTCTGTTTGTTGTCTGTCTGTCTGTTTGTTGTCTGTCTGTCTGTTTGTTGTCTGTCTCTTGTCTGCCTGTTGTCTGTCTGTTTGTGGTCTGTTGACTGTCTATCTGTTGTCTGCCTGTCTGTTTAGCCTTAGTTTAGAGAGAGAGATCGAGATCTGTCTGTCTGTTGTATGTCTGTCTGTCTGCCTGCTTGTCTACGTGTGGTCTGCGTGTCTGTCTGTTGTCTGTCTGATGCCATTCTGTCTGTTTAACTATATGTCTGTCTGTTGTCTATCTGCCTGTTTAGCTTTCTGTCTATCTGACATTTGTCTGTGTACCTGTCTGCTGTCTGTCTTACCTTAAATAAATACTTGTGTGTGTGTGTGTGTGTGTGTGAGAGAGAGAGAGAGCGAGAGAGAGAGAGAGAGAGAGAGAGAGAGAGAGAGAGAGAGAGAGAGAGAGAGAGAGAGAGAGAGAGAGAGAGAGAGAGAGAGAGATAGCCTGTCTGCCTGCATGCATGCTTCTTAAATTCTATTTCTCGAAGGACTGCCTTGTTAGTTTCGTTGTTCTTCCATGAAATTCTTTGGATTTCCCCCATAAATCAAATCTTTTTTGCAATTGCGTGTTTCTCAGTCTGTCTACTTCTTGTCCATGTTTCACGTGCATCATCATCATCATCATCATCATCATCATCATCATCATCATCACCATCTCATCATCATCATCGCATCATCATCATCATCATCATTAAGTCCCATGCCAGCTGGCTTATGCGTTCATGGCTCTCCACATATCTCGGTCTTTGGTGTTCTGGATCAACTCTGCTGCTGATATTCCTCCATGCCACCGTCTCAATCCATCCAGCATTATTTCTCTTGATCTACCTCTCTTCCCCTCGATCTTTCCAGTTGTCACGATGTTCTCCAATGCCTCTCTTCTCATAACATGACCAAAGAAGGCTGCTTGTCTCTTTCTTATTGTTGTATATAGTGTTCTAGTTTCATTAGCCTCTTTCATGCAATCGTCGTAAGTTACTCTGGCAGTCCAAGGAATTCAGGAACCACATCTCTGTTGCTTCCAAGCTCTTCCTAATTTGTCCATCTACATTCCAAGATTTACTTCCATACAGCAAAACAGGTTCTATATAGCACTTCAGCACTCTCTTTCTTACATTCAACGATAGTGATTTATTGCATAAAATACATTTCATGTTCTGAAATGCAGCTTTTGCTTATCCTATTCTGCTCTTAACCTCTGTTGTATACGTGCATACAACAATATACGTTCTATAAAAAGTAAAGGACTCTTTTAACGCCTTAGTGCGATCCGGTATGTGGTGATAGACACATATTTTTTTATAAACCAATGCCCACTCGTTGGGTGATGAAGTCGTGTGCAACTGTTGGTTTTCTGGTGACTGTCGCTGCCATCGACAATGGACTGTAAATTTAGTGATGGACTGTTGTGTTGGCATTCTGGCAGCGGCCTTGTGCATACCTACATATTCGTGTTTTTACTTTGTCGGGACGGCTGTCTGTTCCACTTTTCACATGGGGCAGTGAAGAACGTTTTGTATAATATTCTCTGGTACAGGAACGAAGAGGTGCCCGTGAAGTTTGGAACCACAACTAACGACTAATGGCCTTTGATCGACACAAGCGGTGGTCATTAACAAAGAAGATGTAATTTGGGGCAGCTATATCTATAGCATATCTCGAAATTCTGTGCCATGGCCATTGACAGGATGGAGGCGCCATGGATAGTCTCTTCCCCGCGGCCTTCATGGCACCAGTGTCGCTCCCATGAAGATACAGGTCCTTCTTTAGCTATTACATGGGCCCTATCATTATCATGTGTCATGCCGATAAGCGTGAGCGGTCAGGTTTCGCCACTTCACATGATCAGCAGAGTCCAGCTATGTGTTCTTGCCTCAATTAAGCCATGTGACCAAGCCAATCCAGATGTCTACTTTTCTGCCTTTCTCTTTTTTCTTCTCCCTCAATCTCGCGAATAATACTAAGTTCTCTAGTTTATTTCTTCTCATAACGTACCCAGAACATTCTGATTATCTACGTCTAATTTCTCTCATCAGTTTTTACGGTTTGCTCATTAGTTTTTCTGTCTGTCCATTGTATTCTTTGCATTTTCCTCAGAAACCACAATTCCTCTGCCATTAGATGTTTTTTCAGCGTATATGCACATTGTCCACGTTTCACATCCATGGAAAGGTACAGGTTCCATGTAGCACTTCAACACTCTTTTTCTATACTGACCAATAAAAAGATGTCAAGTTCCTTCGTTCTTTTTCTTGTTGCAGTTGACATCTGTTTATTGGTCAGTATGTTTTCCATCTTGCAAAAGGCTACCTTTGCCATGGAGATTCTTTTTTTCTAATCTCTTCAAGACATTTTCTATCAGATGTTATGACAGTTCCGAGATATTTGCATAGATTCACTTGTTTAAGAATATTCCAAATTATCTCTATATTACATTGTGGTATTTCTTTCCTCTTAGAGAGGACCATAATCTCTATCTTCTTAAAGTTTCATTCTAACCCTAGTTCTTCATACAGGAATCTATAAAGTAAAGTACTAACCATTGATATCTAACGTCAAATGATTATAATATTGACAGCTCGGTCTGTAATATCATGCCTGTGTATTACCCTAATGGGTGGTATACCAGCTCTGTAACTAGTCATAAATGCCAGGATATAACTTGCTCAATCCGGGTGAAAAATCCGGGTGAACAAGTCCAAGACCTTGAAACATCCGTTTGTTTTGGTCCGAATAAAACAGGGGAATGTCTCAATGTGTATAGAAGCTAGGATGTTTCCAAGACAGAATGGTGATGTTTTACAGCTTCATGAACCACAAGTACTGAAAAGAGACCATTGATTTTAAGCGTTTAACCCCGATTACATGTCCTTTCCGGTGCCACGATCTTCCGATGTAAACACTTGAGACAAACACTTCACGATCATGTCTGGATCTTGTTGTTCTATGTCTGACATGTTTTATCTCATTCACAGCGCCATTATTTATGGGTGTGGACGGAATTACTCATGTGTTGTCAACATTCCCAGTGTGACCCAGTGACGGTTAACAAAAGGCATGGGGATCTATTTCTGTCATCATCACCATCTTCTACCTTTCCCGTCAAGCATGATGAGGAGCAGTCGTTGATGTTCTAGCGCCCGATGGGTAGCATTGGATAGTGTCATTCCGTGAGACTGTACCATATCTTTGATAACATCAATCTGTGTTCTTCTCCGGCGTACTCTTGCTCTCGTGGCAGATCTTCTTTGGTGTAGGGCCAGTGCTGGTAGCTGATGGTGTTGCTTTCTAAAGAGATGGCCAAACCATTTGTTCTTCTGCCTTTCAATGTATGTGGCACAAGGTGTTGATCCCATTGTCTGTCTCATAGCATCATTTCTTATGTGGTCTTGAATTGTCTACTTTAATGTAGCTACAGAATTAAATCGTTACTGATTAATGTAACACTACCCGGTCAGTAAAATGTGACTAACCATTATGTTCTCACAGAAACAAAGTGGATTTTTGCATGTTCCAGCTGGAGCAGCTATCATCGCTACACAGGACGGAGATTGCGAGCATATCATTGATGTATTTCCAGGACATGCAGGTGTGCGGGGCAATGAACAGGACGGAGATTGCGAGCATATCATTGATGTATTTCCAGGACATGCAGGTGTGCGGGGCAATGAACAGGACGGAGATTGCCAGCATACCATTGATGTATTTACAGGACATGCAGGTGTGCGGGGCAATGAACAGGACGGAGATTGCCAGCATACCATTGATGTATTTCCAGGACATGCAGGTGTGCGGGGCAATGAACAGGACGGAGATTGCGAGCATATCATTGATGTATTTCCGGGACATGCAGGTGTGCGGGGCAATGAACAGGACGGAGATTGCGAGCATACCATTGATGTATTTCCAGGACATGCAGGTGTGCGGGGCAATGAACAGGACGGAGATTGCGAGCATACCATTGATGTATTTCCAGGACATGCAGGTGTGCGGGGCAATGAACAGGACGGAGATTGCGAGCATACCATTGATGTATTTACAGGACATGCAGGTGTGCGGGGCAATGAACAGGACGGAGATTGCGAGCATACCATTGATGTATTTACAGAACATGCAGGTGTGAGGGGCAATGAACAGGACGGAGATTGCGAGCATATCATTGATGTATTTACAGGACATGCAGGTGTGCGGGGCAATGAACAGGACGGAGATTGCGAGCATACCATTGATGTATTTCCAGGACATGCAGGTGTGCGGGGCAATGAACAGGACGGAGATTGCCAGCATACCATTGATGTATTTCCAGGACATGCAGGTGTGCGGGACAATGAACAGGACGGAGATTGCGAGCATATCATTGATGTATTTACAGGACATGCAGGTGTGCGGGGCAATGAATAGGACGGAGATTGCGAGCATATCATTGATGTATTTACAGGACATGCAGGTGTGCGGGGCAATGAACAGGACGGAGATTGCGAGCATATCATTGATGTATTTCCAGGACATGCAGGTGTGCGGGGCAATGAACAGGACGGAGATTGCGAGCATATCATTGATGTATTTACAGGACATGCAGGTGTGCGGGGCAATGAACAGGACGGGGATTGCGAGCATATCATTGATGTATTTACAGGACATGCAGGTGTGCGGGGCAATGAACAGGACGGAGATTGCGAGCATATCATTGATGTATTTCCAGGACATGCAGGTGTGCGGGGCAATGAACAGGACGGAGATTGCGAGCATACCATTGATGTATTTACAGGACATGCAGGTGTGCGGGGCAATGAACAGGACGGGGATTGCGAGCATATCATTGATGTATTTCCAGGACATGCAGGTGTGCGGGGCAATGAACAGGACGGAGATTGCGAGCATATCATTGATGTATTTACAGGACATGCAGGTGTGCGAGGCAATGAACAGGACGGAGATTGCGAGCATACCCTTGATGTATTTCCAGGACATGCAGGTGTGAGGGACAATGAACAGGACGGAGATTGCGAGCATATCATTGATGTATTTCCAGGACATGCAGGTGTGCGGGGCAATGAACAGGACGGAGATTGCGAGCATACCATTGATGTATTTCCAGGACATGTAGGTGTGCGGGGCAATGAACAGGACGGAGATTGCGAGCATACCATTGATGTATTTCCAGGACATGCAGGTGTGCGTGGCAATGAACAGGACGGAGATTGCGAGCATACCATTGATGTATTTCCAGGACATGCAGGTGTGCGGGGCAATGAACAGGACGGAGATTGCCAGCATACCATTGATGTATTTACAGGACATGCAGGTGTGCGGGGCAATGAACAGGACGGAGATTGCGAGCATACCATTGATGTATTTACAGGACATGCAGGTGTGCGGGGCAATGAACAGGACGGAGATTGCGAGCATACCTTGATGTATTTCCAGGACATGCAGGTGTGCGGGGCAATGAACAGGACGGAGATTGCGAGCATACCATTGATGTATTTACAGGACATGCAGGTGTGCGGGGCAATGAACAGGACGGAGATTGCGAGCATACCATTGATGTATTTACAGGACATGCAGGTGTGCGGGGCAATGAACAGGACGGAGATTGCGAGCATACCATTGATGTATTTACAGGACATGCAGGTGTGCGGGGCAATGAACAGGACGGAGATTGCGAGCATACCCTTGATGTATTTACAGGACATGCAGGTGTGCGGGGCAATGAACAGGACGGAGATTGCGAGCATACCATTGATGTATTTACAGGACATGCAGGTGTGCGGGGCAATGAACAGGACGGAGATTGCGAGCATACCATTGATGTATTTACAGGACATGCAGGTGTGCGGGGCAATGAACAGGACGGAGATTGCGAGCATACCATTGATGTATTTACAGGACATGCAGGTGTGCGGGGCAATGAACAGGACGGAGATTGCGAGCATACCATTGATGTATTTACAGGACATGCAGGTGTGCGGGGCAATGAACAGGACGGAGATTGCGAGCATACCATTGATGTATTTCCAGGACATGCAGGTGTGCGGGGCAATGAACAGGACGGAGATTGCGAGCATACCATTGATGTATTTACAGGACATGCAGGTGTGCGGGGCAATGAACAGGACGGAGATTGCGAGCATACCATTGATGTATTTACAGGACATGCAGGTGTGCGGGGCAATGAACAGGACGGAGATTGCGAGCATACCATTGATGTATTTACAGGACATGCAGGTGTGCGGGGCAATGAACAGGACGGAGATTGCGAGCATACCCTTGATGTATTTACAGGACATGCAGGTGTGCGGGGCAATGAACAGGACGGAGATTGCGAGCATACCATTGATGTATTTACAGGACATGCAGGTGTGCGGGGCAATGAACAGGACGGAGATTGCGAGCATACCATTGATGTATTTACAGGACATGCAGGTGTGCGGGGCAATGAACAGGACGGAGATTGCGAGCATACCATTGATGTATTTACAGGACATGCAGGTGTGCGGGGCAATGAACAGGACGGAGATTGCGAGCATACCATTGATGTATTTACAGGACATGCAGGTGTGCGGGGCAATGAAGAGGACGGAGATTGCGAGCATACCATTGATGTATTTACAGGACATGCAGGTGTGCGGGGCAATGAACAGGACGGAGATTGCGAGCATACCATTGATGTATTCACAGGACATGCAGGTGTGCGGGGCAATGAACAGGACGGAGATTGCCAGCATACCATTGATGTATTTACAGGACATGCAGGTGTGCGGGGCAATGAACAGGACGGAGATTGCGAGCATATCATTGATGTATTTACAGGACATGCAGGTGTGGCTCACACCCCGGGTGAGTCGTGGATATAGTGTTGAAGAACAGATAAATCATCATAACCTGAAGAGAATAATTCGGTTGAGAGTGATTAGATCAGTGGTTCTCAGCTGGGGGGAAGAGGGGAATTTAGGTTTTCCATGGGGAGGGGGAAATTAAGATTATTTCAAGATCATGTTAATATAAGAACCGGTTACTTGATATTTTTTTCCTTCATACTGTACGGTTCTATACTTCTCGCCCTTCTGAAATTCATTTTATAATGTAAGTAGACCCGCAAATCACGTTTTATGTAGACGTCTAGACTTGTTCTAGTATGTGTTATTAAATTTAGCTTCCATTTTTACATATACTGTGTAGAGGCGTGGGTGCGTGGGGGGAGGGGGATTTATAAGGAGGAAATACAAAAAAAAGGGGGGGGGGGGTGATGACATTCTGAACATATGGTGAAGGGGTGCGTGGGCCAAAAAAGGGTTAAGAACCACTGGACTAGATGATCTGGCCGACACTCGGTACTCCGAGGGAGGGCCAGACCGGCATTAAATTAGACGCAAATGGGGCCATTAGTATTGGGGCTCTTCGCTGAATGTTGAATATGATGACGGAGCACGAATGGGAATATCCTAAGTGCTGTGGTGTCGATTCTTGCCGTAACTTTATTCTTGCGCAAATCGATCAGACATTAAATCTGGTTCTTATTTCGTTAAGTCAAAGCTTAATGTAGTGTTAGAGGGCGATTAGTTTCGCATGCTCCGCATTTCTCTACTGCGCTACTTGAAGACTGGTTGGCATAATCTGAAGATAGTCAAGAATTAAATGCATCTAACCATAACAATCAGGCCGAATACTACTACTACTACTACTACTACTACTACTACTACTACTACTACTACTACTACTACTACTACTACTACTACTACTACTACTACTACTACTACTACTACTACTACTACTAATACTACTACTACTACTAATACTACTACTACTACTACTTTATAGTTAGTTGCATATCATTTACAGGACGTCGCAGTAAACTCTAGCAGTTTTGGCTGTTTGTGATTTCTTCGCAAGTATTCTTTCAATAGTTCACCATTGCTTTCTGAACGACCGGCACCCATACCATTTTCACAAACATCAACACAATGCGGTCTGCTGCAAAATACTACTACTACTACTACTACTACTACTACTACTACTACTACTACTACTACTACTACTACTACTACTACTACAACTACTACTTTTACTACTACTACTACTACTACTACTACTACTACTACTACTACTACTACAACTACTACTACTACTACTACTACTACTACTACTACTACTACTACTACTACTACTACTACTACTACTACTACTACAACTACTACTACTACTAATACTACTACTACTACTACTACTACATACTACTACTACTACTACTACTACTACTACTACTACTACTACTACTACTACTACTACTACTACGCCTTCGTCGTTTTCTTCTCCTTATTCTTCTTCTCCTTATTCTTCTTCTCCTCCTTTTCTCCGTTCTTTTTCTGCCTCTTCTTCTTCTTCTTCTTCTTCTTCTTCTTCTTCTTCTTCTTCTTCTTCTTCTTCTTCTTCTTCTTCTTCTTCTGCTCCCCTGTTCTCCTCCACCGTCGTCGTCTCCATCGTGGTTGCAGCTTCTCTTACCTGTCATCTAACTGTCATCTACTGCCTATAGTATCTTGCAGTGTAGGGCGGGGGGGGGGGGGGGTGTGTGTTGTCTTGAGCCTAAGGAATTAAGGTCTTATGGCTAGTACATCCGCCGCGAACTGTGCAAGTTAGAATTTTCTTTTTGCCCCCCGACAGACAAAAAATCCACACCTTATCGAGGATTCCAACCCGAGTCTCCCTAAGGAGAACCCGGCGCTCTTAACTACTTGGCAGCTACTCCCCATGCTTCTCTAACCAAACATGCTAAATCACACCCATTCCATTCTGCTACAAAACCATCTCAAGTGCCTTTTTTTCAGCAGCGTACAACGTGTGCAATATTAACTACAGAAATCTAATTTCCCGTTCAGGGCCATCCTTATCTTGGATTCAATCTGGGAATTCCCAAGTCATTACAGTTACCTCACTACCATTGGCATTAAACATTAGGTACATGCATTCTGAAATTAGGACTTCGGATCTCCAAAACGCCGTATCTTCTCTTCTTAGGAATGACAATGAACATTGCCACAAGTTATTGCATTCCTAGCTTTCAAACATACTTGAATATGCCACATGGGTAACATTTCTTGATGAAGGAAACAATTCAGTTTAGATTTAGTTCCTACGACAGCCGTTAATTTGATTAACGCCAGAATATCGTGCTTTAAATCTTATTCTTAACTATTCTGAGAGCGCTTTACGCTTTGTTGCCATAAGGTGGCTAGAGCAAACAAATATAATTGGTTTCCAATAAGTTATACAGGCAAAATTAACACTTTTATAAGACTGAGATATACAGTCGGTGCACTAGCGAAGTTGATGGTGAACTACTCTTGTAGTGTCATGAGCTCTTCCGGACGTGGTTTCGACGTCGGGACTCGTCACTTGCCAAAATGAGGAAAAGATTGGCCACCTATTCCCCCCTTGCTCTCAGGCCTACACTGTAAGATGGCGCTATTACATCACAGACTCATAGCAAGAAACTGCATTGGAGCAAAGACAGAAGAAGATAGAATCCGATCATAAATGTGAGTATCACGGAATGTAGTGGCGTTAGGGTTAGAGTACTGGCCTTTATAACACATGCGTCCGAGATCAAGTCTTGGTTCAGTGGCTATTTTACCTGAGTTCATTGGGCTCTGTGGCGAAGGAGTTATGAATGCAATTCCTAATCCCGCTTACCGCGTTGGAAACACAGCTGCAGGGCGATGTTGCAGGAGCCCGCATTGCGTTGGTTTCCATACAATAGTATGGGTGCCGGTCGTTCAGATAGCAGTGACAAACTACTGAATATAAACTTGCCAAGAAATCACAAACAGCAACAAAAAAATGCTGGGGTTGGCTGCGACGTCTTGTAAATGATATGCAACTAACTTTAACTAATAGTGGACCGGTTGCTACTGGAAAGGGGTTTATGGGTTCGAATTCCCATCCAGGAAATTCTTAACATTGACGTGGGCTGTCAGGTCGACCTAGCCTTAAAAAATGTACTAGAAAATATCTTGGGAAATTAAGGCGGAAGGCAAAATACTGACCACACCACCGCTCGAGTGCCGATTAGTACATGGTGAATGTTTAATGACTGTGCAGTGTTTGAAAATATTGCCGGTCCATGTTTTGTATTTACCTATTATGTTGCATGAACTTTACAGAGGGTGAATACAAAACTTGGACCGGCAATATTTTCAAACACTGCACAGTCATTAAAAATACCCCATGTATATACAACTGCTGACACCATTGCCTCATAGTCCTGAAGGCTGGTAAAGCAGGGTACGTTTCTAACATTCTACCGGGCAGCTGACTTAACGCAGTTGCTGGCACTCTTGCTTATTACCAGGTGTTCATGTCTTCCATTGCCAATAGAGATGGGATTTATTTTAAAACTTGACCTGGGATCGCAAGTCGACCCAGCCTAAAAGGAGTACCATGAAATACTTTTAGAAGTAAAAGCAGCCGGCGTGATAAGAACCACATCCCACAACGAGTGCTGGTTGGTCTGAAACAACATGGGACTGTCACGATTTTTATAACATACTCCAGAAGGCGTAGGGGGGCGAAGATTCAGTGCCAAACAATAGGTAAGGCTGGGTCAAATAAAAACTGGACTGCGGAAATTTGGAAATAGAGGTGTGTCATAGTTGTGACTTAAAAGTTGTTAATATGTTTGCATGCATATTGCATTATAACGCAATGACAAAATGTCGGCGATATATAAACTCAGTGCAGATACAGGAAGTCGCATAAGACAGTGAGTGGTTCTGATCCTTTTTTGACCCATCCACCCTTTCACCATATGTCATAATGTCATTCCTCCTCCCCCCCCCCCCCCCCCCCTTTTATTTTTCCAGCGAATGAAACAAGAAGAATTTTCCCTTGTTACAAATTGCCAGCCTCAAAAGATGCATTTTTTATATTCACAATATTTTATTAACACACCAAATCAATCATATTACAATAAACAAACAGTTAAAACGTCACAGAATTGTCACTTAATACTCGACACCAGAATGTCAGAAAATTGTGCTTCATCAAACAAACCGCTCAATAGAAAACCAGGATATTGTGCCTGAAGCCATTTGGAGACTGTCAATCTGTGGTCTTAATCCCCCCCCCCCCTTTTTGTGTGGAAAACCCTAAAATTCCCCCCTTGGGGGTAATTCCCCAATTGTTGAGAACACTGTCTTGAGACCTTTAATCATCCCATGGCACATAACTTACATTACTTACTACTACTACTACTACTACTACTACTACTACTACTACTACTACTACTACTACTACTACTACTACTACTACTACCACCACTGCGGTAGAATTAGATGGAGGCCTTAAATCCAACGAAGAAGAGAATTAGTAACAGAGGTGAATAACTTGGGAAGGAGGGGGGGGGGGGGGGGGGGGGGCTGAACTGACAGAGAAAACAAAGGAAAGGAGAGCCTGGCAATGGTTTATTGAGGGCCTATGGTCCACAGTGACATAAAGAGCAGAAGATTAAGAACTCGATATTTTGTTCATAATTTAATTAAATTAATTTTTAAATATATATATATATATATATATATATATATATATATACATATATATATACATATATATATATATATATATATATATATATATATATATATATATATATATATATATATATATATATATATATATAATGGGGGAGGGGGGCTGAGTGGTCTCGAGGTATGGTGTCCGCCTCGAGTGCTGGAGGTCCCAGGTTCAAGCCCCGGTGAGGCCCGGAATTTTTCCACATGGAATTCTAGTAACAAAATATACCCCGGTCTATTTTTCCACATGGAATTCTAGTAACAAAATATACCCCGGTCTCTGGGTAGTGATATTGGACGCCTGTATGTATTGATGCGCACGTAAAAAATCCCTTGGCAGTTGGAAATAGAAAAAGAGTACGCTGCCCGGGCAAAATTTCGAGGTAAAAATCTATCCAAAATATTTCAGGATCCTTGCCAGTGCTAAGGAGCTTGTGCACTGAGCTGAGATTCTCCGGACTCAGGCTTGAGTTAGGAGTAGAATGGAGCACTTATGGGTTACACCCGTGTGCCGTGATGTTGATCCATCGTCTAAACTAAACTAAACTAAACAATTTATAGTGATAATTTAATTAATCAGCTTTGTTTAGCCAGATCAGTGGCGAAGGAGTCACGGTCGCAGTTCGTAATCGCGCATATTGCGTTCGAAATACGGCTGCGGGCGATTTGGAAGCAGACTGTCTTACGTTGGTTTGCATACAATAGTATGTGTGACGGTCGTTCGGAAAGTAATAGCAAACTACTGAACGTAAAGTTGCCCAGGAATAACATCTTCCTTTAATTGTTGCTGCTTATGCTAGTCCATTTATAGCAACATCAATGAAAACAAAAGTTAAATGCAATCTACTTATCATATATTCTATGTATCATACAAGAAGACAATTCAGATTTTATGAATAATTTTAGATCAGTTGAAAGATACCTATAGTGAATGCGGTCGTAATCATTTAATTAATGAACTGTATATAGTTGTGGTTGTAAACGGTGGCAATTTATAGGAACGTTGTAGCACGATTAATAAAACGGTAAAAACACAAACTATGTATTATAGAAGTAGACAATTCAGAATGCTTGAACAATAATAGGACTGAAACATACACTAACAAACGGTAAATAGGAAGATTAAACATGTTATCGCTCGCATAAACTTATAGACAGCATGAATTAGGGGATACAGTAGCTATCAAAACGATTGCCCGTTACGGAGCATTGTAAAACTTACAAAAACGCAAATGTTGGGGGATTCTTGTTTCTCAGTGCTCATCTCTACTTGTTTCCTTTCCTCATTATAAATGTGAATCAATATTTGTAAATGTATCGAAAGTGAGAGAGAGAGAGAGAGAGAGAGAGAGAGAGAGAGAGAGAGAGAGAGAGAGAGAGAGAGAGAGAGAGAGAGGGAGAGAGGGAGCCAATGAGAGAGACACAGAGAGAGGGGGTATGAAGAGAGACAGACAGACAGAAAAAGACAGGGACAGAGCCAGATACAGAGACAGAGAGTGAGACATTGAGAGACGGGGGGAAAGACAGAGATAGAGAGAGACATAGGTACACATAGAGAGATTGGGTGAGAGACATAGAAACGGAGAGAAAGACGGAGACAGAGAGACAGAGACAGAGAGTGACGGGGAAATAGACAGAGATGGAGAGAGACAGAGGCAGAGAAAGCACCTAAGGAAGAAGATTACAGCATTCTTGGAACTCAGGGTAGATTAAGTCTCTTTCATTGCAACTGAATATGCCACAAGAAAATATAGGAGAAGTAAAAGAAAAAAGAACTAGTTGTAGCAGCAGCAGCAGCAGCAGCAGCAGCAGCAGTAGTAGTAGTAGTAGTAGTAGTAGTAGTAGTAGTAGTAGTAGTAGTAGTAGTAGTAGTGGTAGTAGTAGTAGTAGTAGTAGTAGTAGTAGTAGTAGTAATAGTAATAGTAGTAGTAGTAGTAGTAGTAGTAGTAGTAGTAGTAGTAGTAGTAGTAGTAGTAGTAGTAGTAGTAGTAGTAGTAGTAGTAGTGGTGGTGGTCGTGGTGGTGATAGTAATAGTAGTAGGAGTATAGTAGTAGTAGTGATGGTGGTGGTGGTAGTGGTGGTGGTGGTGGTAGTAGTAATAGTAGTAGTAGTAGTAGTCGTTGCTGTAGTAGTAGTAGTAGTAGTAGTAGTAGTAGTAGTAGTAGTAGTAGTAGTAGTAGTAGTAGTAGTAGTAGTAGTAGTGTTGTTGTTGCTGTTGTTGTTGTTGTTGTTGTTGTTGTTGCTGCTGTTGTTGTTGTTGTTGTTGTTGTTGATGCTGTTGTTGTTATTGTTCCTGTTGTTCTTATTGTTTGTTTGTTATAGAAGAAGAAGAAGAAGAAGAAGAGAAGAAGAAGAAGAAGAAGAAGAAGAAGAAGAGAAGAAGAAGAAGAAGAAGAAGAAGAAGAAGAAGAAGAAGAAGAAGAAGAAGGAAGAGAAGAAGAAGAAGAAGAGAAGAAGAAGAGAAGAAGAAGAAGAAGAAGAAGAAGAAGAAGAAGAAGAAGAAGAAGAAGAAGAAGAAGAAGAAGAAGAAGAAAAAGAAGAAGAAGAAGACGACAACGGCGAAGACGAAGAAGAACGAGAAGGAGGAGAAAACAACGGCGAACAATCATGTTTAATCAGTAGAGTGAACAAAGATGAATCAGTCCCAACCACAAAATGTAGAAGTTGAGAACCGTCGATAGACGTCACTAGGCGTACTTAAACACGGCTGATGACGTGTGTTATCAGGCGTTATCCACAATATCATCACTGTTATCTCCGTCAAAGGCCTGTTATCAGAGGTGTGGTTGCGACGTTTCAATCTTCTCGGCGATAACGTTTGTCGGTGTACGACAGTGACTCTTCTCCACTTATCTCAACACTGTCACACACACACACACACACACACACACACACACACACACACTCACACGGACACATACACAAACATATACACACGTGGAACATACAAATACATGTATGGAAAAACAAACATGCATAGAAACACATATATATAGTTTAGTATACTTCATATACACATATATAACACACACACACACACTCACACGGACACATACACAAACATATACACACATGGAACATACAAAATACATGTATGAAAACATACATGCATAGAAACACATATATATATAGTTTAGTATACTTCATATACACATATATAACACACACACACACATACATTGGGGCTGAGTGGTCTCGAGGTATGGTGTCCGCCTCGAGTGCTGGAGGTCCCGGGTTCAAGCCCCGGTGAGGGCCGGGATTTTTTCACGTGGACTTCTAGTAACAAAATTTCCCCTGGTCTCTGGGTAGTGAGATCGGACGCCCGTGTGTATTGTTGCGCACGTAAAAATCCCTTGGCAGTTGGAAATCGAAAAAGAGTAGCCTAACGGCGCTGCCCGGGCAAAATTTCGAGTTAAAAATCTACCCAAAGTATTTCAGGATCCTCGCCGGTGCTACGGAGTTCGTGCACTGAGCTGAGATTCTCCGGACTCAGGCTTGAGTTATGAGTAGAACGGAGCACTTATGGGTACATCCGTGTGCCGTGATGTTGATCCGTCGACTAAACTAAACACACACACACACGCGCGCGCGCACACACACACGCGCGCGCGCACACACACACGCTTGTTTAAAATTACACATACATGCATATATGCTTACTGCGCACATTCGTAACAACTCACAGTCATATACACTTACATATGCACTCTCGCACACTCTCGCACACTCTCGCACACTCTCGCCTATGGGACAAGGTGGAGAAAGCGGTGGAACAGACTGAGCACCGTTATGTGGAGAGAAGGATATTACTGGGGATCGGCAGGGGTTCTGGACGAATCTCAAATCTGATAGAGAAGACCAGGAGAACATCCAATCAGATGGCATCTGGAACGAACAGCAGTATGACTCTCTCCGCTGGCTGTTGAAAGAGGGAAAGTGTGGAAATTACCTGAGTGCAGTTTTGTTGTTTCTTATCTCAATTCAACTATCGCACATTCACATCTCTGAGAGTTTCAACACCCCCGCACTTATAAACACTGTTTTGATCAATGGCGGAAGAAAATCTGTATGCATCGCCTAGTTTACAATTTCGTCTCTTCTTCTTCTTCTTCTTCTTCTTCCTCTTCTTCTTCTTCTTCTTCTTCTTCTTCTTCTTCTTCTTCTTCTTCTTCTTCTTCTTCTTCTTCTTCTTCTTCTTCTTCTTCTTCTTCTTCTTCTTCTTGTCCTCCTCCTCCTCTTCATTCTCTTCCTCCTCCTTCATCTTCCTCCACTTCTCCTTCTTGAGCGTGCTGACATCTCCACATATTTTACCTTCATAATGAGCGGGTATGTCTCTCTGTGTTGCATATGTTAGACATTATAGCAACAAAGGTTTTGCTGTCATTTTACAAGTCCCACGGTTACAGTTATCAGTATCTCCGATCTTTAGTTTGTTAAGCATGTGTTATTTCAGCTTGTTATGTCTTGTGTGGAGTCTGGAGATTGCTACTTGTTCTCTTCGGCGGAGTTAGTAATATGCATCATATTTCTGGTGTTCTTGATGCTTTCATTTCCACTCGGTTCTTTTTTGTTTAAAACTGTCATTACTGCCTATAGTGCCTTGCGGAGTGGGACAGGGGGGTATTGAGCCTGAGGCATTAAGGCCTCCTGGTTAGTGCAGTCGCTGCGATCTATGCAGGCTATGGTTTTCTCCCCCCCCCCCCCCCCAGACAGAAACAATTATATCACTTTACCGAGGGTTCGAACCCTCACCGCTTGAATTTAGACGGGCGCTCTATCCACTCGGTCAGTCACTACTCGGCCCCATAGTTGCTTTATACCTTTAGTGATTATCATAGGTTATGTCTATATCAGACATAGGTAGCCTTCCACCTTCCTTTGCCAGTCTGTCGGCCTCTTTAGTATCTTGTAAATCTCTCTCTCTCTCTCTCTCTCTCTCTCTCTCTCTCTCTCTCTCTCTCTCTCTCTCTCACGCAGAACTAGGTAGTGTATACAAGCCACCAGAAATTTAACTACCCCTCCAAGCAAGTCACATGCGTTGTTAGATCTGGTATCCAAGAGCTGTCATCATTAATATATAGAAACTTGACATCAAAATGTAGAAAAATCAGACCAGTGTGCATTAACACGTGACAACGCCACTTGGCGAAGAAAAGAAAGACGTGGACCGCGAAGGCAAAAGTGTTTTTATATTCAGAACGGAAATAATAAATAACAGGCTTTGAATAAACTTCAATAAAAAATCATGTTAGAGACCCCACAGAGAGTTTGCTTACCTTCGAGTTTCTTCAACGAGATCTCTCTGCCTAAAGATTCTGTGCCTACAGTATTGTACCAGCTTGGCTTGTGCGGTGTTATCTATTAGCTGTCTAAATAAATTGCGGTGTTTTATAAAGAAAAATTCCCAGTTCAAACGTCGTATAGGCCCTACTCGTAACTAGCTGTGAAAATACGGTGCACACTTAAAATTGTCTGTTGACAAAGCGAGATATATTTCAAATGGGTTTCAAATTGCGTGGGCAGGAAAAAAAATAACACTTTAATATGAGATAAGTGTAAAGATTAGAAATTGTCTCAAGGCTGAGGGAAAGGCGGGTATAAAAATGTTTTTACAATATTCATATCGCTGTCTCAACATGAAACGCCAACATATCGCTGTCTCAACATGAAACGCCAACATATCGTTGTCTCAACAAAAGACGTCAACATATCGCTGTCTCAGCAAGAAACGTCAACATATCACTGTCTCAACAAGAGACGTCGACATATCACTGTCTCAACTAGAAACGTCAACATATCACTGTCTCAACCAGAAACGTCAACATATCGCTGTCTCAACAAGAGACGTCGACATATCACTGTCTCAATAAGAAACGTCAACATATCACTGTCTCAACAAGAGACGTCGACATATCGCTGTCTCAACAAGAAACGTCAACATATCACTGTCTCAACAAGAAACGTCAACATATCGCTGTCTCAACAAGAGACGTCGACATATCACTGTCTCAACAAGAAACGTCAACATATCACTGTCTCAACAAGAGACGTCGACATATCACTGTCTCAACAAGAAACGTCAACATATCACTGTCTCAACAAGAAACATCAACATATCGCTGTCTCAACAAGAAACGTCGACATATCGCTGTCTCAACAATAAAAGTCAACATATCACTGTCTCAATAATAAAAGTCAACATATCGCTGTCTCAATAATAAAAGTCAACATATTGCTGTCTCAACAAGAGACGTCGACATATCACTGTCTCAATAATAAAAGTCAACATATCGCTGTCTCAATACTAAAAGTCAACATATCGCTGTCTCAATAATAAAAGTCAACATATCACTGTCTCAACAAGAGACGTCGACATATCACTGTATCAACAAGAAACGTCGACATATCGCTGTCTCAACAATAAAAGTCAACATATCGCTGTCTCAATAATAAAAGTCAACATATCGCTGTCTCAATAATAAAAGTCAACATATTGCTGTCTCAACACGAAACGTCAACATATCGTGCTCTCAACAAGAAACATCAACAAAACATCAAGCTGGCAAGACCCCCGGTTCAGATAACATCACAACAGAAATTATTAAAGCTTTAGAAGGATATGGAACAGATCAAGTCATCAGAATGCTGATCAAATATGAATTATGTAATTCTGTATTTATTGCAATCCCAAAGAAATCAGGAGCCTTGGAATGTGATCAACATAGAACAATTAGTATAATGAGTCACATCACGAAGATTCTGCTAAGAATTATCATGAAAAGAGTGAGGAAGAAAATACAACCTGAAAAATGGGAAGAACAATGTGGGTTTGTAGAAGGAAATTTTAGTTGCATGTCCTTCACAGGACGAGCAGTCAACCCCGGCATTTTCGCTGTTCGTGATTCCTGGGCAAATTTTACGTTCAGTAGTTTGCCATTGCTTTCTGAACGACCGGCACCTATACCTTTTTCGAAAAACCCAGCAAAGCTGTGTTTCGAACCCGTGTATACGGTCTCACAAACCGCCTTCGAAAGCCCTTAGCTACGGAGACCGGTACAGTAAATGCTGTGTATATATTGCGATCAGTTATTGAACGTTCTATAGAACTAAACAAAGATATACATGTTTGCTTTATTGACTACAAAAAGGCTTTCGATAGAATAAGACATGTCAACATGGTAGATATGCTTGCAGATCTACAAATTGATGGGAAAGACATTAAACTTATCAAAAACAAATATTGGAAACAACAAGCTGCCATAAGGATTGATAATGAAGTGGGACAATATCAGCCTATTAAGCGAGGTGTGAGACAGGGATGTGTGATGTCTCCAGATCTTTTTTCCCTATACAGTGAAAATATTTTCAGAAATGTAGAAGATATAAATGGAATCAGCAATAGAGGACGAAACATCAATAACAATAGATATGCAGATGATACAGTATTGATTGCAGACAATGCACAAGATCTACAACAATTAGTAGACGCGGTTGTTGTACACAATGAGCATCTGGGGTTGGAATTAAATTATAAAAAGACACAGGTTATGGTCGTCACTAGGAAGAACGAAGTACCACAATGTAATATACAAGTAAATGGGAATATTCTTCAACAAGTGAATCGGTACAATTATCTCGGAACAGTCAAAACATCTGATGGGAGATGCCTTGAAGAGATTAGAACAAGAATCGCCATGGCGAAAGTAGCCTTTAGCAAGATGAAAAACATTCTGCCAATAAAAAAGATGTCAATGGAAACGAGAAAAAGAGTGTTGAGGGGATACATAGAGCCTTTTCTTTTGTATGGATGTGAAACTTGGACAATGTGCAGTCAAGCTGAAAAACATCTGATGGCTGCAGAAATGTGGTTTCTGAGGAAAATGCAAAGAATACCATGGACAGACAGAAAAACCAATGACCAAGTACTACAGGAGACAAATGAAAATCGTAAATTGATTAGAGAAATTAGACGTAGACAGTCAAAATTTTTTGGACATGTTATTAGAAGAAACGGATTGGAGAACTTAGTGACAACTGGCAAGATCGAAGGGAACAGACCAAGAGGAAGACCGAGAAGTAAATACCTGGATGGCTTGACCACATGGCATGGTCGAGACAGAAACACTGAGCTGACCCACGACTCTGGTGATCGAGTGAAATAGCTAGTCAGACCGCCCACGCTTTCCGGCATGTCACATAATTGATTGATTGATTTGATTATCTTCACATGATGCATTTGTAATTTCTGTTTGAAGGTAAATAAAGTTGAATTAGTGTTGGCTCTTATTTGAGTGGTTGAACGAGTGTTTGGTAAGGTAGTGTGTTGTACCTGTGACCTATATACTTGTGAACTTGACTAAATAGCAGGAGGCACATCATAGGGTTTAAATATAATTAGTGGTTACGCTTACACAGGAACACGGACAATCTTTATAATCTCCTAATCTTTTTCCACCCCCTCTCTCTCTCTCTCTCCCTATTTCTTATCTTCGTGCTATCACACACACACACACACACACACACACACACACATATATATATATATATATATATATATATATATATATATATATATATATATATATATATATATATATATATATATATATATATATATACTGTCAAACTGTCATCTACTTCTTCTTCTTCAGCGTTCCAAGCCAATGAGGTTCTTTGCTGCAGACACAATCCGTCTCCATTCGTCTCTCTGGTTGACCTTCTCTTGCCAGTCGTTGATTCCAAGTGCTTGTAGGTCTGTATGTATATTATCTCTCCACCGTCTTCTTGGTCTACCTCGGGGTCTACGGTCATTTATTTCCTGAGTGTAAGCGAGTTTTGTCATCTACTGCCTATATAGATATAGTACCTTGAGGTAGAGCAGGGAGGTCTTGAGCCTGAGGAATTAAGGCCGCCTGGATAGTGCAGTAGCCGCGAACTGTGCAGATTATGATTTTCTTTTTGCCCTTGACAGAAAAATAGCCACACGTTACCGAGGACTCCAACCCGGGTCTCCCGAAGGAGAACTGCTTTCTATAATTCATTCTTACTTTGGTATCTCCTCCCCCTTACCTCTACAAAAGAGTTTAAAGTTTCATTCATATAAATCGTTAAAGTACTTACACGGTCGCTGTGCCAGGTGCCCGTACGTTGGACAGATAACGGGAACAACAGAACCTTTTCAAATCGTTAGGTCTTTGATAATTTAATTCACCAAATCAATGCGTTCGCGCCCATTGGCAATAAAATATTACCTGGATGATCAAAGGCGGAGAAACCACTACACAGTCTCTAGCTTTCATTGGGTCAAAGTGTTAGTTTGAGGTTTGGAGTGGGATAAGGACATACGGAGGTTCTGTCCCAGTGTACAGTTATAGACAATATACTGTGTAGTGTTTGAAAATATTGCCGGTCCAAGTTTTGTATTCACCCTCTATAAAGTTCATGCAACATAATAGGTAAATACAAAACTTGGCCCGGCAATATTTTCAAACACTGCACAGTCATTAAAAATACACCCAGTAGTATTAATTGATTCAGTGCCGAAGGATAATATACCGCCGCATGTATCTTCCCACTTGCACAGAAGGACGAAATATCGCCACATTGGTTTCATAGTGTTATTTGTTTTGTTTTGTGGTGTCTTCAACAGTTTCAATGCTCAGTGAACGGATATTTGCATTACCATACTTGTTCATTTGATTGTGCACCATGTTTGGTCTAAGCCTACCTTTTTGTTTCACATTGAATCAGTTAACAATGTGCTGTTCAACTATGTCGGGGTCGTGAATATCACAGGGCGGGAGATATATCACAGAATTATAGAGGAGAAATTTTAGAAATGAAGAAAACTTACTTTGTTTTATATAGGATGGTACAAGCCTCATCCTGGTGCGAGGAAACGCAACCGAAAGACTAAATGTCATGGCAGGGCAGACCAGGCCCTAAGGTTTGGTCGGCAACTGGTCTATGATGGTAGCTCCGACAGGAGGACAGTTAGAGCATTGTTCTTCTGATCTGGCAGCTTCTGCGGCTGGTCTTGTCCGAGATGTATTGGTATTACCTTTCCTCTGGAGTAAACTAAGTAGGCCGATAGATGGATCATGTTCCAAGAGCAACACATGGTCTCTAAATTCAGCCCATTCTTTGTGCTACGGAGAGGATATTAAATTAAGCCTTTTTATGAAGCACAATGTAACAAACTATCGTCTGTCAAGACGACCATATATTCTTCTCCGGCGTCTTATTGCTCTCGTGCCAGGTGTAGATCCAGTGCTGGTAGTTGATGGTGTTGCATTCTAACGAGATGGCCGAGCCATTTGATCTTCTGCCTTTCAATGTACAAGGTTTTGATCCCAATGTCTGTCTGAAAACATCATTTCTTACTCAATCTCGGTTAGTTACGTTGGCAGCTCTTCTCAAGGATATTAACTCCCAAGTGTTGTTTTTAGTAAGTGTGATTTGGATAATGACCAAGTTTGACATTGGTAGCATAGAGTGAATATGTAATGGATTATCTGTCGTTTTGCGGTCATATGTATAGTTGGATGTTTCAGTATGGGCATTCAAGAAAACAAGCTATAGAATAAAAAAAACTTGTGAATGTGATATTTTGGTTGTTAGACACATATTTTTGTTCTCTTTTTGTTTATGTACGGGAAGCGTCCTTTTGTTGTGTGCGGCTTTTATTCTACAAGCTGCCTAGTCAAATTTTACTCTCTGAAAAGACAAGTGCACCTCGGACGCTCGACCAACTAATACCTTATTCTTTTTTTTTAAATTTTTGGTTACGTTTTCTATTTACAGGATAGCGCTGTCAACACCAGCATTTTACTGCTGTTGTTGATGTCTTGGCAGGTTTATTTTCAGTAGTTTGCCATAGAGCTCTGAACGATCGGCTCCCATACCAACACATTAAAACCCAACGCAACACCGTCTGCCAAATCAGTCGCAGCTGTGTTTCGAACGCAGGTAAGCGGAATAACGAACCGCGTCCGTAACGCCTTCGCCACGGAGACGGCCTTTTCTTTCTGTCTTTTTTAGAGCCAGACAATGCTGCCTTATTCTGTCTTTTAGCCTTCATTGAGTATAGACCACAACCATCTATAAAATGTCAATCGTACCGAGGAAGCCTTGGTAGCGTAAGAAGCCACGGTAGCTCAGGGTGCCTCAGTAGCGGAAGGAGCCTCGGTAGCGGAGGGAACCTCGGTAGCGGAGGGAGCCTCGGTAGCGGAGAGAGCCTCAGCAGCGGAGGGTGCCTAGGTAGCGGAGGGATCCTCGGTAGCATAGGGAGCCTCTGTAGCGTAAGAAGCCTTGGTAGCGGAGGGAACCTCGGTAGCGTAGGGAGCCTTGGTAGCGGAGGGGGCCTCGGTAGCGCAGTGGCTAGACACTCGCCTTTTGACCGACTTGTCCCGGGAAGGTTAACCCAGTCAACAAATACCCACAGAAGTCAGATGTTTCGGCCCAAAGGCAAAGTATCGCAGCTCTGTTGTAAACTGGCACAAGCAATCACGTCCGAAAAAACTCTCCGGATGAACGCAACAGTAGAAGAAGAAGACCCAATGGTCATGGGTTCGATCCACAGCTAGGTGAATTCAAATTTTTCCAAATTGTCCTGGGCTTTAATGGGTAGCAAGGATGTCTTGGGAAGTAAAGGCGTCCGGCGTGATCCGGGCCTCGTCATCCACCCAGTGCCGACTGGTCTATGCAAATCTCGCTCTTTCACCGTATGCTCTAAGCTCCTTAAGTCGTAAAAAGAGTCCTTTACTTTCCACTTACTTGAGATGGTGTTGGTGGCTTTCTGGTTAATTTGGATGATTCATGTCGTGAAATGAATCCTTTACTTTCCACTTACTTGAGTTGCTGTTGGCTACTTGTTGGTTAATTCGGACGATTAAAGTCGTGAAAAGGGGTCCTTTACTTTTCATTTATTTTAGTTGGTGTTGGCAACTTTCTGGTTAATTTGGACGATTAAAGTCGTGAAAAGGGGTCCTTTACTTTTCATTTATTTGAGTTAGTATTGGTGGCTTTCTGGTTAATTTGGACGGTTAAAATCGTGAAAATTGGTCCTTTATTTTTCACTTACTTGAGTTGGTGTTGATGGCTTTCTGGTTAATTTGACCAATTTTAATTTGTTTCTTGCAGGAAGCCAAACAACCACCAATATAAAGTTGCTGCCATATTTCAGTCTCCATTTAGATATGATACGCCTTTGACTGATTTCACACAGTGGAAATACCAGTGACGTGTCGACTAGTTTCTCGATTGGCAGCCAGGGTCGTTGTAGGCTTAACGTGGCGTGTGTCCTATGGTAATCAACGAAAACACAAATGGCGTGGCTTGGAGTTGATGTATTCGGAAGCTTACACCCCTGTAGAGTTGTGGTAATGCCCTGGTTAATTCCCAGCTTGCCAACACTAACGTTACATCTATAGGGGTTTTCCAGACTGTATGTGGTTCAGAGGTCGTGCCCATAAGGTCAAATGGGTTAAAGTTTGTTGCATGTCATTTACAGGTTATTGGTGGTTTTCTAGGCGGTTTTACATACAGCACCTGCTCCGTGGAGAAGGTATTACGGGCACAGTTCGTAATCTCGCATACCCGCGTTCGAAACAAAACTGAGGGCGATTTGGCAGCAGACCGCCTTGCTCTTTTTGGTATGGGTGCCGGTCGTTCAGAAAGCAATGACGAACTACTGAACGTAAACTTGTCAAGAGATCACAACAGCAAAATATGCTGGTGTTGACTGCAACGTCCTGTAAAGGATACGCAACTAATAGTTTTTTAAACATACAGTAGTTTGCCATTTATTTCTGAACGTTAATACCATTGTGAAAAACAACACAATGCAATCTGCTCCTAATTGCCCTCCGATGACTTCGAATCCGGCATATCAGAATAGTGAAACTGCGTTCACTATCCCCTGAGCCACAAACGGAGATTCAAGAGCCAGATGGGTGCCAGGCGTGTTTCTTAGAACGTAAAGCTGGTTTACACTGGCTCAGTGGTCTTCACCTGGTATATGTGAAGTTTCGTCGCTACACAGCCTTGGTTGGTGTGTCTGGTTTGGGAGTAATGTTACTTGACATCTGCATATGTGAACTCACGTGGTGGTGAAGACTACAGAAAGGTAGAGAGTAGAGAGAGAGAGAGAGAGAGAGAGAGAGAGAGAGAGAGAGAGAGAAGGGGGAGAGATGGGGAGAGAGAGACGGTGAGAAAGAGAGACTGGGAGAGGGAGAGAGAGGGAGAGAGACGGGGAGAGGGAGGATAGACAGAGAGACGGGGAGATATACACAGAGAGACGCGGAGAGACAGGTAGGGAGAAAGACAGAGGGAGAGACAGAGAGAGAGAGACACACGGGGACAGACAGATAGAGACAGAGATAGAGAGAAAGAGACACATGGACAGACAGATAGAGAGACTGAGAAAGACAAAGTGAGACTGACAGAAACTGAGAGAGAAGAAAGACGCAGTGAGAAACAGATAGAGAGACAGATAGAGAGCCAGACAGATAGAGAGACAAAGATAGAAACAGACAGAGAAGCAGAATGAGAGAGAGAGAGAGAGAGAGAGAGAGAGAGAGAGAGAGAGAGAGAGACCAGTTATATCTTCCATATTATCTACATCTGTTATCGTTGGGAAAAGATATATAGCGTGTTTGTCACACAAGTGTCTTCTTTAGCATGTCTCTTTATCGCTGTTCTTATAAACAAGAGAAATGATTGATAGCTTCCAATAATATTTAATCTACTGTTAATATACTGGACACAGCATTGCGGTCTGGTGTGTTTGTGTGCTGGTTTAATTTAAAATACAATTCTGAGACCTATAGTGCTATTTCAACGGTTAAATACGAATTATGTCCATATTCCATAGTTGTGGGTTTATGTGAATGATAGACCTGGCTAATGAAGACACTTTTTTTTCATGGTGTCTAGTTGGTCATGCTTCGAAGTACACTTGTTCTTGCAGCGAGGCGCTGTCGTTATTTGGAGGTGACAGGTTCGAATCCCAGTCGGTGACTATAGCTTTAACATTTTATGTTGTCTAGTGCGTCCTCCAATCCCTACTTCTGTCGTCTATTTCTATGAACATCAAATTATGTGTTTATTTATGATGGGTCTGCACTGTTGGGTGATATATTGGTAGGGTTGCTAAACGTCCGGCAAAAAGAGGACATGTCTGTCACGAAAATAAACTTCATGTTCGATCGATGACAAACAAGACCCGACATTAGTCTGCAAAAACAAGCAACCCTTTGATGTTGTATGGACTGAGAAACAAAATACGTCGCGTTACAATGTCTACACCGGTCGGCATTTTGTTAACAAATTGTTGCTCGAGACGAACAAAAGCGTCATCTGTCTGCAAGGCGGGAGTCGGCCTTTGAAGTGATAGACGGAATGTCTGACTAGAAGTCGGATGGAGTCTTGTGATGTGGAGAAGATCTCTAGAGCACAGACAGGAGACAATTTCCCAGATGAAAGCGAACTTGACGGCGGATTGACTCCACTTAGTCTAAAAACAGGAGGACAAAACCAGATTCTGGACTGATTGGCGTCTAGACTTTTTGGTGACGTCACTCAAGCCGATATAAAGGCCGTTGAAGTAAACAAGTTGCGTTAGTCGACCAAGATTTCTGAAGGATTAAGGATCGGTGCAGTTTCCGAGTTGTGTTCAATAAAAGAAACTATAGTGTCAAATTGTTGATATTTATCGGCGGACATAGATCCAGTCTGTGATTGCATAGTTTCGATTAGCAACCGGAATAGGCATATGGTATTCTATTAATCATATCTAACTTAGAGTATGATTAGGAATAGAGTACAGTACTGTGCGGTGATATAATGTATTATAGGTGTGGTGATACAATGTATTATAGGTGCGGTGATAGAATATTCTATAAGTGCGGTGCTAGAAAGTATTATAGGAGCGTCGGCACTAGTGTCCTTTGTATGGCTTTAACTAGCTTGTGTGATATATCATTTTACTCGGGGAGTTGAGGACAATGTAGTGGAATAATAATTAGAGAGATTAAGGATGGTTGAGAGGGAGGAGGGGAATGTGAAATGGTAGGATCTTCCAGTAGGGCATCTGCTGGGTTTCTACCCGTTCCTTTATTCTTTCCTGGTGTTGCCATGTATAAGACCAATGTGATGAGCTATTTGGCCGTATGACAGAGATCAGATCTCTGTTATAGATCTGAGTGCTGCTATTGGCCTACACTCACTTAATTACGGTCAGGATTGAGGTGCCCTCACCATGATGTTCTCTACTCTACAGGTTCCCATTGAGTGTTCCACTTGAGTGTGAGATGATTTATTACAAAGAAGCAGTTTCAAAGTTTTATACAATGATGGCTCACGGAATGAAGACCGAGATTACTGAGAGTTTGTTACACGGGGCTCAGAACCTAGTTGGTCTGCAGAAACCTGGCTTCTGCTGAGCCGGACTTAATGAACATAAGTGTTGTGTTTAATGAGTGATAAGCTTCATCACCGAAGATTAATAACTCATATACCAAGGACATATATAGTATTTATACACATCTACCTAAAAAACATTAATAGGTTGTGTTTTTAAAGAGGGGGAAAATTTTATAATCAGAGACTTATGAACAGTAGAATTTCCCCAAGTGACATTTCAGTTAATTGAAAGATTATCAGTTCAACAAACATTATGAAACAGAGTAACTTCACCGTGTGGTTAGAGTGAAGACCAAAATCGAACAGTGTCTATCTGATGACCAGCATCCTGTTTGTTCGAGTGATTGGAGAAAGTTGTCACGTGGACGGAGAAACATCTTCTGGGTGAGGTTCACTGTCCGGAATACATGGTGCTGTTGTATGCTAAGCACTGTGATGTAACAGACTTTGCTCCTGATTCACTGGTCTAATTCTACACACACATTAGAATATTCGACACACATTCTACACATTACACACACACCTCTCACACACATACTCTTTGTTTTAATAAATTAATTGTTGTATTTATTTGTTAAAGCTAGAGTTGTTGAGTATGTTGTGTTGGGGAAGAATGAGAGGGGGCATGATCCAGGGGTGAGTGAGAGTAAGAAAGAGGTGTCTACTGACTGAGGGAGTTTTGTGGACGGATTCTGGTGGTTTCTCTAGGACAATAATCTTGGGTTAATAAAATTGTGGGTGTTGATTCCCCTCACTCCAGGGACGACACTAAAAGTAATAAATAATTACTTACGACAATTATTGGGGGCTCGTAAACGTGATCTTTGGACAGCGGGATCTCTTGTAAGCGGGATCTTTTGACAGTGGGATCTTCTGACAACGGGGTCTTTTGACACGGGATCTTTAGTTAGAGGACGGAGATATTGTTAGAGAGAGAATCCAGCTAGAGTGAATGTGGATAGGGGTTAAGACACATATCTTACCTGTTCACACTTCACACGTCTGCATAAGTCTGTGGTCCTGATTCTACTCTTGTCACTGAGTGATTGTGTTGTGTTGTGGTCTTAAATATATAGATTAACTGTAATTGTTCATGATCTATATATTTATCTAGGAGTTAATCTATACGCTATCTGCTGACTTACCTCTCTGAAATATGACCACTCGTAAACTATCTACGGCAGAACTAAGGGCAAAAGGGGAAGAAATGGGATTGTCGGGTTCTGCACTAACAGATTACATACAGGAGGTGGAGAGAGAGATTATCGTCAAGCAGAAAGAGAAGATCGAAAGGCCGAGCTGGAGTTGAGAAGGATGGAGTTAGAAGCCAAGAAATTGGAAGCAGAGCAAGCAGCTAAGAAACTTGAAGCTGAGCAAGCATGCTAGGAAATTTGAAGCTGAGCAAGCAGCTAAGAAATTTGAAGCTGAGCAAGCAGCTAAGAAACTTGGAAGCTGAACAAGAAGCTCAGAAAAGGGAGCACGAGTACCGAATGCGGGAACTCGAGCTGAAGAGGCAATCTAGTGGGGAAACTGAGGGAGCAGTGGGAGGTTCCTCTCTCCCTGGCTCAACACCAGTAGGTGGACATAGCTACCATGCTATGAAGTTCCCTCTAGCGATCTACGAGGAGGACAAGGAGAAGATTGACCAGTACCTTCAACGCTTCGAGGCTATGTCTGTTGCTATGGGTCTGGAGCGTGACAAATGGAATCTCAAGCTATCCCAGGGTTTACGCGGGACCGGTTACGAGGTTTATTCTCGCCTGCCGCCAGGACACGAGAACAATTATGACGAGTTGAAGACGGCTCTGCTGAAACGATTCGAAGTTACGTCACATACCTACCGGAAAAAATTTCGAGGAGCGAAACGAGAACCGGGGGAGTTGTTTGCCGCCTATAGTCTGCGTCTGAAAGCCTATCTCCATAAGTGGATGGATTTGGCTGGGTTCGCGCATGACTATGAGAGTCTGGAAGAGCTCATGGTAGTCGACCAGATGCGAAAGCAAATG
The DNA here is from genome assembly GCA_014155875.1 of Cepaea nemoralis. Taxonomy (NCBI): domain Eukaryota; kingdom Metazoa; phylum Mollusca; class Gastropoda; order Stylommatophora; family Helicidae; genus Cepaea; species Cepaea nemoralis. The sequence goes on from JACEFZ010014609.1 coordinate 196,205, forward strand.
TCGAAACCTCTCAGGACATTCTTGGGAGAACAAGGGGCGGAACGAATCGACATGGTGACGAAATTGGCAGAACGGTTCGTCGAGGTCCATGGGGAGGCAGCAGAAAACCTTTCTACAAACACCAAAAGTCAGGAAAAACATAACCTGAAGAAAGCCAAGAGCACAGGAACTAAGAAGGTGGAACCATATGTTAAAACTTCAGAGGAGAGTTTGGAGAAGACGAAGGAGGGAAGCAAGAGCACTTCGAGCTCTACACAAAAACGACCGTGGTCGGAGAAGTGGTGTTCGATTTGTAAGTCACCTTCTCACAATACGAAGGAATGCAAATCGAAGGCTAAGAACCCTCACTTCGCGGCATGTCAAGTGACTTCAACGCAGGTGGACACTGACAATGCCAAGGTCGACAAGGAAGCTCGCCACCAGGAGAGCTCACTAAAGTCCGGCACTAGAAAATCTAGGACAGGGAAATGGTGCAAACACTGCAGGTCGAATACGCACAATGCTATTGACTGCAGGGGAAAGTCAGGAGACTCAATGTGTCGTGTGCCCCGGGAAACCTAAGGTGGAGCCCACCGAACAGGTCGAGGCCGAGGAAGAGACTCCAGATCAGGATAAACCACCTGTAGTGGAATTGGTAGAGGTTAACGGTCGTCAATTGGAGTGTTTCTACGACACAGGACTGGACGGGGAGGCCGTGATTTCTGCGGATCTGGTACATCCAGAACAATTCACAGGTGAGACCATGGAGATACAGCCTGCACAGAAGAGTGCTGTAGCCATGAAATTGCCCATTGCCAGAGTGGAGATTCGGTCAAGATATGTCACCGGCACCATCAAGGCCGCTGTGTTGACCGATCCCATTTTCCCCGTAATCCTCGGTTGCCGGTATGTCTTTCTGGGAATGCCCAGGGAGCCAATCCATATGGGAGCAATACAGACTCGCTCTCAGACGAGAACGGATGAGGCAGAAGCAAATGTGACTAACCCACTGCCAGGGGAGTTGCGAACTGCCCAGAGTGAGGATGCTACTCTACGTCCTTGCTACAAAAAGCTGCAGAAAAGTGCTGATCCACCCAAACGGGGTCAGTACTATATGAAGAATAGGATACTCTACAGGAGAGCCGGAAGGGGAGACAACCTACATGGTCAGTTGGTGGTCCCGAAGGCACACCGCTCCCAGATTCTTCATATGGGGCATACCATCTCATTCAGTGGGCATATGGGTATTGCCGCCACGATGCAGCGAATTTCCTGCCATTACTATTGGCCGGGAATGACAGGTGATGTGCGTCGGTATGTGAAGTCATGCCCTGAGTGCCAGAGGGTGGCACCGAAACACTGGACAGCACCGGTGGTCTTGGGTGAAATGCCCATCATGAACTCTCCTTTCGAGAGGGTAGCCATCGATATTGTGGGTCCACTTCCTAGGACTAGGAAGAGGAACATGTACATACTCACCATGGTGGATTGCTGTACAATGTGGGGTGAAGCCATACCGTTGACCACAATTGACTCGAAAAGAGTGGCGGACGCACTGATGGAGGCCTTTACAAGATTAGGCTTTCCTGATCAAATACTGACGGACAATGGGTCCCAGTTTTGTGGAAAATTAATGGAGGAGGTATTTAGGGTGTTCCACTCTAACCATATACATACCAGCCCTTACCACCCTCAAGCCAATGGACAAGTAGAGCGTTTCAACGGCACGTTGATGACAATGCTCAGGAAACTGGCACAGGAAAAACCTGATAGGTGGGATGAATATATCCCAGCAGCACTTTTGCTTATCGGAAAGTACCTCGTTGCTGTTTGGTCGTCCAATCAAGGGACCGTTGGAAGCCATGTTGAGGAGTTGGACTGAAGAGGGGACGTCAGAAGAAGTGATCTCTTCTTATAAATATGTGGAGGAACTGAAAGAAAAACTTCACAAGGGATGGACTCTGGCAAATCAAAACTTGAAAAAAGCCAGAAAAAGACATGCGGCTTACTACAACCGTAGGTCTAAAGACAGATCTCTAGAGGTGGGAGACAAAGTCTTGTTGCTACTCCCAACGGGAAACAACAAACTGGAGATAGGTTGGCAAGGACAATTTTCCGTGGAAAGGGTGATATCCAGAACCAACTATCAGATCCGGATCCGGGGAAAGTCGAAGATTTCCATATCAATCTCTTGCGGAAATACGAGGACAGATCCGGAGACAAAGCAGCTCACCTCGTGGCAATGGCAGTTGCAGTGGAGACAGAAGTGGGAACCAACGAGGGCAGGGAATATCCCTTGGTACATAAGGAAACCTATAGGGATGTGTAAGTGAACCCTGATCTGACTTCCCAGGAGAGGGAAAAGATAACCCAGGTTCTCGAGTCTCATAAGGAGATACTGACTGATAAACCAGGACGAACGAGGTTGGTGGAGTTCGAGATGACTTTGACCACCCAAGAGCCTGTTCGCCAAAAGGTTTACCCAGTGCCATTCTCTAAAGAAAAGGCCCTAGAGGAGGAAATACAGAAACTACTGGAGGATGACGTGATTGCACCATCCACATCCCCATACAATGCGGGGGTGGTTTTGTTACGAGAACCAAGTGGAGAACACCGGTTGTGTATAGACTACTGACTTCTGAACAGTCATACACAATTTCAGGTGGAACCTTTGCCGAATCCAACTCAGTTATTCGCGAGGCTCCATAAGGCAAGGTATTTCTCAAAGGTGGATCTGAGTCGCGGGTATTATCAGATTCCGGTTAAACCAGAGGTTCGACCACTGCTAGCTTTCAGTACCCCCGGTGGACATTACGAATTCAAGGCCATGCCCTTTGGACTCAGTAATGCACCTAGTGTGTTTACTCGCATGATGAGGACTTTATTAGATCCCTTACAGGATCCGTCCATCATCTCATTCATGGATGATATTCTGATTTCCAGTGACAGCTTGGATGACCATTTACAATCCTTGGAAAGAGTTTTCAATAGGCTCAAGGAAGCAGGGCTTACCGCTCGCCCAACCAAGTGCATGATTGGTTACCAGACTCTGGAATTTCTAGGTCACACCATCACTCCAGGACACATTGTCCCAGAGGAAAAGAACCTAGAGAAAATCAGAAGTGCTCCAAGGCCAAAAACGAAGAAGGATGTGCGATCTTTTCTCTCGTTGTGTGGATTCTACCACAAATTTATCCCACATTTCACTGAACTGGGAGCTCCATTAACAGAAACCTTGAAAAAGGGATTCCCAGACCAAATCGTTTGGACACCAGAATGCGAGAGTGCCTACAGTCAGTTGAAGGAGGCCTTGGTCAGCAAACCTGTGTTACAGCTCCCGGACCTTTCCAAACCATTTTTGTTGAGAACGGATGCAAGTGGGATTGGGATTGGGGCAGCTTTGTTACAGGAAGGAAAAGACGATGCTTCAGTTTTGAAACCAGTGGCATACGCAAGCAAGAAACTTCTCCCGGCTGAGAGGAATTATTCGACCGTCGAGAGAGAGAGTGTTTGTCTCTCGTATGGGCCGTGCAAAAATTCCAGCCCTATTTGTATGGAGTTCAGTTTCGAGTTCAGTCGGATCATCAACCCTTGATGTTCCTGGCCACTTCTCAGAAGCTCAACGCCCGATTGATGTTGTGGTCGTTGCTACTTCAGCCATACCACTTTACAGTGGAGTATATACCTGGGAGGGAAAATGTTGGAGCTGATTTCCTGTCTAGACATCCAGCTCCTGAAGAAGAGGAATAGATCATCTGGATCGAACCTCCAAGGAGAAAGAGTTGTTGCGGACTACTCTCTTAGGAGGGGGACTATGTCACGAAAATAAACTTGATAGTTCGATCGATGACAAACAAGACCAACATTAGTCTGCAAAAACAAGCAACCCTTTGATGTTGTATGGACTGAGAAACAAAATACGTCGCGTTACAATGTCTACACCGGTCGGCATTTTGTTAACAAATTGTTGCTCGAGACGAACAACGGCGTCATCTGTCTGCAAGACGGGAGTCGGCCTTTGAAGTGATAGACGGAATGTCTGACTAGAAGTCGGATGGAGTCTTGTGATGTGGAGAAGATCTCTAGATCACAGACAGGAGACAATTTCCCAGATGAAAGGCGAACCTAGACGGCGGATTGACTCACATTGAGTCTGAAAAATACAGAGGACAAAACAGACTTCTCGACGCCTCAGCGTCTAGACAAATTGGTGACGTCACTCAAGCCGATATAAAGGCCGTTGAAGTAAACAAGTTGCGTTAGTCGACCAAGATTTCTGAAGGGTTAAGGATCGGTGCAGTTTCCGAGTTGTGTTCAATAAAAGAAACTATAGTGTCAAATTGTTGATATTTATCGGCGGACATAGATCCAGTCTGTGATTGCATAGTTTCGATTAGCAATCGGAATAGGCATATGGTATTCTATTAATCATATCTAACTTAGAGTATGATTATGAATAGAGTACAGTACTGTGCGATGATATAATGTATTATAGGTGTGGTGATACAATGTATTATAGGTGCGGTGATAGAATATTCTATAAGTGCGGTGCTAGAAAGTATTATAGGAGCGTCGGCACTAGTGTCCTTTGTATGGCTTTAACTAGCTTGTGTGATATATCATTTTACTCGGGGAGTTGAGGACAATGTAGTGGAATAATAATTAGAGAGATTAAGGATGGTTGAGAGGGAGGAGGGGAATGTGAAATGGTAGGATCTTCCAGTAGGGCATCTGCTGGGTTTCTACCCGTTCCTTTATTCTTTCCTGGTGTTGCCATGTATAAGACCAATGTGATGAGCTATTTGGCCGTATGACAGAGATCGGATCTCTGTTATAGATCTGAGTGCTGCTATTGGCCTACACTCACTTAATTACGGTCAGGATTGAGTTGCCCTCACCATGATGTTCTCTACTCTACAGGTTCCCCTTGAGTGTTCCACTTGAGTGTGAGATGATTTATTACAAAGAAGCAGTTTCAAAGTTTTATACAATGATGGCTCACGGAATGAAGACCGAGATTACTGAGAGTTTGTTACACGGGGTTCAGAACCTAGTTGGTCTGCAGAAACCTGGCTTCTGCTGAGTCGGACTTAATGAACATAAGTGTTGTGTTTAATGAGTGATAAGCTTCATCACCGAAGATTAATAACTCATATACCAAGGACATATATATATTTATACACATCTACCTAAAAAAACATTAATAGGTTGTGCTTTTAAAGAGAGGGAAAATTTTATAATCAGAGACTTATGAACAATAGAATTTCCCCAAGTGACATTTCAGTTAATTGAAAGATTATCAGTTCAACAAACACTATGAAACAGAGTAACTTCACCGTGTGGTTAGAGTGAAGACAAAGATCGAACAGTGTCTATCTGATGACCAGCATCCTGTTTGTTCGAGTGATTGGAGAAAGCTGTCACGTGGACGGAGAAACATCTTCTGGGTGAGGTTCACTGTCCGGAATACATGGTGCTGTTGTATGCTAAGTACTGTGATGTAACAGACTTTGCTCCTGATTCACTGGTCTAATTCTACACACACATTAGAATATTCGACACACATTCTACACATTACAACACACACACACACACACACACACACACACACACACACACACACACACACCTCACACACATACTCTTTGTTTTAATAAATTAATTGTTGTATTTATTTGTTAAAGCTAGAGTTGTTGAGTATGTTGTGTTGGGGAAGAATGAGAGGGGGCATGATCCAGGGGTGAGTGAGAGTAAGAAAGAGGTGTCTACTGACTGAGGGAGTTTTGTGGACGGATTCTGGTGGTTTCTCTAAAACAATAATCTTGGGTTAATAAAATTGTGGGTGTTGATTCCCCTCACTCCAGGGACGACACTAAAAGTAGTAAAGAATAACAAATAACTACTATTCATTCTTTACTTACGACAATGTTCTCCCTTTTAATCTATTCTCCGTCCGGCAGGCAAAGCTAAACACCTTTAAAATGTCCGGCTTTTAAAATATTTTATGTTATAATTTTGTATGTATTGTTGTTACTACTTACAAGGTATCTACACTCTACCGTATGTTTTAAATAATTGTTTTGCATATCCTTTACAGAACATTGCTGTCAACATCAACATCTTTCAGCTGATTGTTGATTTCTTGGCAAGATTACGCTCAGTAGTTTGCCATTGCTTTCTGAGCGGCCGGCTCACATACCCCGTAAGTTACCGACGCGATTCGAACCACTGCTAATTCTCACCGTCGTCACGTTACTTACGAGAGTATACGAGAATACGGAGAAAAGTCGCGAACCTCTAGGCCAGGAAGCCGGCCTACAGTATGTTTACATTGTTAATATGTACAAAGTCTATGCATTTTTGTGAAGTATTCTTCTGTATCCCTGGACACAATGAAAAGAGTGTTTTCCTTGATTAATGCTCAATGGACAAAGAAAAGGAACAGACTCTTACTCGACTCTGTAAAGGGCATCATTCTCACAAAGTACAATTTGAAGAATCTTACCTGTAAACAGTTTTAAGCATATGTGATTGCTAACGAGGATCTTCTACGAAAAGTTGGCTCCTCCGAGAAATATGTTGTATAATTAATAAAGATTATAAGGTAATATTTGTATTAAATAATGTTTTTTAACATTTTGAAAAAGGCCTCCATTAAATTTATATTTATTTTTTTAACATGATTGTTTCTTGGTCGATTCACTAAGAGTAAGATACACTTATTGGCAGCTATTGTAATAAAATTGTACTGATTGTGGGTTTAATCTGGAACGATTCAAATGAAACATTCAATATGTCCTCCTTTGTCCTCTTTTTTGTCTTATTATGTCCTCCTTTTGGTGCTCACGTATCTGGCAACCCAATATATTGGTGCATGATAAGGAAAATGCAGTCTGGGTCATGTGGGATCATGTGTATAGCTCGGATTAACTGATAAGTGATCATAGCTTGGGGTCAATGGAGCGGTAGGGATCTGGCTTATAAAAGTAAAGGATCTGGTCTATAACAAGTAAAGGATCTGGTCTATAACAAGTAAAGGATCTGGTCTATAACAAGTAAAGGATCTGGCCTATAACAAGTACAGGATCTGGCCTATAACAAGTAAAGGATCTGGTCTATAACAAGTACAGGATCTGGCCTATAACAAGTAAAGGATCTGGCCTATAACAAGTAAAGGATCTTGCCTATAACAAGTACAGGGTCTGGCCTATAACAAGTAAAGGATCTGGCCTATAACAAGTAAAGAATCTGGTCTATAACAAGTAAAGGATCTGGTCTATAACAAGTAAAGGATCTGGCCTATAACAAGTACAGGATCTGGCCTATAACAAGTAAAGGATCTGGCCTATAACAAGTACAGGATCTGGCCTATAACAAGTAAAGGATCTGGCCTATAACAAGTAAAAGATCTGGCCTATAACAAGTACAGGATCTGGCCTATAACAAGTAAAGGATCTGGCCTATAACAAGTAAAGGATCTGGTCTATAACAAGTAAAGGATCTGGTCTATAACAAGTAAAGAATCTGGCCTATAACAAGTACAGGATCTGGCCTATAACAAGTAAAGAATCTGGCCTATAACAAGTACAGGATCTGGCCTATAACAAGTACAGGATCTGGCCTATAACAAGTAAAGGATCTGGCCTATAACAAGTAAAAGATCTGGCCTATAACAAGTAAAGGATCTGGTCTATAACAAGTAAAGAATCTGGCCTATAACAAGTACAGGATCTGGCCTATAACAAGTAAAGGATCTGGCCTATAACAAGTAAAGGATCTGGTCTATAACAAGTAAAGAATCTGGCCTATAACAAGTACAGGATCTGGCCTATAACAAGTAAAGGATCTGGCCTATAACAAGTAAAGGATCTGGTCTATAACAAGTAAAGAATCTGGTCTATAACAAGTAAAGGATCTGGCCTATAACAAGTAAAAGATCTGGCCTATAACAAGTAAAGGATCTGGCCTATAACAAGTAAAGGATCTGGTCTATAACAAGTAAAGGATCTGGCCTATAACAAGTAAAAGATCTGGCCTATAACAAGTAAAGGATCTGGCCTATAACAAGTAAAGGATCTGGTCTATAACAAGTAAAGAATCTGGCCTATAACAAGTACAGGATCTGGCCTATAACAAGTAAAGGATCTGGCCTGTAACAAGTAAAGGATCTGACCTATAACAAGTAAAAGATCTGGCCTATAACAAGTGACGGATCTGGCCTATAACAAGTAAAGGATCTGGCCTATAACAAGTAAAGGATCTGGCCTATAACAAGTACAGGATCTGGCCTATAACAAGTAAAGGATCTGGCCTATAACAAGTAAAGGATCTGGCCTATAACAAGTAAAAGATCTGGCCTATAACAAGTAAAGGATCTGGCTTATAACAAGTAAAAGATCTGGCCTATAACAATTACAGGATCTGGCCTATAACAAGTAAAGGATATGGCCATTAAAGCTTACCGTCTATTTATCGGATGTGTGTGTGTGTGTGTGTTGGTGGGTGGGTGGGTGTGTGGGTGGGTAGATGTGTGTGGATGATGTGATAGGGCCTAAATGCACAGAGGAATAGGAGGCCAGTCCTGCCCTCACTTAAAGAGACGACGAGCGCACGTGTTGACCATCCTCTCCCAACCGAGTTCATTACGTTATCAGTGCAACAACCTATCAACTACGCTAACTCCGGGGAGACCACAGTAACCGTAAGTTACGCCTTCAGTTTAGTTTAGTTTAGTCGATGGATCAACATTATGGCACACGGGTGCAACCCATAAGTGCTCCGTTTTCCTCCTAACTCAAATCTCAGTCTGGAGAAACTCAGTTTAGTGCACGAACTCCGTAGCACCGGCGAAGATCCTGAAAATACTTTGGGTAGATTTTTAACTGTAAATTTTGCCCGGGCAGCGCCGTTAGGCTACTCTTTTTCGATTTCCAACTGCCAAGGGATATTTTACGTTCGCAATAATACACACTGGCATCCGATCTCACTACCCAGAGACCAGGAGAAATTTTATTACTAGAAGTCCACGTGAAAAAAATCCCGGTCATTACCGGGGCTAGAACCCGGGACCTCCAGCACTCGAGGCGGACACCATACCTCGAGACCACGCAGGCCCCTCCCCCCCCCCCCCCCCCCCTTTTAAGTTACACCTCCATTCTGAAAATTTAATACAAGGGACAGAAGCCAATTAGAATATGTGCAAACGAAAGAATATATGAGTTATCTCCAGTTCAGTTAAACTCAATATTCCACACCGAATAGCTTCATTACAAATATGTTTATATACTGTCTCCGTGGCGACGTAGTTAAGCCGTCTGCCTCGCGGTCTGAAGGTCATGGGTTCGTTTCACATTTTTTCTCAGCGACAGTTGAAACCGGTCTAAAATCTGTCGACAGGAGCTGACTGATAGGGAAGTTCAAGGTCTGGTTTCTCCAGTTTATGTTGATTCAGACACTCCTATGGTCCCTGCTTAGTTACGAGATAAGTACGCTATTCAGATGTTTCAGAATGCCAGTAATTTGTGTTTTTTTTTCCTTCTTATTAATCCTATATATTCTAAGAAATGTCTATAACATTTATTTACATTCCAAATACTTTAGTGTTGTATATGTATTTTTTTTAAATAAAAAAAAAAAAAACAAAAAAACAATAACACTCTCACACACATACAAACACATACACACAGAGTTCTGGATAATTAGTACACATGGGAAAAAATTCATAGAAGCCTTGGAGATGTGCTTTCATAGAAAAATGCTGAAAATTAGTTCGACAGCCAAAAAGAGGAATCACGGCGTTTTAGGAGAAGCTGAATAGCAAAGCCAACTGATCACAAACATCAGAAAGAGGCAGTCATCGTTTTTTGGCCACGTTATGAGAAGTAAAAAACTGGAACATGTTGTGAAAACCGGAAAGATTTGCGGAAAGAGAGATAGAGGAAGACAGCCTGAAAAGATTATTGATAGTCTTGTGTCATGGCACGGAAGGGAGTCAACACACAAATTGATCCATAACGTTGGAGATCGTAATTTATGGGTGGAGAGGCATGATCGCCCACGCCATCTGGCCAGGCACTGGATGATTTTATATATATATAGCGGTGGTCGTGTGTTTTGAGTCCTCATCAACACACACTGTGGCTTAAGTGATAATATCCACCCAGCATCAAAATCAAAGGGGTGCCAGAAAATATCAAGAAAAGTACAGGCGGCAGCATGATACCAACTTCATCACTCGTCCACTGCCCTATGGTCTCCACACATATGGGGCTAACTCCCAGGACCCAGTTGGCGGCGAGGCGCTGAAGGTGGCTTGTACGTTACTAACATACTCTTTACTCTTGGGGAAGGGAGAGTGGGGTAGCGGCGGCGAAGTGCGTACGACATCGGATACCTCGCGCTCCGAAGGTTGTGGGTTCGATTCCGAAGGTTGTCGGTTCGGTTCACGAGTGCATTTGCCTTGGAGACTTCTGGGGGTTGTTGCTGGAGCTGCAGAGTTCGCTTTAAGCAGGCAGCCCTGTGGAGAGGGACGGAACCATGTCGAATAAACCCCCAAGTCGACCCTGTGGCCTGTAAACCTCTACTCTTCTGTTCCATGGCGAAAGGTTTCGGACGAAGTTCGTGATCCCGCATACCCGCTTTGGCAGCAGACCGCATTGCGTTGGTATTTTACGAAATGGTATGGGTGCCGGTCGTTCAGAAAGCAATGGCAAACTACTGAACGTAAACTTGCCAAGAAATCACAACAGCAAAAAATAAAAAAAATAAAAACTTGCTGGGGTTAACTGCAACGTCCTGTAGTGGATATGCAACTAACTTAGTTCTTCATATACTGACCAACTCATGATCTAACATGACTCTCCTCCAACTTGCAGCTTCTTCGTGTGTACAACTTTTGGCGTTTTCGTCTTTTTATTTATTTATTTTTTTTTTTTACATGATTAAGAAGCCAATATACGAGGGGGCTTCACATAAATATCTTAAATGTTTACTAGAAACTGCAATAGCCATGCCATTGTCTTGTAACCTGTCAATATTGTTGCTAAGGATGTCAAGAGGGCTTAGCACGTGACATCACGGTGCAAAGGAACATGGTGACATCATAAGGACAGTTTTAAAATGGCCGCCCCACTTTCGACATGCACTAAAGAGGAGTAGAGTTCTTATTAACCGGTTTTTGATTTGTGAAGGGGGTGAAACCTACATAAAGTCATCGGCGAATGAAGGTCCAGTATGGCGCTGTATGCCTGTCATCCCAGCAAGTTTATGAGTGGATAAGGAAGTTTCAAAACTTTGCGGTCCGATGAAGAGTTACAGTAGTAGTAGGTGGTGCATGAGTGGTTACACACGCGATCACCAGAATGTTTTCTAGAGGAATCCAAGCAGTTTATCGGCGCTGGAGGACTTGCATTGAACGCAGCGGTGACCATATCGAAAAATGATAAATTTTTATTTTATTTTTTTTTTACAACATATTTACACACACACACACACACACACACACACACACACACACACACACACACACACACACATACGCGCGCGCGCACGCACGCACGCACACACACACACCTTCAAGGTTTCCATTTGAAGTCCCCTTCGTATTTGTTGGTACTACAGGCAGTGGCGCAACTATCTGGGGAGGGGTCAAGAGGGATCAAGGGTGGTGACTGCTGTCAGAGTGCCATATTTCTAGAAAAAGGCGCCTTGTTTACTTGTGTCATAAAATCCACCATGGGGGGTTGACCTGGAGTATTCGAATGCAGATATGTATATGCTTGCTCTCCTTAGCTGTCGAACCTGGCTCCACCTCTGACCGCAGGATCAATAACATACCAGATAGTGCACTTCCTGCTGCAATAATACAGCGGTAGGACATGACCGGGGGGAGGGGGGGGGGCATTTCGAAAGACTTAAAAAATGTCTGGAGGGGGTGGAGTAGGGGGAGTAGGGAAGGAGGCAGTTCTACACAGAACAGACCAGTGTTTGGTGGTGCCTGTATGTGTATATACTCTCTCTCTCTCTCTCTCTCTCTCTCTCTCTCTCTCTCTCTCTCTCTCTCTCTCTCTCTCTCTCTCTCTCTGAGTGGTTGGAAGGGCCGAATGAAAGACGGGCCTGCGTGCCCAATGTGTGATCCTTTTGAAAATAAAGTTCCTTCGTTCGTTCGTTGTCTTTCTATCTCTTTCTCTCTCTCTCTCTCTCTCTCTCTCTCTCTCTCTCTCTCTCTCTCTCTCTCTCTCTCTCTCTCTCTCTCTCTCTCTCTCTCTTTAACTCTCTCTTTCTATATATAACTCTCTCTCACACTCTCTGTCTAACTCTCTCTCTCTCTCTTTCTAATTCTCTCTTTCTATATATAACTCTCTCTCACACTCTCTGTCTAACTCTCTCTCTGTCTCTGTCTCTCTCTTTCTATCTCCCTCGCTCTCTATCTTTTTTATCCCTCTCGCTCTCCCCCACCTCTCTCTTTCTCTTTGTGCGAGCGCGTGTTTATATGTGCGAGTAATAATAGGCATTAACTTCGACATACATAAAGATAAACCTGTCCCATGAGCTTTGCAAGAATTAACATCTCTGCGTAAAAAAGGATAAATCAGATGTGAATGAATGAATGAATGAATGAATGAATGAATGAATGGCGAATGTCTGCTGATGTTCACTTTATGCCATCTTTTGTTGCAGCCACGTGGTATGCCTACATTAACCCCCCAACGCCTACCAGCTTCTCCAACGCAACTGAAGTTTTCTTTCATTGGCGTGATTTCTAAAATACAATTCCTATTCCACGCGGATATCTCCTCCCATAGATCACACAATGAGAATCTCTGAACAGTGCACAAACCCGGTAGCGAGGTCCAAATGTGTTTGAAGCAACTCTATATATGCAATACATATTTATGAAGATAGTTTTTGTTATTTTCAAACTACTGAACATAAACTTGCCAAGAAATTACAAACAGCGACCAAAAAAAATAAAAATACCGTGGTTGACTGCGACGTCCTGTAAAAAATACGGGACTGACTTTGTTGTTGTTGTTTTGTTTTGTTTTGTAGATGTTCCTGGAGAGCAGCTCACTGGGCCTGCTCTGTTTAACTTTAAACTGCCGAGGGGTGTTTAACGTGGATACATCATCATCATCATCATCATCATCATCATCATCATCATCATCATCATCATCATCATCATCATCATCATCATCAAGTGCCATGCCGACTGGCGTAGGCGTTCATGGCTCTCCACAGATTTCGGTCTTTGGTGTTCTGGATCAACCCTGCTGATGATATTCCTCCATGCCACCGTCTCAATCCATCCAGCATCATGTCTCTTGGTCTGCCTCTGCCTCTCTTCCCCTCGATCTTTCCAGTTGTCACGATGTTCTCCAATGCCTCTCTGTCATCCCAATTCTTCACCCTTGTCCGAGTAGACTACTTGTCTGATACACTGCCATAGGATCACAAGGAGAGGGTATAACAATGTGTTTCTTGCTTTGTAAACATCTAGAGTCCTCACCGTGAAGCAAACGTGGTCTGCTTGAGGCAGAGGTGGGCATCTTGGAACATCTTTCTAACTCTTTAAGTTCATCAAAACCTCCAGAAGACTGTGAGTTCTAACTCTTTAAGCTCGGGAGTCTCTGTGGCGAATTGGTCAAGCCGTTTGACTCGTGCTCCGAAGGTTGTGAGCTCGATTCCGGGCCGCCTCCTTCGGTTTACGAGTTAAATGTTTCGGAGACTCATGTGGGTCGTCGCTAAAAGCTACGGAGTTTGTGCTTTGTGCGACGCTTTCCGTGCTACGGAAAGAGACCGAGCCATATGGGATAAAACTCGGTGCAATGAAGTCGACCCTGTCGACTTTTAAGCGACTTTTTAAGCGACTCTTTAAGCTCGTCGAATGCTCTAAAAGATTTTTTAAGCTCAACAAAACCTCCAGAAGACTGTGAGTTCTAACTCTTTAAGTTCATCAAAACCTCAAGAAGACTGTGAGTTCTAACTCTTTAAGTTCATCAAAACCTCCAGAAGACTGTGAGTTCTAACTCTTTAAGTTCATCATAACCTCAAGAAGACTGTGAGTTCTAACTCTTTAAGCTCATCAAAACCTCCAGAAGACTGTGAGTTCTAACTCTTTAAGTTCATCAAAACCTCCAGAAGACTATGGCTTCTAACTCTTTAAGCTCGTCGAATGCTCTAAAAGACTATTTAAGCTCATCAAAACCTCCAGAAGACTGTGCGCTCTAACTCTTTAAGCTCATAGAACCCTCCAGAAGACTGTGGGGTCTAACTCTTTAAGCTCATCAAACCCTCTAGCTAGACGACTATAAGTTTTAACTCTTTAAGATCGGACTATTGTCGTCCAGGTAGTCTGAACCCTTAAAAAGTGCTTGCCTCTATCGGAGTTGGGTTGCTGATGCAGAGATTTGTCCTCGGACTGAGTACCAGGCTACCACCTACGCGGGGCCTGTGGTGCGGAGTTCAGTTTACTGTTTCCAAGAACAGAAACACGCAGGATGAGCAAGGCTGATTCTGGAACTACATCTGCGGAGTGACACATTAGGTTGTAACCAGGCCGCGATTCATAAAGCACGTACGGACAGGCTGGAATTTGACCTGTGTTGGTAATGTTCCCTCTACGGGTTTCGGTTATTTACGTCTCACGTACCTCATGTACTTCATTGTTTGTGAGTGGCCTCGAGGTATGTTGTCCGCCTCGAGTGCTGGAGGTCCCGGGGTCAAGCGCCAGTGAGGGCCGGGATTTTTTCACGTGTGCTTCTGATAACAAAATTTCCCCTGGTCTCTGGGTAGTGAGATCGGACATCCGTGTGTATTGCTGCGCACGAAAAAAAAAATCCCTTGGCAGTTGGAAATCGAAAAAGAGTAGCCTAACGGCGCTGCCGGGGCAAAATTTCGAGTTAAAAATTTACCCAAAGTATTTTAGGATCATCACCGGTGCTACGGAGTTCGTGCACTGAGCTGAGATTATCCGGACTCAGGCTTGAGTTAGGAGTAGAACGGAGCACTTATGGGTTGCACCCGTGTGCCGTGATGTTGATCCGTCGACTAAGCTAAACTAAACATTGTCAAGTCTCCAATCCAAAGCCCAGGAGTAAGCTCGCTGTTAAAGCAAGCACAGTAATAGTCGACTCGGGCGGAATGTCTGTGAGCATCACTTTTCAGTGCCATCTTCGCAATGAAGGTAAGTTGTAATACGTCTGTAACACTTTCTCTACTGCATCTTCAATGTGAACGCAGACATACTTGATTTACTCAGTCTCTTAATGTTATCCGCCCGGTTGTAGCGTTATCTTCCTCCTCTTTTTTCCGAGACCACAGGGAGACATTGCCGGAACTAGGAGTTTATGCCTTGTAGAATGCTCTCGGATAACGTAATGCCGTTCTGCAGAGAGAGAGAGAGAGAGAGAGAGAGAGAGAGAGAGAGAGAGAGAGAGAGAGAGAGAGAGAGAGAGAGAGAGAGAGAGAGAGAGAGAGAGAGAAGGAGGGAGTGAGGGAGAGAGAGATATTGTCCAGACAAGTCGATCTTATCGCCTTTAAAATTTACTCTTAAATCTTACTACTTTACGCCCCCCCCCTCCCCCAATCGACTCATCCGTGTAATACATTCTGTATCAAGGAGCTGTGTCTATGATCTTGATGATTAATGAGCGGTTGATTTGTTTATGTTGTTGATGATCCCACAGCTATTGATTCGTTTTTTCAATGTCGACTTATTACAACAGTTTGTCGCCGATGATCCTATAGATCAGTTTTTCTCAACCTTTTTTGGCCCTTGCACCCCTTCACCATTTGTTCAGAATGTCATTCCCCCCTCCCCCCCCCCTTTTTTTTTTTCGTTTTTCCCGCTTATAAATTCCCCCGCCCCTACACAGTATACGTAAAAATGGAAGCTAAATTTAATAACATATACTAGAACTAGTCCAGTCTAGACGTCCACATAACATGATATTTGCAGGTCTACTTACGGTTTCCCTGACGAAGGTGTTAAGGACGTTGTTCGTAATCCCGTATGCTCACGTACGAAACACAGCTGCGCGAGATTCGGCAACGGATCGGGTCGCGCTGGTTACGTGTAGTAGTATATGAGACGGTCGTTCAGAAAGCAATGACAAACTACTGAACGTAAAAATTGCCAAGACATTAACAGCAGCTGAAAAATGCTGGTGTTCACTGCAATGTCTTGTAAAGGATATGCGAAAAAAGGTCTGCTTACGTTATGAAACGAATTCAGAAGAGCGAGAAGTATAGAACCGTAAAAGAGAAGCCAAATTTTAAAAAAATATTATGGGGAATTCCCCACAGGTTGAGAACCACTGCTATAGATGTGTTGTTGATGATCTCACAGCTGCTGTGTTGTCTGTTGTTGATTATCTTACATTTCGGGTGTTGTCCATGTTGTTGATGATCTCACTAGTGGGGTGTTGTCTATGTTGATAATAATCCCACAACTATAGGGTTGTTTATTTTGTTTATGATCCTATAGCTGTTACGTTGTCTATGTTGTCGATGACCCCACAGCTGCTGTGTTGATTGTTGTTGATGATCTTACAGCTACGTACTTTTTTTTATGTTGTTCTTGATCTGAAAGTTGTTGTGTTGTCTATGTTGTTGATGAATCAACAGGGGCTGTGTTGTCTGTTGTTGATGACCCCGCAGTTGTTGTTATGTATGTTGTCGATGACTCAACAGCTGCCGAGTTGTCTATGTTGTCTATAACCCCACAGCTACTGTGTTGTCTATGTTGTCTATAACTCCACAGCTACTGTGTTGTCTATGTTGTCTATGTTGTCTATAACGCCACAGCTACTGTGTTGTCTATGTTGTCTATAACCCCACAGCTACTGTGTTGTCTATGTTGTCTATAACCCCACAGCTACTGTGTTGTCTATGTTGTCTATAACCCCACAGCTACTGTGTTGTCTATGTTGTCTATAACCCCACAGCTACTGTGTTGTCTATGTTGTCTATAACCCCACAGCTACTGTGTTGTCTATGTTGTCTATAACGCCACAGCTACTGTGTTGTCTATGTTGTCTATAACCCCACAGCTACTGTGTTGTCTATGTTGTCGATGACTCAACAGCTGCCGAGTTGTCTATGTTGTCTATAACCCCACAGCTAATGTGTTGTCTATGTTGTCTATAACCCCACAGCTGCCGTGTTGTCTATGTTGTCTATGTTGTCTATAACCCTACAGCTGCTGTGTTGTCTATGTTGTCTATAACCCCACAGCTGCTGTGTTGTCTATGTTGTCTATAATCCCACAGCTACTGTGTTGTCTATGTTGTCTATACACCCACAGCTACTGTGTTGCCTATGTTGTCTATAACCCCACAGCTGCTGTGTTGTCTATGTTGTCTATAACCCCACAGTTGCTGTGTTGTCTATGTTGTCTATAACCCCACAGCTACTGTGTTGTCTATGTTGTCTATACACCCACAGCTGCTGTGTTGTCTATGTTGTCTATAACCCCACAGCTACTGTGTTGTCTATGTTGTCTATAACCCCACAGTTGCTGTGTTGTCTATGTTGTCTATAACCCCACAGCTACTGTGTTGTCTATGTTGTCTATACACCCACAGCTGCTGTGTTGTCTATGTTGTCTATAACCCCACAGCTACTGCGTTGTCTATGTTGTCTATACACCCACAGCTACTGTGTTGTCTATGTTGTCTATAACCCCACAGCTACTGTGTTGTCTATGTTGTCTATAACCCCACAGCTACTGTGTTGTCTATGTTGTCTATAACCCCACAGCTACTGTGTTGTCTATGTTGTCTATACACCCACAGCTGCTGTGTTGTCTATGTTGTCTATAACCCCACAGTTGCTGTGTTGTCTATGTTGTCTATAACCCCACAGCTACTGTGTTGTCTATGTTGTCTATACACCCACAGCTGCTGTGTTGTCTATGTTGTCTATAACCCCACAGCTACTGTGTTGTCTATGTTGTCTATAACCCCACAGCTGCTGTGTTGTCTATGTTGTCTATAACCCCACAGCTGCTGTGTTGTCTATGTTGTCTATAACCCCACAGCTACTGTGTTGTCTATGTTGTCTATACACCCACAGCTACTGTGTTGTCTATGTTGTCTATAACCCCACAGCTGCTGTGTTGTCTATGTTGTCTATAACCCTACAGCTGCTGTGTTGTCTATGTTGTCTATAACCCCACAGCTGCTGTGTTGTCTATGTTGTCTATAACCCCACAGCTACTGTGTTGTCTATGTTGTCTATACACCCACAGCTACTGTGTTGTCTATGTTGTCTATAACCCCACAGCTGCTGTGTTGTCTATGTTGTCTATAACCCCACAGCTGCCGTGTAGTCTATGTTGTCTATAACCCCACAGCTGCTGTGTTGTCTATGTTGTCTATAACCCCACAGCTGCTGTGTTGTCTATGTTGTCTATAACCCCACAGCTGCCGTGTAGTCTATGTTGTCTATAACCCCACAGCTGCTGTGTTGTCTATGTTGTCTATAACCCCACAGCTACTGTGTTGTCTATGTTGTCTATAACCCCACAGCTACTGTGTTGTCTATGTTGTCTATAACCCCACAGCTACTGTGTTGTCTATGTTGTCTATGTTGTCTATGTTGTCTATAACCCCACAGATACTGTGTTGTCTATGTTGTCTATAACCCCACAGATACTGTGTTGTCTATGTTGTCTATAACCCCACAGATATTGTGTTGTCTATGTTGTTTATAACTCCACATCTACTGTGTTGTCTATGTTGTCTATAACCCCACAGCTACTGTGTTGTCTATGTTGTCTATAACCCCACAGCTACTGTGTTGTCTATGTTGTCTATAACCCCACAGCTGCCGTGTAGTCTATGTTGTCTATAACCCCACAGCTGCCGTGTAGTCTATGTTGTCTATAACCCCACAGATACTGTGTTGTCTATGTTGTCTATAACCCCACAGATATTGTGTTGTCTATGTTGTTTATAACTCCACATCTACTGTGTTGTCTATGTTGTCTATAACTCCACATCTACTGTGTTGTCTATGTTGTCTATAACCCCACAGCTACTGTGTTGTCTATGTTGTCTATAACCCCACATCTACTGTGTTGTCTATGTTGTCTATAACCCCACAGCTGCCGTGTAGTCTATGTTGTCTATAACCCCACAGATACTGTGTTGTCTATGTTGTCTATAACCCCACAGCTACTGTGTTGTCTATGTTGTCTATAACCCCACAGCTACTGTGTTGTCTATGTTGTCTATGTTGTCTATAACCCCACAGCTGCTGTGTTGTCTATGTTGTCTATGTTGTCTATAACCCCACAGCTACTGTGTTGTCTATGTTGTCTATGTTGTCTATAACCCCACAGCTACTGTGTTGTCTATGTTGTCTATAACCCCACAGTTGATGTGTTGTCTATGTTGTCTATGTTGTCTATGTTGTCTATGTTGTCTATAACCCCACAGCTGCTGTGTTGTCTATGTTGTCTATGTTGTCTATGTTGTCTATAACCCCACAGATACTGTGTTGTCTATGTTGTCTATGTTGTCTATGTTGTCTATGTTGTCTATGTTGTCTATGTTGTCTATGTTGTCTATGTTGTCTATGTTGTCTATAACCCCACAGTTGATGTGTTGTCTATGTTGTCTATGTTGTCTATGTTGTCTATGTTGTCTATGTTGTCTATAACCCCACAGCTGCTGTGTTGTCTATGTTGTCTATGTTGTCTATAACCCCACAGCTGCTGTGTTGTCTATGTTGTCTATAACCCCACAGCTACTGTGTTGTCTATGTTGTCTATGTTGTCTATAACCCCACAGCTACTATGTTGTCTATGTTGTCTATGTTGTCTATAACCCCACAGCTGCTGTGTTGTCTATGTTGTCTATAACCCCACAGCTACTGTGTTGTCTATGTTGTCTATAACCCCACAGCTACTGTGTTGTCTATGTTGTCTATAACCCCACAGCTACTGTGTTGTCTATGTTGTCTATGTTGTCTATGTTGTCTATAACCCCACAGATACTGTGTTGTCTATGTTGTCTATGTTGTCTATAACCCCACAGCTGCTGTGTTGTCTATGTTGTCTATAACCCCACAGCTACTGTGTTGTCTATGTTGTCTATGTTGTCTATAACCCCACAGCTACTGTGTTGTCTATGTTGTCTATGTTGTCTATGTTGTCTATGTTGTCTATGTTGTCTATGTTGTCTATGTTGTCTATAACCCCACAGCTGCTGTGTTGTCTATGTTGTCTATGTTGTCTATAACCCCACAGCTGCTGTGTTGTCTATGTTGTCTATGTTGTCTATGTTGTCTATGTTGTCTATGTGTCTATGTTGTCTATAACCCCACAGCTGCTGTGTTGTCTATGTTGTCTATGTTGTCTATGTTGTCTATGTTGTCTAGTTGTCTATGTTGTCTATAACCCCACAGCTGCTGTCGTTGTCTATGTTGTCTATGTTGTCTATAACCCCACAGCTGCTGTGTTGTCTATGTTGTCTATGTTGTCTATGTTGTCCTATGTTGTCTATGTTGTCTATGTGTCTATGTTGTCTATGTTGTCTATAACCCCACAGCTACTGTGTTGTCTATGTTGTCTATGTTGTCTATGTTGTCTATGTTGGTCTATGTTGTCTATGTTGTCTATAACCCCACAGCTGCTGTGTTGTCTATGTTGTCTATAACCCCACAGCTGCTGTGTTGTCTATGTTGTCTATGTTGTCTATGTTGTCTATGTTGTCTATGTTGTCTATAACCCCACAGCTACTGTGTTGTCTATGTTGTCTATGTTGTCTATAACCCCACAGCTACTGTGTTGTCTATGTTGTCTATAACCCCCACAGATACTGTGTTGTCTATGTTGTTTATAACTCCACAAGCTACTGTGTTGTCTATGTTGTCTAATAACCCCACAGCTGCGTGTTGTCTATGTTGTCTATAACCCCACAGATACTGTGGTTGTCTGTGTTGTCTATAACCCCACAGCTACTTTGTTGTCTATGTTGTCTATAACCCCACAGCTGCCGTGTTGTCTATGTTGTCCATAACCCACAGCTACGTGTTGTCTATGTTGTCTATAACCCACAGATATTGTGTTGTCTATGTTGTCTATACCCCACAGCTACATGTGTTGTCTATGTTGTCTATGTTGTCTATAACCCCACAGCTGCCGTGTTGTCTATGTTGTCTATAACCCCACAGCTACTGTGTTGTCTATGTTGTCTATAACCCCACAGATATTGTGTTGTCTATGTTGTCTATAACCCCACAGCTGCCGTGTTGTCTATGTTGTCTATAACCCCCACAGCTACTGTGTTGTCTATGTTGTCTATAACCCCACCAGCTACTGTGTTGTCTATGTTGTCTATAACCCCACAGCTACCTGGTTGTCTATGTGTCTATGTTGTCTATAACCCCACAGCTGCCGTGTTGTCTATGTTGTCTATAACCCCACAGCTACTGTTTGTCTATGTTGTCTATAACCCCACAGATATTGTGTTGTCTATGTTGTTCTATAACCCCACAGCTACTGTGTTGTCTATGTTGTCTAGGTTATAACCCCACAGATACTTGTGTTGTCTATGTTGTCTATAACCCCACAGCTAGCTGTGTTGTCTATGTTGTCTATAACCCCACAGCTAGTTGTTGTCTATGTTGTCTATAACCCACAGATATGCTGTTGTCTATGTTGTCTATGTTGTCTATAACCCCACAGCTACCGTGTTGTCTATGTTTGTCTATAACCCCACAGATATTGTGTTGTCTATGTTGTCTATAACCCCACAGCTACTGTGTGGTCTATGTTGTCTATGTTGTGCTATAACCCCACAGCTACTGGTTGTCTATGTTGTCTATGTGTCTATAACCCCACAGCTGCCGTGTTTGTCTATGTTGTCTATAACCCCACGCTAATGTGTTGTCTATGTTGTCTATGTTGTCTATGTTGTCTATAACCCACAGATATTGTGTGTCTATGTTGTCTATAACCCACAGATATTGTGTTGTCTATGTGTCTATGTTGTCTATACCCCCACAGCTACCAGTGTTGTCTATGTTGTCTATAACCCCACAGATATTGTGTTGTCTATGTTGTCTATAAACCCCACAGCTACGTGTTGTCTATGTTGTCTATGTTGTCTATAAACCCCACAGCTTGCCGTGTTGTCTAGGTTGTCTATAACCCCACAGCTACTGTGTTGTCTATGTTGTCTATGTTGTCTATAACCCCACAGCTACTGTGTTGTCTATGTTGTCTATGTTGTCTATAACCCCACAGCTACTGTGTTGTCTATGTTGTCTATGTTGTCTATAACCCACAGCTGCCGTGTTGTCTATGTTGTCTATAACCCCACAGCTACTGTGTTGTCTATGTTGTCTATGTTGTCTATAACCCCACAGCTACTGTGTTGTCTATGTTGTCTATGTTGTCTATAACCCCACAGCTACTGTGTTGTCTATGTTGTCTATGTTGTCTATAACCCCACAGCTGCCGTGTTGTCTATGTTGTCTATAACCCCACAGCTACTGTGTTGTCTATGTTGTCTATGTTGTCTATAACCCCACAGCTACTGTGTTGTCTATGTTGTCTATGTTGTCTATAACCCCACAGCTGCCGTGTTGTCTATGTTGTCTATGTTGTCTATAACCCCACAGCTACTGTGTTGTCTATGTTGTCTATGTTGTCTATGTTGTCTATAACCCCACAGCTACTGTGTTGTCTATGTTGTCTATGTTGTCTATAACCCCACAGCTGCCGTGTTGTCTATGTTGTCTATAACCCCACAGCTACTGTGTTGTCTATGTTGTCTATGTTGTCTATAACCCCACAGCTACTGTGTTGTCTATGTTGTCTATGTTGTCTATAACCCCACAGCTACTGTGTTGTCTATGTTGTCCATGTTGTCTATAACCCCACAGCTGCAGTGTTGTTGTCTATGTTTGTTCTATAACCCCACAGATACTGTGTGTCTATGTGTCTATGTTGTCTATAACCCCACAGCTACTGTGTTGTCTATGTTGTCTATGGTTGTCTATAACCCCACAGCTACTGTGTTGTCTATGTTGTCTATGTTGTCTATAACCCCACAGCTGCCGTGTTGTCTATGTTTCTATAACCCCACATCTACTGTGTTGTCTATGTTGTCTATGTTGTCTATAACCCCACAGCTACTGTGTTGTCTATGTTGTCTATGTTGTCTATAACCCCACAGCTGCCGTGTTGTCTATGTTGTCTATAACCCCACAGATATTGTGTTGTCTATGTTGTCTATGTTGTCTATAACCCCACAGCTACTGTGTTGTCTATGTTGTCTATAACCCCACAGCTACTGTGTTGTCTATGTTGTCTATGTTGTCTATAACCCCACAGCTACTGTGTTGTCTATGTTGTCTATGTTGTCTATAACCCCACAGCTGCCGTGTTGTCTATGTTGTCTATAACCCCACAGCTACTGTGTTGTCTATGTTGTCTATGTTGTCTATAACCCCACAGCTGCCGTGTTGTCTATGTTGTCTATAACCCCACAGATATTGTGTTGTCTGTGTTGTCTATGTTGTCTATAACCCCACAGCTACTGTGTTGTCTATGTTGTCTATAACCCCACAGCTACTGTGTTGTCTATGTTGTCTATGTTGTCTATAACCCCACAGCTACTGTGTTGTCTATGTTGTCTATGTTGTCTATAACCCCACAGCTACTGTGTTGTCTATGTTGTCTATAACCCCACAGCTACTGTGTTGTCTATGTTGTCTATGTTGTCTATAACCCCACAGCTACTGTGTTGTCTATGTTGTCTATGTTGTCTATAACCCCACAGCTGCCGTGTTGTCTATGTTGTCTATAACCCCACAGCTACTGTGTTGTCTATGTTGTCTATAACCCCACAGATATTGTGTTGTCTATGTTGTCTATAACCCCACAGCTGCCGTGTTGTCTATGTTGTCTATAACCCCACAGCTACTGTGTTGTCTATGTTGTCTATAACCCCACAGATATTGTGTTGTCTATGTTGTCTATAACCCCACAGCTACTGTGTTGTCTATGTTGTCTATGTTGTCTATAACCCCACAGCTGCCGTGTTGTCTATGTTGTCTATAACCCCACAGCTACCGTGTTGTCTATGTTGTCTATAACCCCACAGATATTGTGTTGTCTATGTTGTCTATAACCCCACAGCTACTGTGTTGTCTATGTTGTCTATGTTGTCTATAACCCCACAGATATTGTGTTGTCTATGTTGTCTATAACCCCACAGCTACTGTGTTGTCTATGTTGTCTATAACCCCACAGATATTGTGTTGTCTATGTTGTCTATAACCCCACCGATATGTGTTGTCTATGTTGTCTATGTGTCTAAACCCCACAGCTACCGTGTTGTCTATGTTGTCTATAACCCACAGATATTGTGTTGGTCTATGTTGTCTATAACCCCACAGCTACTGTGTTGTCTATGTTGTCTATGTTGTCTATAACCCCACAGCTACCTGTGTTGTCTATGTTGTCTATGTTGTCTATAACCCACAGCTGCCGTGTTGTCTATGTTGTCTATAACCCCACAGCTACTGTGTTGTCTATGTTGTCTATGTTGTCTATGTTGTCTATAACCCCACAGATATTGTGTTGTCTATGTTGTCTATAACCCCACAGATATTGTGTTGTCTATGTTGTCTATGTTGTCTATAACCCCACAGCTACCGTGTTGTCTATGTTGTCTATAACCCCACAGATATTGTGTTGTCTATGTTGTCTATAACCCCACAGCTACTGTGTTGTCTATGTTGTCTATGTTGTCTATAACCCCACAGCTGCCGTGTTGTCTATGTTGTCTATAACCCCACAGCTACTGTGTTGTCTATGTGTCTATGTTGTCTATAACCCACAGCTACTGTGTTGCTCTATGTTGTCTATGTTGTCTATAACCCCACAGCTACTGTGTTGTCTATGTTGTCTATGTTGTCTATAACCCCACAGCTGCCGTGTTGTCTATGTTGTCTATAACCCCACAGCTACTGTGTTGTCTATGTTGTCTATGTTGTCTATAACCCCACAGCTACTGTGTTGTCTATGTTGTCTATGTTGTCTATAACCCCACAGCTACTGTGTTGTCTATGTTGTCTATGTTGTCTATAACCCCACAGCTGCCGTGTTGTCTATGTTGTCTATAACCCCACAGCTACTGTGTTGTCTATGTTGTCTATGTTGTCTATAAACCCACAGCTACTGTGTTGTCTTATGTTGTCTATGTTGTCTATAACCCCACAGCTGCCGTGTTGTCTAGTTTGTCTATGTTGTCTATAACCCCACAGCTACTGTGTTGTCTATGTTGTCTATGTTGTCTATGTTGTCTTAACCCCACAGCTACTGTGTTGTCTATGTTGTTCTATGTTGTCTATAACCCCACAGCTGCCGTGTTGTCTATGTGTCTATAACCCCACAGCTACTGTGTTGTCTATGTTGTCTATGTTGTCTATAACCCACAGCTACTGTTTGTCTATGTTGTCTATGTTGTCTATAACCCCCACAGCTACTGTGTTGTCTATGTTTGTCCATGTTGTCTATACCCCACAGCTGCCGTGTTGTCTATGTTGTCTATAACCCCCAGATTACTGTGTTGTCTATGTTGTCTAGTTGTCTATAACCCCACAGCTACTGTGTGTCTATGTTGTCTATGTGTCTATAACCCCACAGCTACTGTGTTGTCTATGTTGTCTATGTTGTCTATAACCCCACAGCTACTGTGTTGTCTATGTTGTCTATGTTGTCTATAACCCCACAGCTGCTGTGTTGTCTATGTTGTCTATGTTGTCTATAACCCCACAGCTGCTGTGTTGTCTATGTTGTCTATGTTGTCTATGTTGTCTATGTTGTCTATGTTGTCTATGTTGTCTATAACCCCACAGCTGCTGTGTTGTCTATGTTGTCTATGTTGTCTATGTTGTCTATGTTGTCTATGTTGTCTATGTTGTCTATAACCCCACAGCTGCTGTGTTGTCTATGTTGTCTATGTTGTCTATAACCCCACAGCTGCTGTGTTGTCTATGTTGTCTATGTTGTCTATGTTGTCTATGTTGTCTATGTTGTCTATGTTGTCTATGTTGTCTATGTTGTCTATAACCCCACAGCTACTGTGTTGTCTATGTTGTCTATGTTGTCTATGTTGTCTATGTTGTCTATGTTGTCTATGTTGTCTATAACCCCACAGCTGCTGTGTTGTCTATGTTGTCTATAACCCCACAGCTGCTGTGTTGTCTATGTTGTCTATGTTGTCTATGTTGTCTATGTTGTCTATGTTGTCTATAACCCCACAGCTACTGTGTTGTCTATGTTGTCTATGTTGTCTATAACCCCACAGCTACTGTGTTGTCTATGTTGTCTATAACCCCACAGATACTGTGTTGTCTATGTTGTTTATAACTCCACAGCTACTGTGTTGTCTATGTTGTCTATAACCCCACAGCTGCCGTGTTGTCTATGTTGTCTATAACCCCACAGATACTGTGTTGTCTGTGTTGTCTATAACCCCACAGCTACTGTGTTGTCTATGTTGTCTATAACCCCACAGCTGCCGTGTTGTCTATGTTGTCCATAACCCCACAGCTACCGTGTTGTCTATGTTGTCTATAACCCCACAGATATTGTGTTGTCTATGTTGTCTATAACCCCACAGCTACTGTGTTGTCTATGTTGTCTATAACCCCACAGATATTGTGTTGTCTATGTTGTCTATAACCCCACAGATATTGTGTTGTCTATGTTGTCTATGTTGTCTATAACCCCACAGCTACCGTGTTGTCTATGTTGTCTATAACCCCACAGATATTGTGTTGTCTATGTTGTCTATAACCCCACAGCTACTGTGTTGTCTATGTTGTCTATGTTGTCTATAACCCCACAGCTACTGTGTTGTCTATGTTGTCTATGTTGTCTATAACCCCACAGCTGCCGTGTTGTCTATGTTGTCTATAACCCCACAGCTACTGTGTTGTCTATGTTGTCTATGTTGTCTATAACCCCACAGCTGCCGTGTTGTCTATGTTGTCTATAACCCCACAGCTACTGTGTTGTCTATGTTGTCTATGTTGTCTATGTTGTCTATGTTGTCTATGTTGTCTATGTTGTCTATAACCCCACAGCTACTGTGTTGTCTATGTTGTCTATGTTGTCTATAACCCCACAGCTACTGTGTTGTCTATG
The DNA here is from genome assembly GCA_014155875.1 of Cepaea nemoralis. NCBI lineage: Eukaryota > Metazoa > Mollusca > Gastropoda > Stylommatophora > Helicidae > Cepaea > Cepaea nemoralis. The sequence continues at coordinate 223,356 of JACEFZ010014609.1, forward strand.
TTGTCTATGTTGTCTATAACCCCACAGCTGCCGTGTTGTCTATGTTGTCTATGTTGTCTATGTTGTCTATGTTGTCTATGTTGTCTATGTTGTCTATAACCCCACAGCTGCTGTGTTGTCTATGTTGTCTATAACTCCACAGCTACTGTGTTGTCTATGTTGTCTATGTTGTCTATAACCCCACAGCTACTGTGTTGTCTATGTTGTCTATGTTGTCTATAACCCCACAGCTACTGTGTTGTCTATGTTGTCTATGTTGTCTATAACCCCACAGCTACTGTGTTGTCTATGTTGTCTATGTTGTCTATAACCCCACAGCTACTGTGTTGTCTATGTTGTCTATGTTGTCTATAACCCCACAGCTGCCGTGTTGTCTATGTTGTCTATAACCCCACAGATACTGTGTTGTCTATGTTGTCTATGTTGTCTATAACCCCACAGCTGCTGTGTTGTCTATGTTGTCTATAACCCCACAGCTACTGTGTTGTCTATGTTGTCTATGTTGTCTATAACCCCACAGCTACTGTGTTGTCTATGTTGTCTATGTTGTCTATGTTGTCTATGTTGTCTATGTTGTCTATGTTGTCTATGTTGTCTATAACCCCACAGCTGCTGTGTTGTCTATGTTGTCTATGTTGTCTATAACCCCACAGCTGCTGTGTTGTCTATGTTGTCTATGTTGTCTATGTTGTCTATGTTGTCTATGTTGTCTATGTTGTCTATAACCCCACAGCTGCTGTGTTGTCTATGTTGTCTATGTTGTCTATGTTGTCTATGTTGTCTATGTTGTCTATGTTGTCTATAACCCCACAGCTGCTGTGTTGTCTATGTTGTCTATGTTGTCTATAACCCCACAGCTGCTGTGTTGTCTATGTTGTCTATGTTGTCTATGTTGTCTATGTTGTCTATGTTGTCTATGTTGTCTATGTTGTCTATAACCCCACAGCTACTGTGTTGTCTATGTTGTCTATGTTGTCTATGTTGTCTATGTTGTCTATGTTGTCTATGTTGTCTATAACCCCACAGCTGCTGTGTTGTCTATGTTGTCTATAACCCCACAGCTGCTGTGTTGTCTATGTTGTCTATGTTGTCTATGTTGTCTATGTTGTCTATGTTGTCTATAACCCCACAGCTACTGTGTTGTCTATGTTGTCTATGTTGTCTATAACCCCACAGCTACTGTGTTGTCTATGTTGTCTATAACCCCACAGATACTGTGTTGTCTATGTTGTTTATAACTCCACAGCTACTGTGTTGTCTATGTTGTCTATAACCCCACAGCTGCCGTGTTGTCTATGTTGTCTATAACCCCACATATACTGTGTTGTCTGTGTTGTCTATAACCCCACAGCTACTGTGTTGTCTATGTTGTCTATAACCCCACAGCTGCCGTGTTGTCTATGTTGTCCATAACCGCACAGCTACCGTGTTGTCTATGTTGTCTATAACCCCACAGATATTGTGTTGTCTATGTTGTCTATAACCCCACAGCTACTGTGTTGTCTATGTTGTCTATAACCCCACATCTACTGTGTTGTCTATGTTGTCTATAACCCCACAGTTGCCGTGTTGTCTATGTTGTCTATAACCCCACAGATACTGTGTTGTCTATGTTGTCGATGACCCCACATCTACTGTGTTGTCTTATTGTCGATGAGTCCACAGCTACTGTGTTGTCTATGTTGTCGATGACCCCACAGCTACTGCGTTGTCTATGTTGTCTATAACCCCACAGCTACTGTGTTGTCTATGTTGTCTATAACCCCACAGCTACTGTGTTGTCTATGTTGTCTATAACCCCATGTTGTCTATAACCCCACAGCTGCTGTGTTGTCTATGTTGTCTATGTTGTCTATGTTGTCTATAACCCCACAGCTGCTGTGTTGTCTATGTTGTCTATGTTGTCTATAACCCCACAGCTGCTGTGTTGTCTATGTTGTCTATGTTGTCTATGTTGTCTATGTTGTCTATGTTGTCTATGTTGTCTATAACCCCACAGCTGCTGTGTTGTCTATGTTGTCTATGTTGTCTATGTTGTCTATGTTGTCTATGTTGTCTATGTTGTCTATAACCCCACAGCTGCTGTGTTGTCTATGTTGTCTATGTTGTCTATAACCCCACAGCTGCTGTGTTGTCTATGTTGTCTATGTTGTCTATGTTGTCTATGTTGTCTATGTTGTCTATGTTGTCTATGTTGTCTATGTTGTCTATGTTGTCTATAACCCCACAGCTACTGTGTTGTCTATGTTGTCTATGTTGTCTATGTTGTCTATGTTGTCTATGTTGTCTATAACCCCATGTTGTCTATAACCCCACAGCTGCTGTGTTGTCTATGTTGTCTATGTTGTCTATGTTGTCTATGTTGTCTATGTTGTCTATGTTGTCTATGTTGTCTATGTTGTCTATAACCCCACAGCTACTGTGTTGTCTATGTTGTCTATGTTGTCTATGTTGTCTATGTTGTCTATGTTGTCTATGTTGTCTATAACCCCACAGCTGCTGTGTTGTCTATGTTGTCTATAACCCCACAGCTACTGTGTTGTCTATGTTGTCTATGTTGTCTATGTTGTCTATGTTGTCTATGTTGTCTATAACCCCACAGCTACTGTGTTGTCTATGTTGTCTATGTTGTCTATAACCCCACAGCTACTGTGTTGTCTATGTTGTCTATAACCCCACAGATACTGTGTTGTCTATGTTGTTTATAACTCCACAGCTACTGTGTTGTCTATGTTGTCTATAACCCCACAGCTGCCGTGTTGTCTATGTTGTCTATAACCCCACAGATACTGTGTTGTCTGTGTTGTCTATAACCCCACAGCTACTGTGTTGTCTATGTTGTCTATAACCCCACAGCTGCCGTGTTGTCTATGTTGTCCATAACCCCACAGCTACCGTGTTGTCTATGTTGTCTATAACCCCACAGATATTGTGTTGTCTATGTTGTCTATAACCCCACAGCTACTGTGTTGTCTATGTTGTCTATAACCCCACATCTACTGTGTTGTCTATGTTGTCTATAACCCCACAGTTGCCGTGTTGTCTATGTTGTCTATAACCCCACAGATACTGTGTTGTCTATGTTGTCGATGACCCCACATCTACTGTGTTGTCTTATTGTCGATGAGTCCACAGCTACTGTGTTGTCTATGTTGTCGATGACCCCACAGCTACTGCGTTGTCTATGTTGTCTATAACCCCACAGCTACTGTGTTGTCTATGTTGTCTATAACCCCACAGCTACTGTGTTGTCTATGTTGTCTATAACCCCATGTTGTCTATAACCCCACAGCTACTGTGTTGTCTATGTTGTCTATAACCCCATGTTGTCTATAACCCCACAGATACTGTGTTGTCTATGTTGTCTATAACCCCACAGCTACTGTGTTGTCTATGTTGTCTATAACCCCACAGATACTGTGTTGTCTATGTTGTCGATGACCCCACATCTACTGTGTTGTCTTATTGTCGATGAGTCCACAGCTACTGTGTTGTCTATGTTGTCGATGACCCCACAGCTACTGCGTTGTCTATGTTGTCTATAACCCCACAGCTACTGTGTTGTCTATGTTGTCTATAACCCCACAGCTACTGTGTTGTCTATGTTGTCTATAACCCCATGTTGTCTATAACCCCACAGATACTGTGTTGTCTATGTTGTTTATAACTCCACAGCTACTGCGTTGTCTATGTTGCCTATAACCCCACAGCTACTGTGTTGTCTATGTTGTCTATAACCCCACAGCTATTGTGTTGTCTATGTTGCCTATAACCCCACAGCTGCTGCGTTGCCTATGTTGTCTATAACCCCACAGCTACTGTGTTGTCTATGTTGCCTATAACCCCACAGCTACTGTGTTGTCTATGTTGTCTATAACCCCACAGCTACTGTGTTGTCTATGTTGTCGATGACCCCACAGCTACTGTGTTGTCTATGTTGTCTATAACCCCACAGATACTGTGTTGTCTATGTTGTCTATAACCCCACAGTTGCTGTGTTGTCTATGTTGTCTATAACCCCACAACTACTGTGTTGTCTATGTTGTCTATAACCCCACAGTTGATGTGTTGTCTATGTTGTCTATAACCCCACAACTACTGTGTTGTCTATGTTGTCTATAACCCCACAACTACTGTGTTGTCTATGTTGTCTATAACCCCACAGTTGATGTGTTGTCTATGTTGCCTATAACCCCACAGCTACTGTGTTGTCTATGTTGTCTATAACCCCACAACTACTGTGTTGTCTATGTTGTCGATGACCCCACAACTACTGTGTTGTCTATGTTGTCTATAACCCCACAGTTGCTGTGTTGTCTATGTTGTCTATAACCCCACAACTACTGTGTTGTCTATGTTGTCTATAACCCCACAGTTGATGTGTTGTCTATGTTGCCTATAACCCCACAGCTACTGTGTTGTCTATGTTGTCTATAACCCCACAACTACTGTGTTGTCTATGTTGTCGATGACCAAACAACTACTGTGTTGTCTATGTTGTCTATAACCCCACAGATACTGTGTTGTCTATGTTGTCTATAACCCCACAGTTGCTGTGTTGTCTATGTTGTCTATAACCCCACAACTACTGTGTTGTCTATGTTGTCTATAACCCCACAGTTGCCGTGTTGTCTATGTTGTCTATAACCCCACAGATACTGTGTTGTCTATGTTGTCGATGACCCCACATCTACTGTGTTGTCTTATTGTCGATGAGTCCACAGCTACTGTGTTGTCTATGTTGTCGATGACCCCACAGCTACTGCGTTGTCTATGTTGTCTATAACCCCACAGCTGCTGCGTTGCCTATGTTGTCTATAACCCCACAGCTACTGTGTTGTCTATGTTGCCTATAACCCCACAGCTACTGTGTTGTCTATGTTGTCTATAACCCCACAGCTACTGTGTTGTCTATGTTGTCGATGACCCCACAGCTACTGTGTTGTCTATGTTGCCTATAACCCCACAGCTACTGTGTTGTCTATGTTGTCTATAACCCCACAGCTACTGTGTTGTCTATGTTGTCTATAACCCCACAGCTACTGTGTTGTCTATGTTGTCTATAACCCCACAGATACTGTGTTGTCTATGTTGTCTATAACCCCACAGCTGCTGTGTTGTCTATGTTGTCTATAACCCCACAGCTGCTGTGTTGTCTATGTTGTCTATAACCCCACAGATACTGTGTTGTCTATGTTGTCTATAACCCCACAGCTACTGTGTTGTCTATGTTGTCTATAACCCCACAGCTACTGTGTTGTCTATGTTGTCTATAACCCCACAGATACTGTGTTGTCTATGTTGTCTATAACCCCACAGCTGCTGTGTTGTCTATGTTGTCTATAACCCCACAGCTGCTGTGTTGTCTATGTTGTCTATAACCCCACAGATACTGTGTTGTCTATGTTGTCTATAACCCCACAGTTGCTGTGTTGTCTATGTTGTCTATAACCCCATAACTACTGTGTTGTCTATGTTGTCTATACCCCCACAGCTACTGTGTTGTCTATGTTGTCTATAACCCCACAGTTGATGTGTTGTCTATGTTGTCTATGTTGTCTATAACCCCACAGATACTGTGTTGTCTATGTTGTCTATAACCCCACAGCTACTGTGTTGTCTATGTTGTCTATAACCCCACAGCTACTGTGTTGTCTATGTTGTCTATAACCCCACAGATACTGTGTTGTCTATGTTGTCTATAACCCCACAGCTACTGTGTTGTCTATGTTGTCTATAACCCCACAGCTGCTGTGTTGTCTATGTTGTCTATAACCCCACAGATACTGTGTTGTCTATGTTGTCTATAACCCCACAGTTGCTGTGTTGTCTATGTTGTCTATAACCCCATAACTACTGTGTTGTCTATGTTGTCTATACCCCCACAGCTACTGTGTTGTCTATGTTGTCTATAACCCCACAGTTGATGTGTTGTCTATGTTGTCTATAACCCCACAGTTGATGTGTTGTCTATGTTGTCTATGTTGTCTATAACCCCATAACTACTGTGTTGTCTATGTTGTCTATACCCCCACAGATACTGTGTTGTCTATGTTGTCTATAACCCCACAGTTGCTGTGTTGTCTATGTTGTCTATACCCCCACAGATACTGTGTTGTCTATGTTGTCTATAACCCCACAGATACTGTGTTGTCTATGTTGTCTATAACCCCACAGTTGATGTGTTGTCTATGTTGTCTATAACCCCACAGATACTGTGTTGTCTATGTTGTCTATAACCCCATAACTACTGTGTTGTCTATGTTGTCTATACCCCCACAGCTACTGTGTTGTCTATGTTGTCTATAACCCCACAGTTGATGTGTTGTCTATGTTGTCTATAACCCCACAGTTGATGTGTTGTCTATGTTGTCTATAACCCCACAGTTGATGTGTTGTCTATGTTGTCTATGTTGTCTATAACCCCATAACTACTGTGTTGTCTATGTTGTCTATGTTGTCTATGTTGTCTATAACCCCATAACTACTGTGTTGTCTATGTTGTCTATACCCCCACAGCTACTGTGTTGTCTATGTTGTCTATAACCCCACAGTTGATGTGTTGTCTATGTTGTCTATAACCCCACAGATATTGTGTTGTCTATGTTGTCTATACCCCCACAGCTACTGTGTTGTCTATGTTGTCTATAACCCCACAGTTGATGTGTTGTCTATGTTGTCTATAACCCCACAGTTGATGTGTTGTCTATGTTGTCTATGTTGTCTATAACCCCACAGATATTGTGTTGTCTATGTTGTCTATAACCCCACAGTTGATGTGTTGTCTATGTTGTCTATAACCCCACAGATATTGTGTTGTCTATGTTGTCTATAACCCCACAGTTGATGTGTTGTCTATGTTGTCTATAACCCCACAGTTGATGTGTTGTCTATGTTGTCTATAACCCCACAGTTGATGTGTTGTCTATGTTGTCTATAACCCCACAGTTGATGTGTTGTCTATGTTGTCTATAACCCCACAGTTGATGTGTTGTCTATGTTGTCTATAACCCCACAGTTGATGTGTTGTCTATGTTGTCTATAACCCCACAGTTGATGTGTTGTCTATGTTGTCTATAACCCCACAGTTGATGTGTTGTCTATGTTGTCTATAACCCCACAGTTGATGTGTTGTCTATGTTGTCTATAACCCCACAGATATTGTGTTGTCTATAACCCCACAGTTGATGTGTTGTCTATGTTGTCTATAACCCCACAGATATTGTGTTGTCTATAACCCCACAGTTGATGTGTTGTCTATGTTGTCTATAACCCCACAGATATTGTGTTGTCTATGTTGTCTATAACCCCACAGTTGATGTGTTGTCTATGTTGTCTATAACCCCACAGTTGATGTGTTGTCTATGTTGTCTATAACCCCACAGTTGATGTGTTGTCTATGTTGTCTATAACCCCACAGTTGATGTGTTGTCTATGTTGTCTATAACCCCACAGTTGATGTGTTGTCTATGTTGTCTATAACCCCACAGTTGATGTGTTGTCTATGTTGTCTATAACCCCACAGTTGATGTGTTGTCTATGTTGTCTATAACCCCACAGTTGATGTGTTGTCTATGTTGTCTATAACCCCACAGTTGATGTGTTGTCTATGTTGTCTATAACCCCACAGTTGATGTGTTGTCTATGTTGTCTATAACCCCACAGTTGATGTGTTGTCTATGTTGTCTATAACCCCACAGTTGATGTGTTGTCTATGTTGTCTATAACCCCACAGATATTGTGTTGTCTATGTTGTCTATAACCCCACAGTTGATGTGTTGTCTATGTTGTCTATAACCCCACAGTTGATGTGTTGTCTATGTTGTCTATAACCCCACAGTTGATGTGTTGTCTATGTTGTCTATAACCCCACAGTTGATGTGTTGTCTATGTTGTCTATACCCCCACAGCTACTGTGTTGTCTATGTTGTCTATAACCCCACAGTTGATGTGTTGTCTATGTTGTCTATAACCCCACAGATATTGTGTTGTCTATGTTGTCTATACCCCCACAGCTACTGTGTTGTCTATGTTGTCTATAACCCCACAGTTGATGTGTTGTCTATGTTGTCTATAACCCCACAGTTGATGTGTTGTCTATGTTGTCTATGTTGTCTATAACCCCACAGATATTGTGTTGTCTATGTTGTCTATACCCCACAGTTGATGTGTTGTCTATGTTGTCTATAACCCCACAGATATTGTGTTGTCTATTTTGTCTATACCCCCACAGCTACTGTGTTGTCTATGTTGTCTATAACCCCACAGTTGATGTGTTGTCTATGTTGTCTATGTTGTCTATAACCCCACAGCTACTGTGTTGTCTATGTTGTCTATGTTGTCTATAACCCTACAGCTGCTGTGTTGTCTATGTTGTCTATAACCCCACAGTTGATGTGTTGTCTATGTTGTCTATAACCCCACAGCTACTGTGTTGTCTATGTTGTCTATGTTGTCTATAACCCTACAGCTGCCGTGTTGTCTATGTTGTCTATACCCCCACAGCTACTGTGTTGTCTATGTTGTCTATAACCCCACAGTTGCTGTGTTGTCTATGTTGTCTATACCCCCACAGATACTGTGTTGTCTATGTTGTCTATAACCCCACAGATACTGTGTTGTCTATGTTGTCTATAACCCCACAGTTGCTGTGTTGTCTATGTTGTCTATAACCCCATAACTACTGTGTTGTCTATGTTGTCTATACCCCCACAGCTACTGTGTTGTCTATGTTGTCTATAACCCTACAGCTGCTGTGTTGTCTATGTTGTCTATAACCCCACAGTTGATGTGTTGTCTATGTTGTCTATAACCCCACAGTTGCCGTGTTGTCTATGTTGTCTATAACCCCATAGTTGCCGTGTTGTCTATGTTGTCTATAACCCCACAGCTACTGTGTTGTCTATGTTGTCTATAACCCCACAGTTGCCGTGTTGTCTATGTTGTCTATAACCCCATAACTACTGTGTTGTCTATGTTGTCTATAACCCCACAGTTGATGTGTTGTCTATGTTGTCTATAACCCCACAGTTGCCGTGTTGTCTATGTTGTCTATAACCCCACAGTTGCCGTGTTGTCTATGTTGTCTATAACCCCACAGCTACTGTGTTGTCTATGTTGTCTATAACCCCACAGTTGCTGTGTTGTCTATGTTGTCTATAACCCCATAACTACTGTGTTGTCTATGTTGTCTATAACCCCACAGTTGCCGTGTTGTCTATGTTGTCTATAACCCCACAGTTGATGTGTTGTCTATGTTGTCTATAACCCCACAGTTGCCGTGTTGTCTATGTTGTCTATAACCCCACAGTTGCCGTGTTGTCTATGTTGTCTATAACCCCACAGCTACTGTGTTGTCTATGTTGTCTATGTTGTCTATACCCCCACAGCTACTGTGTTGTCTATGTTGTCTATAACCCCACAGTTGCTGTGTTGTCTATGTTGTCTATACCCCCACAGATACTGTGTTGTCTATGTTGTCTATAACCCCACAGATACTGTGTTGTCTATGTTGTCTATAACCCCACAGTTGCTGTGTTGTCTATGTTGTCTATAACCCCATAACTACTGTGTTGTCTATGTTGTCTATACCCCCACAGCTACTGTGTTGTCTATGTTGTCTATAACCCCACAGTTGATGTGTTGTCTATGTTGTCTATGTTGTCTATAACCCCACAGCTACTGTGTTGTCTATGTTGTCTATAACCCCACAGCTACTGTGTTGTCTATGTTGTCTATAACCCCACAGTTGATGTGTTGTCTATGTTGTCTATGTTGTCTATAACCCCATAACTACTGTGTTGTCTATGTTGTCTATAACCCCACAGCTACTGTGTTGTCTATGTTGTCTATACCCCCACAGATACTGTGTTGTCTATGTTGTCTATAACCCCACAGTTGATGTGTTGTCTATGTTGTCTATGTTGTCTATAACCCCACAGTTGATGTGTTGTCTATGTTGTCTATAACCCCACAGTTGATGTGTTGTCTATGTTGTCTATGTTGTCTATAACCCCACAGTTGATGTGTTGTCTATGTTGTCTATGTTGTCTATAACCCCACAGTTGATGTGTTGTCTATGTTGTCTATAACCCCACAGTTGATGTGTTGTCTATGTTGTCTATGTTGTCTATAACCCCACAGATACTGTGTTGTCTATGTTGTCTATGGTGTCTATAACCCCACAGTTGATGTGTTGTCTATGTTGTCTATGGTGTCTATAACCCCACAGGTACTGTGTTGTCTATGTTGTCTATAACCCCACAGCTGCCGTGTTGTCTATGTTGTCTATACCCCCACAGCTACTGTGTTGTTTATGTTGTCGATGACCCCACATCTACTGTGTTGTTTATGTTGTCGATGACCCCACATCTACTGTGTTGTCTATGTTGTCGATAACCCCACATCTACTTTGTTGTCTATGTTGTCGATAACCCCACAGCTACTGTGTTGTCTTTGTTGTCGATGACCCCACATCTACTGTGTTGTCTATGTTGTCGATGACTCCACAGCTGTTAAGTTACATTTGTAAAGGAGGGGGGAACGGCAGGCTAGAGATGACATATTCCTAGTTCTATTACGTATACATCTTTCAGTTTTCTGTTGTCTTCTAATTTCAACATCTTCTCTGAGGACCACTCAATACTATGGATGTATTTCTTATATTAGAAGTGGAATTGGTTTCTTGTATAAATACAGACGCAAGAATAGAGGCTCAGACTTAAAAATAGGTCACTGCCGCAATATACATATCAGGATATGCTTGTATATAGGTCTACCACCCAGTGAGCTTCTGCCAACACGCCCTCCCCGTCTGTTTATCTATTGTTAAGATAATGGGAGCGGTAATGTTGCGTAGGTAGCTGTCATTACACAACCATCGAGACGTTGTGTTTATGTTTGGCGCACCGCAAGCAGCCGGCGAATGTAACAAATCCTTGGCATCGACCTGTCTGGCGGGGGACAACACTCACTAAGCTCAACTAGTTATATTATCACACAAACAGAAAGAAGCCTACTCATAGGTTATTAAAAAGAAATATTTGTCACGTAGGCCTGGTAATGTGTAATGATGTGTTTAGTCCAATCAGCTGTGAGTCTCAAAGTCAGCTGATTCTGAACAACCAGGAGCAAGGTCTCGTAGTCAACAGCCCGCGTGACCTGACGCGGAAGACTCAATACAGGAGATAATTTGAAGTTTAAATTTATTAAAGATTTGTACGCCATGACAGCTTTTAAATCACGCTTCTTTTAAAATATATTATTGAATATATTTTTCCTGGGATCTGCATAGTTTGTGATTGATTACAGTTTTGGTGAATCAATGTAAACTATCATGTCCCGTCAATTTTCTCCTATCACGAAGTTGCTCTGGAAGATTGCCAACGAATCAGGGAACAATGTTTATCTTCCCTTTCCCGCGTCCTTCCTTTGGGAACTATTTATTATGAATGTGAGTTACATCTCCGCATTGATAAAGAGTGCAGCATGTTTTAGTACCTTTCTTTAATAGTATGTATTTATTTTGATTTAAATTATATTTTTGTGCATAAATACATACTATTATTTTCTGTTGGAGGAAGTAAAATTTAACTTATTGTAGGATTTTTGAATTCTGCTTCGACCAGTTTATGAGTTTGGGATGTGAATTGCCAACAGCTGTTTCCCGCCAATTATTACTCTTTGGAGTTGCGTTACGTGGAGTTATCGTGCACGTTGGCTTACAAACTGTAAACAGTTTCTGTTTTCTACGCTAACCCAGTGGAATTTAATAAAGTGATCAATTTCATAATGTCAGTGGATATAAGAAATAGTGATAGGAGACGATATGTGAACGAACTTCAGGCCCGGGAAAAAGAAATCGCAGCAGGGCTTCTCAAGTAAGTTTGTTGTGTGGAAAATAGTGCATACGCTACAAACATTGTGATTGTCCTGTCTGTAGTCTGTACTCTCTGTCTGTAGTATGTTTTGTTGATCCGTATGTACCAGCTGTAGCCCTCTTGTTTATTATTTCCCTCTTACATCTAAAAGCTCTAACTTATAATTTTACACTGAAAATACATGCGATGCTTATAAAATAAAATATTTTACGGGTAAACAAGAATAGTGTTCTAATGACAATGAAATCGGCAAGCATGGAGATTCTAACAGAAATATCCCCTGGTTTTCGCGTCTACTGAACTTTGCCTGCTATCCTCTCTTCGCGTCGGCTATTTCTGTCTACGCGCTAGTCAATTAATCATTGAATTATTGTTTTATTCAGCAGTTGTCATTCTTTGTTGCTGTATGTATATTAATTCTACTATGCGGTCTTCGTTGATTTCTTTTTTTAAAATAACGCGTTATTTCCACACATTTTCAAATTTGCCACACATTTGTATATGAGTTTTGTATGTTTGATATAGATGTAATAAGTTATAGTCAATACAATTAAACGCACTGTCAAATACACGCGAGCGTGTTATGTATGTGTATATTATTGTAGTTTCTCTACTGAATGAAATATATCTCCATATTGTGTTTTGTTTAAACTTATTTAATGTATTAGTAAAATTAATTGATTTTTGGTTTGATTTCAAGAGAAAATGCAAACCAAAAGATACTAATTTTTACTAGAATCAACAATACTACATATCTAGGCAAACCTTCTGGCTTAGAGAGACGACAGTGGAAGATAAACTATATGGACCGCTGTGTGAACTAAAAAAGACAGTTAAATTCATACAAGGGACAACATGCAGTTATAGACATATTTCAAACGAACGAAACACTACAATCAACAAACATGGTTTAAGGACAGTAGAAAAGAAACAGAGGAGATCTAAGTGAAGAATAAGAACATATTCATGTTTCGGCTTATTTTTCAAAACCGCCTGTCTTGTTCAATAACATAACTTTTTATATTTAAAAGATATTTAAGAGGTTTGTAAAATACCATTTTTTTTTCCAACTAGTGTTTAGTAGTAGCAGGGTAATCAAGAAGCACAAAGTTGTAAAATCGTGCAAACTGTTTTATTAACATGAAGAATTTGGTTCAGTTTTTAGGGTTGTATTGTAGTATAGAAATATTTTATTGTCATGTAAGAATGTGGATACTTGGAATGTGTGCCCTTACGTCGTTCTTTCATGAAACCCAGGAATTCGTCGCGACCGCGTCACTCAGGTGAAATTTCCTGCCTCCGCTCTCCCGCTGAGCCGTTGATGGCCAAATGCCAAGTTTTATTCGGGTCTCGACGGTTTTTGGCACGGGACCAACTTCGAACGCAATAAACCTCCCAAACCTGGTCTGTTTGTGGAAATAAAAAGCAGAACTTAACGTCGGATGGCCTCTGCGCACTGGTGAGAGATCGATCGGCGGGACTCCTTTTTCCCTTTCCCTCTCCACCGACGGCACACTTGCCCCCGTTTTCTGTAGCGGAATGTTCTGAGATCGGCTAGAGAAAAACGACAGCTCTCTTCTCTGTTGGCTGTTTCTTGATCTTGACTTTATGCTTGTAGTGAATAAAGTGCGTGCAGTACGCCACCTTCAGCTTATAAAAATCGAAAGTGATAACATTTATGAAGCAGTTGCATGTCGGAGCATGTATTTCTTTCTGGTTTCTAAGAAAAAGAAACCACCCCTTTCTACTTTTCTTGAAAATGTCCTTTCCCGTGTGAAGATGCATACCACGTGCAACTTGGTTTTTGTTTGAATTACGCATGCAAAAACCAGTTACAGCGTCGCCATGACCTGCCCTGCCCTGCTAAATGAGATTCAATGGGTTATAATGTTAAGGGGCGATATGCTCATACTACCCTAAAACATACAGATTGGGTATGTGAACATTACCAACGTCAAGCAGTAATCTACTATGTTTATGTGTTGTGATACTACCACAAAGTTAGCCAGTGATTTACTCTGTTAGCGGGCGACGAATGCAGGCGTCGACCTCTCGCCCGCCGTGCTGATGACATTATCAGCGTGTATCTCCTTATCAACCACACTAAAGCGTCAGCTGGGTATGTTGAAGCCCTTAGCAAACATCTCCAACAGCTGTGTCTGCTTTGGGGTGGCCTTTGCTGTAGGTATGTGTGGGTGCTGTAGGTATGTGTGGGTGCTGTAGGTATGTGTGGGTGCTGTCGAGAAACACCTGACCGCAGCAGAGATGTGTGTCTTGTTAAGCGATAAGAGAACAGTGGGCGGAGAGAAGACTAAATGAGACCATCCTTCCACCTGGAGATAAGACCTGCAAGGTTCTTGGAAGTCCTCTGGAAGGTTTTTTTTTTTTTGCGCTAGCTCGCTTTGAATTCAAACGTAGTCCTTGCACTGAATTTTGCGTGTGCATTTTTGTTGTTGTTGCATATCCTTTACAGGACATCGCTGTCAACACCAGCATCTTTCAGCTGTATGTTGATTTCTTGGCATTAGCTTTCCCTATTAACAGTGTCCCTCGCCATCAGGCGAACCCACTCCGACTTCAAAGGTACTTGTAATTAACTTCCCCAAGTCAAGGACGACAGGTCAACATGTTAGTCCAGCTGTCCGGTGTAAGGGGTTGAACCCCTTACCTAAGCATCAACACACCTTTGACTTGAAATTTACCCGAACCCAGAAAAGGGCTTGCATTTATCGGGGAGGTGATGATTTAGGCATCGCTGTCAACACCAGCATTTTACCGCTGTCGTTGATTTCTTGACAAGAATACGCTCAGTAGTTTGCCATTACTTTCTATGCGGCCAGCTCACTTATCCCGTAAGTTATCAACGCGGCGAGAACCGCTTCCAATTCTCGGGCACTGCGTTATCCTACGTGGATAAACAGGATTACCGGGAAAGTCGTTTAAAACCCTAAGCCCTGGAGACTGGCCAAGCAATATTAGACATGTTTTTAAAGTCTGTTCAGGCGAGCAATGACCTGTTTTTGCCATGGAAGTTGATAATAAAATAAGCGTAATTTTTAATGTCGCCTTTTGTCTGGAAAGACTCCTCCCTTGAAGTTATGCTTTCGACCTTACATCGGTCCAGCGAAAAGCCTTTCGTTGTGGAATTTAAATAAGACACTTGTCAATTCTGTGTTTTGTGTGGGGGGGGGGGGGGGGGGGGTAGAACGCACAGACGCCTGTACATAATACAGTATTGATTCACGTCAACTGCATAGTAATGAACATGGGAAATTAGCAAACATACAGGTTAATAACAATACTAATAATAATAATACATTAATTGTGATGCATTAATAATAATAATAATAACGCATTAATATTTATATTGAAACAATAATAATACATTAATAATAACACATTAGCCATAATACAATTTATATTAATAATGATGCATTAATAATACATTAATAATAAGAATAATACTAATATAACAGTAAGTAAAATTGATAAGTATAACCAACATATCGACGTTATGGTGCTAATGACTTGCTTCATGACCAGCACAAACACGGCTAATGAAAAAAATCAATGATTATTGTAGATAGCTCACAAACTATACAAAATATCATGCAGACCAGAAGACGTCATTAGGCCCGAAACGTCGATTTTGTGTTCTGTGGTTATACTTACTCATAACATATTTCCATTACATTATTTTATTATTATTTATATGTTATAGCCATTGTTATTTCTCCCGTTATTATTTCTGTCCACCTGGGCTGAGCTCTTTTGGTATGCGCATGTGTTTGGACTTGTCGTTTTTCCACAGGGTAGTCGCACGCACGTTTGTTTGTTATTTCATTTTACAGTGTGATATCATGTTGTTATTATCATGATTTATGATTTGTTGTAAAGATCCGCCCAGATTTGGAATTTGCTCTGTTTCCTCGTTATTTCGTTTTCGGATTTCTACCCAATTTCTGGAGAGTGGGAGATTGTTTGGGCATTTTTGTGTTATAATTTAGTTGCGTTTTTGTTGTTCCGTTGATAAGATTTCGGTCGAAACATTTGCCTGTTTCTGTGTCCCCCCCCCCCTTCTTTTTTTTTTCTTATTTTTTTATCCGTCGACCTTTTGTCATGTTTTGCGATTTTATGTGACTCAAATAAATACTGGGGTTGATTCCGACATCCTGTGAGGAGATTCAACTAATTCAACATAGAAACCCAGCTGGCGAGACTGGTTCAACCCCAACACCTCATGCTATCAGCACAGTAGTCACCATAAGCGTTACCTCCATTTCCAGTACCCACCCACGCTGGGCCGGATTCGGCAACAAAGCACTCTTCCACATCTGTCAGTCTGCCCAGGCTTTGTAAAGTGCGCCAGCTGTACTCAGTTGTTTTAACCTCGTTTTCACTGTTTGGCCTGCCTCGCCCTCTCATCTTGTATGGGGTGTACCGACCGTGTGTGTGTGCGGATGAGCCGGCTTTCGTTTGCTTCCGTTATTGGTTGCCATCTTCCAGCTGGCACAATAGCTCCTGTCCTGTTAAAGGCAACCCACATGGGGATCTTCTTTTGTAGGACTTTCCCAAGCCAGGTTTAGGGTTTAGTTATCCTTTGTAGTGACCTGGGGGGCTGTGTGGTCTCGAAGTATGGTGTCCGCTTCCAGTGCTGGAGGTCTCGGGTTCAAGCCCCGGTGATGACCGGGATTTTTGCATGTGGACTTCTAGTAATAAAATTTCCCCTGGTCTCTGGGTAGTGAGATCGGGCGCCCGTGTGTATTGCTGCGCACGTAAAAAATCCCTTGGCAGTTGGAAATCAAAAAAGAGTAGCCTAACGGCGCTGCCCGGGCAAAATTTCGAGTTAAAAGTCTACGTAAGTATTTTAAGGATCCTCGCCGGTGCTACGGAGTTCGTGGACTGAGCTGAGTTTCTCCAAACTCAGATTTGAGTTAGGAGGAGAACGGAGCACTTATGGGTTGCACCCGTGTGCCGTGATGTTGTTCCATAAACTAAACTAAACTTTGTAGTGACCTGGCTTACTAGATGCTTTAGATTTGGTTGTGTGGCTTTATCAGAAAAAAAGGGGTTTTTTTTGTATGTTTCGTTCGCTCGCTTTTTTAATCGAACGTAGTTCACCCTGGGCTTATTTATGCATATGGGCTAGCTTTCTCTATTACCTATGCCCCTCACCATCAAGCGAACCCACTCGGACTACTGAGTTACTTGTATTTTACGTCCAACAGTCAAGGACGAGAAGTCAGCATTGTAGTCCAACTGACCGGTGTAGTGGTTTAACCCGCTACCTCACCATCAGCGCGTTGGAAGTTTAAGAACGAGCGCTCTGTCCACTAGACCAAGCTGACCTCTAGAAATAAGTTAACTTTGACGATCTCGGTACAGTCATAGTATATCGGATGGGAAATGGTTTGTAGAGATTAGAGTAGGAACGAAAGTCGTCAATCATAGTTGGAAAAACGGTTTGTAGAGATTAGAATAAGAACGAAAAGTTGTCAATCATAGTTGGAGAAATGGTTTGTAGAGACTAAAATAAGAACGATAAGTTGTTAAATGGTTTGTACAGATTAGAATAAGAACGAAACGTCAGTCATAGTTGGAGAAATGGTTTGTAGTGATTAGAACAAGAACCAACATGGCAGACACATACCAACTACGGTTGCCAATCACAGTGAGGAAAACAAATGGTGTAGAGATTAGAACAAGAACAAAAATCGCCAAGGCACACACATACCGACGAAAGATTATCCGTCTTAGTAAAAGAACACAGTATCGATAAAATGTGTTTTCTGCTGCCGTGCTTGTACCGGAGTGCGAAAAAAAACCCACAAAATATCGGCGGGTGAATAACAAACACACGTACAGGCGAACGTTTCCAATAAAGACTTTATCAACATAACTGCAGGAACAAGACGATTAAAAAATATATAAGCGAACAGCACAGATGGGCATACTTCGTGGACGCTTGTCTAATCCAGTAAATCGTTCGGTAAAGTCAGCAGACTCTACATGTGCCATCAATACACATACTTGGGTGAATCAAGCCAACAGCGCGGCACTTTGGGCATCCCTTGCATGAGTTATAGCAAGGGGATGATGATGATAGGCCGCAGATTTACCCAGATAGACTAGCAAAGGCCAAATAAACACCAATATATGGGGGAAGTATGCTGTCCTGGGTATTGTGAACATTTTGTTACTCTTGGTACATTGGTGCTTGTGACGGTTTTAGCGGTTGTGTGTGTGGAGTACTTTTTCCGTAAGTTTTACAGTATCCGTATGTAGATCAAGCAAGAAGACACTCTGCACGGTGCACGTAACTCCGTAAGTGTTGCAGTATCCGCCCATAGATTAGACAAGAAGAGACTCCACACAGTGTACGAACTTCGTAACACCAACAAGAGTTTCAATGTGCGGATCTCAGAAACACACATACAATAAATATTCTTGGTCAGGTTAAGGGAGTACGATGGACCGTTAAATGTTAAACCTTCACATATACAAGGCCATGATATAAGAGGTGAGATGGCCAGTTCCCTTCCTCGTAGTCTTCTTTCACAGAAAACTCCCATAAAACTATCTGGTACCCATTTTTGTGAGCCTGGGTCGACCCCAAAGCCGTACTACTTCTGCTGGGATTGAACCAGGCCTAGACGACACACGACGCTTGGATAGGCACATTTTCAGTTTGTATATATTTATTTTGATTTTAACATGCCGAGGGGCAAACAAACGAAGGTAAATGTTTGAGAGCACGCATCTTTCCGGTAGGACACACGGATGTGAGTCATGCACCATTTCCCATTCACTGAAGATGACAATCGGGGATTTTGAACTTCGATGTTATAGAAACGTTTGTATAATACCGTGGACCCTGAAGAAGAAAAAATATTGTCATTCTACAAGATTTGAACATGAAAAAAAAGCTAGCTCATTAACATCGTGTCTCGGAAACTAAAATACTGTGGTCATATTCACAGAGTCAGTGCCTAACAAAAATGTAGGTTTGGACTAAACAATACTGCATGACGGTGAATGGGAAGTAGGGATGTGTCATCGTTGTAACTTAAAAGTTTTTAATATTGTAGCAGACATGTTACAAACCTTTGAGAACAAAGTCTTAAGACGCATCTTTGGGCCCATTAGGGATACACAAAGTGGAGAGTGGAAAAGAAGAAGCAACAAAGACATTTATGATCTGTTCAAGTTCCCGCTAATCACTGGTATCATGAAGGCTAATAGACTGCAATGGCTGGGGCATATAGAAAGAATGGAAGATAATAGGGAAACAAAACTCGCTTATACTCAGGAAATAAATGAC
Source organism: Cepaea nemoralis (assembly GCA_014155875.1). Taxonomy (NCBI): domain Eukaryota; kingdom Metazoa; phylum Mollusca; class Gastropoda; order Stylommatophora; family Helicidae; genus Cepaea; species Cepaea nemoralis. The sequence continues at coordinate 242,556 of JACEFZ010014609.1, forward strand.
CGTAGACCCCGATGTAGACCAAGAAGACGGTGGCGAGATAATATATATACGGACCTACAAGAACTTGGAATCAGCGACTGGCAAGAGAAGGTCAACCAGAGAGACGAATGGAGACGGTTTGTAACTGCAGCAAAGAACCTCAATGGCTTGGAATGCTGAAGAATAAGCAGACATGTTCTATTATATATCACTCTAAAGGAGGTTGCATAGGAAAAACTACTGTATTCTAGAATTCGCCAAAGACGATTAATCATCCCATGACATTTAATCGGTTAAACGTCACGTTTATTTTGAAAGACCATTGATGGAAAGTATGGTTGCCGGGAAGAAAGACACGGATTGACCAGCTGGAAGGTGGACACAGGCCATTGTAAACACATCGGGTGTGAAAATGCCTGACACGTGACAATTGGCAACGGATCGATAATCGGCATGGTGGGTTGTAATGATGGTGACATTTTGCAGATGACCTACATTAAGAAGAACTCGCCCTTTCGGCCTATTATTGGTTTCCAGCCGCCGAGAGATTTTTTACCTCTTAAATACTGTAACATGTTCTTAATTTTTGGGGCAAAATATTTTTTGTAATTTTTAATGTATAGTTGAAGTTTAAACTTAATTATTTCGACATTTTATGAAATAATACTGCAGTAAACTTGTTTCCTTATATTTTACTTAATATATTATTAAATTATTATAAAATATATGTACTAAATACAATCACGTATTTTCTAGTCATTTTATATAATGATTCCGATTTTTAAATAATACTTAAATAAGTATGTAGAAAGTATATCATTGCTCATCTTGTTCCTCTTGTGCCTTGCGGTATCGATGTGAAGCATAAACAGTGGGAGAATGTCCGTTTATGGTCTTCATTTATCGACATTCCCAAGGACTCTGTTGTAACCTCTGTCCGTTGTTTACATGATAGAAAGTTTATAACCGATTGAAGAACGAAACAGTTTATAAAAGTTACTTACTATCCGCGATTACTAGATAACGATTTTTTTTTAAAGTTGCATATCCCTTACAGGACGTTTCAGGCAACACCAGCATTTTTCAAGTCCTTCAAGAAACAAATGAAGACCGTAAACTGATTAGAGACATTAGACGTGGACAGTCAAAAAAGAAATTGTGGGCATGTTATGAGAAGAAATTGAAAAGAAGAATTGGAGAACTTGGTGACAATTGGCAAGATCGAAGGGAAGAGACCAAGGGGAAGACCAAGAAGTAAGTAACTGGATGGCTTGGCCATGTGGCATGGTCGAGACAGAAACACGGAGCTGAGCCACGACTCTGGTGATCGAGTGAGATGGCAAAACGACCGCCCACGCTTATCGGCATGCCACATGATGGATGGATGGTTCATGTCCTTTTACAGGACGTTGCAGTCAGTCTCAGTCTGTATTGGATGTTGTTGCTTACTAGGCATGAGATCAACACCCGCTGCCTTCCCTTCACATGGCGGTTTATGGTACACGTTTTAGGCTGAGTCGATCTGGGAACCCAGACCACAGAAAAGCCACCCCGACTCCTGTACTTACTACTTTAGTTACTTGCAGCCTCCCTAGCCTTGCCTTCCATGGAACTATCGAGATTTTGATATAAGACAGCAGTCCAGAGACAGTGTTGTTTCTCTGCGGCTCTAGGTTTCTGATAGTGACAGCGAAACTTGCATGACGGATATTCAGCAGCTGTGGTCGCCATCTTGTTTACCGGAAACTATTCATATAAAAAGGAAGAGCTTGGAGGAAACGGAGCAGTTCCCGAGGCGAATGTTGCGAATACCTTGTACAACCTGAGTAACTAACGATTGTCTGGAAGAGGCTACTGGGTTTAGAACATTACATACAACTATTTTAGAGAGAGAGAGAGAGAGAGAGAGAGAGAGAGAGAGAGAGAGAGAGAGAGAGAGAGAGAGCGAGCGCGTTGTATGGTCATATAATAAGAAAAAAGGCATTGGAAAACACTGTGGCGACTGGAAAAATCAGGTGTAGACAGAGGCAGACCGAAATAAATGTTGCTGGGTAGACGGAAATGGTGATATGGAGTAGTATCATTAACAGAGTTCACCCAGAGCCAGATCTGTGAAGAGATAATGAATAATTCAGTTGGCAGGGTACGTGATGTTGGCGTTATGTGATGGTGGCGTTAAACATAACAATTATAATCACACAGCTTAAATGCGTGTAGTTTATATTCGTAAATTACTAAAGTTTCATTTGACATTGTATAGTAATTTAGTTTGTAACACTTCTACAGGACATCTCAGCCTGCATCTCCCAAAGCTGTGCAAGAGAATGAGAAGCGTATCAGACGCGAGATTGCCAATAGCAACGAACGTCGCCGAATGCAGTGCATCAACGCTGGGTTCTCTAACCTTAAGGCGCTGATACCTCAGTTGGAAGGGGAGAAGCTAAGCAAGGTAAGTCTAAGTGTTTCGTCAATTCATTCCTTACCAGGCAGATCAGGGCATGCGGGTGTGCGAATAGATGAACAGGCTGGTCCACTGGCTGCTTTCGCTCCTTTGAGGGCAAGCTGTTTTATTCAATACTGTTGTGGCGAAGGCTGTCTGGGATCAAGTGTAAAATGCGCCAAAACAGGACACACACTTGAATAGGTTTATTCGAGGCAGCGAAATTGGGGAGGGTCGGTGGTGAGCAGAGGGTCTGGGTGACACTGAAAGCGTAGTGGAAAAAGCAGGCGAACGTTCTGTCACTAGTACCTTTAACATGGGAAATGTTCGTTGACTGTTGAAGAAGGAGAGGGAATAGTGTGGGAATCGTTGTCCCGGCAACTGAGTTCATGCTCTGTGCGATGCTATTCGGAGAAGTCCTAGTTATATGGGTAAAGCTCGGTGTTCTGAAGTTAGTTCTTCTAATGCCATTTTAAAAAGGTGAAGAACAAACACGTAATACTTGTGTAAATAAGAGATGGTGAAGCTGTTGAATGACAAATAAAATAGGTTGTCCTTGGCAGACATACAGATAGTTATAGTGATGCCTGTGCTGAGATATAAACTACCCGAGTTACTAATTTGGGACTGACCTCGGTTATTCCGTAAAAGAATAAGTGCCTTCAGAATAGACATGGTTACAAACACTGTAATTCCGTTACTAGATTTGGACCATTATCAGAAATTATTTTGGTCATTCCGCTTATATTTTTATACTTTTAACCTTTTATGAATAAAAATAGTTCTGTGAAGTTTTGAATCAAAATAACAGAAGTGGCATCATGAGACCTCAAACTAGATCGGGGTTACGGTTGGCGTACCGGATGTGAACCCATCTCCGTGTTGATAGTTATTTTTAAGTTAGTCACCTGTCGAATTCTACTGTGGACAGTTCAAAAGTCACGAGGCAGCCATAGCAGCAGCTTTCATTGTGGCCTGAGCTATTCTTGGCTCATTTACAACACTGGTCCCTAAGTCTTCGTCGTAATAGGTGACAATTCATCGCCTTTGCTGTCAATCCAGTTTGTCCTTCAGGGTTTTGAGTAGCGATGTTAGGGGACGATTTGTCTGTACTGGCCATTAGCGCAGTGGAAGGGCAGCTTACTTTTCTGCCTTCATGCGGCCTAGCTGGGCATAGCCGGTTCATGATTATACTTACTGACAGTTGGACAGGATGTAAAGTGCCTTATTTTAGCTAATATAAACATAAGCAACAGTCATGTTAGTGTAGTTGATAGGGAGCTGTGCTAATAATGCCATGAGCGCGGCTGGGCCATGGTTCGACGCTTGCGGTCATCGTCCACTAAAAGAGGAAAAGACTGGCTATCTACCCCTCCTTGCATTCAGGGACTACAAAATGTCATGGCTCTATCACATCACGGACCCAAACAGATTCCTGCTTCGAGACATGTTGTTTATATTGTTAAACATATACATGCGCGTACCAGAAAATAGTTCCTATTGTTTGAGTATTTCCAGATATCTGTGTCATAGTTCGTTGGTGTGATGGTTGTGCGTTACCTTCCCATGTTGGGGATTCATATTAAGGGGCTGCATGGTCTCGAGGTATGGTGTCCGCCTCGAGTGCTGGAGGTCCGGGTTCAGGCCCCGGTGAGGACCGGGATTTTTTTCACGTGGACTTCTAGTAATAAAATTTCTCCTGGTCTCTGGGTAGTGAGATCGGACGCCCGTGTGTATTGTTGCGCACGTAAAAAAATCCCTTGGCAGTTGGAAATCGAAAAAGAGTAGCCTAACGGCGCTGCCCAGGCAAAATTTCGAGTTAAAAATCTACCCAAAGTATTTCAGGATCCTCGCCGGTGCTACGGAGTTCGTGCACTGAGCTGAGTTTCTCCAGACTCAGGTTTGAGTTAGGGGGAGAACGGAGCACTTATGGGTTACACCTGTGTGCCGTGATGTTGATCCATCGACTAAACTAATACAGAGAACCGCCCCTTCTGGCGCCACCACGCAGCTTCACCATTAGTAAAAATATATATTGTTAATAGTTTCGATACGGTTTGCTGAATACACAAAATAGTGGCCGATTATAAAGCAAAATAACAATAATAGCAGCAAATAATGGAATCCAGGTGCGTATGAAAGTAAATTCACAGACAACAAAACAGATAGGGAAGTAGATAAGAATTTCATTCATTCATTCAGTAGCATATCTTTTGCAGAACCTCGCTCCCATAACAACCTTCCGGAAAACCTCTCGATCGTAAGCAAGATGTCCCGCATCTGATACACCCATCTGAAGATCATTCGCGACATCCTGCACCCATCTTCTCTTTGGCCTTCCTCTCCCTCTATTCCCAGGCATATACCCCTCCATTATAAAAAAAAAATATTTTTTTTTGGTCGGCCAGTACGGCTCAGAGTCCACCCAGTCTCAAAAATGGGTTCTTGACAATTTTATGGTAATTTTCCAGGGAGGAAGGGAACTCGTAACCCAATCTCGTATATCTAGAATATGTTAGGCTTTAACGCTTCATACCCCAACGGGTAATCTCTGCGACGGGACGACAACCTACACTCCTTTTTAAATAGGAGGGAGGCCATTCATAACGGTTTGTGTATCAACCAGTTGCTATATTAATAATAACTTTTGGTCAGAAGGAAAGTTATAGCTTTCTTCTTCTTCTTCTTCTTCTTCTTCTTCTTCTTCTTCTTCTTCTTCTTCTTCTTCACATAAGATCCAGTGTGTAGTGGAGATCACATCACATCTCTACAACCCTCTCTACCATTAACAGTGTTAATGAAGTAGGTGTTGCCTCTACCATTAACAGTGTTAATGAAGTAGGTGTTGCCTATGTTACTATTTGTCGTCCAGCTGTTTAAGCTTTCCACATACGTGTTTCTGCTTTCGTCTGTTTCTCTAACCCAGTATTTTCTCCAGGTAAAGCTGATTTCTCTACACCACCTTCATAGTTGACATTCCCCCATACGTGTGGTCTCTTCCTTAATGGCGTTGATGAGCGACCTAGTGAAGTCTGCTGTTGTGAATACCTCAGCGTTTGTTAATCATCTGGGACACTAGGTTTTAAAAAAAAAAAGTCCGGACTGAACGCGGATAAATATAATTGAGAATGTTTTAGTCATATAAAGAATAAATAACTTGAAGAACATTTGATAGAATAAATCCTTATCATTGGAGGTTTATAATAATAGATCTAGCAGGTTTATATACAGCCAGTGTTAAAATAAGGCTGTGAATCCTGAATAATTTGTAAACAGGAAGAAAGAACAAATGAAACCACAGAGATGTGTGTGGTTTTAGAGAAGACTGTCGAAATTTCCTTGGAAAGTCAGAATGAGTAATTTAAACGTTTTGAATGAAGCTAAGAGTCAAAGACAACGTAATCACAAACATCGGGATGAGGCCGTTATTGTTTTTCATTATAGGAAGTCATAGCCTAGAATATGTTGTGACAACTGGAAAGATTTGTGAAAGAGAGATAAAGGAAGACCGTAAAGGGGGGGGGGGGGGGGGGATATTGACAGCCCAGAGTCGTGGCACTGAAGGATGTCACCACACAAATTGATACGTGGTGTTGTACATAGCAAGATATGGAGAAGCATGATCGCCAATGCCAGTCGATAAACACTTGCTGATGGAAAAGTAACTTATCAACGTATAATGTGTTGTGTAGTATAGCGTTTTATAATTGAAATATAATAATACATCAGTTTACAAATAAGTTGTAAGAAAATTCACTTCTGGCTCTGAGCCGGAACTATTTTCTGTGGTTACATCACTCCCAAGTGTTTTCATTAGGGTTCATTTCTACACACCAGACGTAAGCATTCTGTGGCCTACTTTGCTGCAGCTCTTAAGTCTTGACAAACACACCCCCTTTCCAGATTGGCTAACCAAAGTAGGGCAGACCTTAAACTTGTGCAGCTGAACCTGTTACGCGGTGTTTGTTGAATTGCGACCCAGCATGTCGCAAGCCTCGTTGTGAATATGTTTAGCTGTTGTAAACATACGACGCATACAAGAGAATGGCTCGGTTTCATTTTTGCATTCCACCTGCCGTATTTCGAAATGTCTGTCGCAGTTCGTAATGCTTGACTGTCACGTGATTTCCCCTGGTTGACGATTGATATGGAGAAAACCGCCATTAACCAGCGTTGTTACTCCGACCCCAAGCAGCTTTTAGTTTCAAATAGTATAGGACGGGTTTAGCAAAAAGGGCATGTTTATACATGGTTCTTGAATGGAACCAGTCAAACCGGTTGATCTATTTCTATTTCCTCTTGTGTGTAGTTTTAGTGTAGTAGTATCTGTCTACTTTATGATCTTCTTGGTGAATGAAATTTAAAAACAGAAAAGCACGAGAGGCTATGAATAAACGAAGTTGAATACACAAAACAATGATCGTTTCGACAGCCTTTGTCAGCAGCGAATTAAGATGCTTTTGGTAAACAAAAGAACATGCTGTTGAATACAAAGCACGTTTACAGTGGCGTTTTGACAAAGTATCCGTGGCAACAGCGAATCAAGACACGTTTGGTAATATACCCTGCCAACTGGCGTGGGCGTTGATGTCTCTGCACAGGTCTATATGTCCTTGGTGTTCTGTAGCAACGCAGCTTATGCTATTCCTCCATACGACAGTCTCAGGCCATTCAGCATCACTTCTTTCACTCTGCCTCGTCTCCCACTGATCTTTCCAGTTGTCACAATGTTTTCCAGTACCGCTCTTCTGATTTCATGACCAAAGAAAGCTATTTGTCTTTTTCTTGTGGTTGTATGTGATGTTCTACTTTCATAGCCCCTTTCAGACTAATGTTAATTAATCTGGCAGTCCAAGATATTCGCAACTTTTATCTCATGAACCACATCTCCGTTGCTTCTAAGCTAAATGCATAACAATGTTGCCAGGTCGCTGTCTTTTTGTCTCTTGTACTCTGGAGTCTGCTTCTGTAGCAGACTTATTCTAATTTTTTTTTTCCGCTATCCATTTTTGTTAGGTCCAAACCTACATTTTTGTTTGTCACTGAATACGTCAAGTATGGTAAATAGATCCTGTTTGGACCCATAGTTATTTTTCCAGGATAACGCCAGCTGTTTAACGAGACGAATTCTTTGGTGCCCAGTTTCAAACTGAAGCAGCTGGCAGTGATTTGGAGGCAGTTGAAGACAAAAAGAGTAGTGTACCCATTGCAACCAACTGTCATTTTGAGAACTAAACTTGATTGAGACCCGGATTCTCCATTGCGAAGTTTACCCCACGCTCCGAAAGTTGTGGGTTTGATTCCGGGCAACGTACGGTTCACGAGTGCAGTTTTCTGGGAAATTCCCGGGTGTCATCGCTGGAGCTACGGAGTTTGTTCTCTGTGCGGCGCTTGTGGCAGGTCGCCCTGCAGAAAAAACACCGAGCCGTATGGGATAAAACACGGTGCAATGAAGTCGATTCTCTTGCCTATTAATGACTTGATTGAGACCCCAGTTTAAGAACCCTTGAGGCGCTCAGACATAGGTGGTAGCCGCTATAATATGGAGTGACAACTCTTGTAGGTCGAGCTGGTATTTCCCAATCTACAATGAGGGAGAGGGGGTACATGTTTAAGCCACCATAAAAAGTGAAGCCAAACTATGAGAGATTTCTATTCAATCTCTCTTGTCGCGTCCTTCGCATTTATGGTGTGTGTCTATTCCCCCCTTACCACCAGCACCAGGCGTCGTTTGCCCTCCTGTCCAAACATTGTCCCACAGAGAAGCTGTTACTGTAGGTAAAAACGAGGGCAAGCGACGCCATACGCGGTGAATTCAAAAACAGACATTTTTTGCATTCCAATGTTTGGTCACGTAGCGCCTATCTACAGAAAGAGATAGCTGCAATGGCGGATTCATTTGAGATAGTTGTGCTTGCTGCCTTGATTTTGCAGCAAACGGTTTTTCCCCAGGTACACAGGATGGCCATTCGTTTAGTGTATGCTTTAAACAAGTTCGCCCGTTCCGTGGCGAAGGAGTTTCGGACGCAATTCGTAATCCCGCATACCGCGTTCAAAACACAGCTACGGGCGATTTGGCAGCAGACCGCCATGCGTTGGTTTCCATACAGTGGTATGGTTGCCGTTCGTTCAGAAAGCAATGCAAACTACTGAACTTGCCAAGAAATCACAAACAGGCCCAAAAAAAATGCTGAGGTTGATTGCGACTTCTTGTAAATGATATGCACGTAACTATACCTCCCTAACCCTAAAACAAGTTAAGATGTTTTAATGCTAGAAGCTTACATTAAAGATTGTCTGAAAGCTGATATACATAATCTCACATTCATTTCTTTGCCATGACCGATAAATGAACACAAAATTGCGCGTTCTTTGCAGGACGTTGCAGTAAACCCTACATATTACTGGGATATTTTACGTTCAACGGTTTGTTATTGCTTTCTGAAAGGCCGGCGCTTAGACCATCGAAATCAACGCGAAGCAACCTGCATCTAAGTCGCGTGAAAAGTTTATTAAATCCTATAAAGGTCAAGCAATTTTTTTTTTAATTTGGTGAACGTAAACTTCAGTCTGTGTACAATCATTTCCAAAAGTTTCAGTTACCTCAGTCGCTTTGCATAAAAGTTATGCTCCAAATGACCTCCGCAGCGTTGGATGCACACTTGCATACCTTGCGCTGAATTGTCAATTACTCGACCGCATTCCTCTGTGGGGATTTCCCTGAACTTTGCTGTGATTACTGCCTTTTCACCCATCGTTTGAGGGTTGTTCTGGTACACATTATTCTTGAGATACCACCTATATAAAAAAATCAGTCATTTACAAGACGTCGCAGTCAGGTGAATGCAATGCCGACTCCGAGTCACACTTCATGCTGATCAGTCTTCCCTGAAATCGCTCTCTCAGCCAGGATAGAGAGTCATTTGATCTGTGTGTGGGGAGTCCCACTGTTGATCTCGATCCAATCCTTTTTTATTTATTTTGTTGTTGTTGGTTATTTGGAGGCAACACTTTTTTTTTTTTTTTTAGCATATCCTTTTACAGGACTTAGCTGTCAACACCAGCATCTTTCAGCTGTATGTTGATCTCTTGGCAAGATTACGCTCAGTAGTTTGCCATTGCTTTCTGAGCGGCCGGCTCACATACCCCGTAAGTTACCGATGCGATTCGAACCACTGCTGATTTGAACCGTCATCACGTTACCTGACGAGAGTATACGAGATTACGGAGAAAAGTCATAACCTCTAAGCCATGAAGCCGGCAACACTTTACTGTCTTTTTTTCCCCATTTAAATGCGAGATGCCCAGGGTATGGCTAAGCCACAGCCTGTTGTATACGTGACTCATTTAGTGGAAACGTAATCCCACAACGGATGCCTACTTATAAACGTAATCCCAGCTCAGATGCGTCCTGATAAACGTAATCCCATAGCAGTTAGGGTGGTAGATGTGATTAGAGAAATTATACGTAGTCACGATTTGTTGGCCATGTTATAAGAAGACATAAATTTGAGAACTTGGTGACATCGAATTCTCGTCTGACTACTCATTCTATTGTCAGCATAATCCCCAAAGGATTACACCAACACCGGAGCCCTAAACAGGTGCGAGCTGATGATCATGGAAGTACAGGCGTGATATTGTTTACGCCACCCATCGAGTGCCCAATGATTAATATTTGCGGCTAGCACCATATACCATATTTTTTCCGCATATCTTTTACAGGGCATCGCTGTCAACACCAGCATTTTACCGTTGTCGTTGATTTCTTGGCAAGATTACGCTCAGTAGTTTACCATTGCTTTCTGAGCGGCCGGCTCACTTATTCCGTAAGTTACCAACACGGCGAGAACCGCTTCCAATTCTCGCGCGCTGTGTTACCCTATGTGGATAAACGTGATTACGGAGAAAGTATATAATACCATATGTAAACAGTATAAAATAACACAAAGAAATGCAGCTTTACAGAACAGAATTACAAAGCATACAGGATGTTGCGGCGACTTGCTTTCATCGGGATACAAATACATACACAAAACACAACATATAAAGACGGGATGATAAGAATAAAAAGATGAAAAAATGAGAGCAATGAAGAGAAAATGAAAATATGAAGAAAAACAATATTGTTACTTATCTCGGGGTCCCAGGCTCTTCTCATCTCGTCCTTATGCCTTATTGTAGTCACAGGAGGGTCTTCTCCGTGACTATATGTTGTGTTTTGTTTATGTATTTGTTTGCTGATGAAAGCTAATCGCCGCAACGTCCATTATGTTTCGTAATTCTGTTCTGTGAAGTTGCATTACTTTGTGTTATTTTATATTGTTTACATTTCCAGTCGTTCAGAAAGCAATGGCAAACTACTGGACTTAAAACTTGCCCAGTACATCAACAGCAGCTGAAAAATGCTGGTGTTGACTGCAACGTCCTGTAAGGGATATGCAACATTTAATTACATTTCCACAGCTTTACCGCAGTTCCACCAAATTTTATTCATATACCATATATGCGCCAAAGCGTGTAAATAGTCCTTGACTTGATTCTGTACTGCTGTGTATGTACAACGTATAACAACCCGAACGTTCGTAATTTCTGTATTACCTTCGTATTGATTGTAAGGCGCATTGTCTACTAAAATATTTATCAATGGTGGAGTCGTGAGAACAAATTCATTCACAAAAAACCGTTGAGCAACATTGGCAATTATTAAACTTTGATGTGCTTAATTTAGTTTGCTGGGGTGAATTCAATGTGGTTGTGCAGGGAGACTAGTGTAGTGGGCTGTTGTGAATTACTTATCTAGCATGTGGCATGATGTAACAGTAAGGATGTCTGTGCATGTCGTGGGTAATAATTTTCTTGTCTGTGCTTGGGTGAGTCATCTTTTCGAGTGCATTAAAGTGGCGAAATTCGTCATTGAAACGTGTGGAATTCGTCATAAAAACACATTGAATTCCGAACATGGTTCTTGGCTCGTTAGCTGATGTTGTTTCTTTGATTAGTTTGCCAGCTGACAAAGGCGGTCGTGTTTCTCCACCACCTTTATTTTGTACCCAGATCCCTGTAGCTCTAGCTATGATTCCCAGTTTCCGAAAAAAAAGGGAGTTTTTAAAAAAAAACAAGGCTACGGACCTCGGATTGCGAGGCAGGTGACTTTGTGTTTTGTTGCCAGACATCGATGTTCCAATCATCATCAAGTATCTTGCCGACTGGCATAGGTGATCATCCTTCGCAACATCTTGCAATTTTTAACAGCACGTATCAATTCGTATGCCGACACTCTTCTGTGTCATGACACAAGATTGTCAAGAATTTTCTCTCGTCGTCCTTTGTCTCTCTTTCCACAAATTATTCATGTTGTCACAGTAAGTTCTAGCGTTTATCTTCTTATATGGTGCAGCATTGACACTGTGGTTTAGGGGTAGTGAGCACGTTTCACAATTTCCCCAACATACCCAGTCGAAGGTTCGAAATGAGCCGTAAACTATTTGTAAGCAGACCGTCTCGCTTTGATCACTATGGAATGGGCATCGGTTATTCAAAGAGCAGTGGTAAACTACTGAAAGCAGAAATGCTTAGTAAATCAGACAGAAAATGCTGGCATTGATTGCGACGTCTTGTAAAGCACGTGCAGCTAACTTAAGGCCCAACACATCAACCAATCTTAGATGTACACGCAACATTCACTGACGCAACGACGAATTATGGAGACCTCCTTTCTCCTCACCACTCTAACCTAACTGCGCCGACCCTGGGCCCCGTCGTGTCGTCACTTGGTTGGAGTAAAAATCGATGCAGACAATTATCTGCTAGCCAATGGCGCGTCATCGCTGGCGTGGTACGATTCGCTGCTGCCGGCTTTCTTGTCAAATTGCGCGGCTTTGAAAAAAAGACCTCACTTGTGGTAATTTCCAGAAATCGCGTGTTGCTAGGGTTTGCCTGTAATTTTTAATGGATTTTTCTTTCCGCGATCATTTGGCTGAAATTACTCCACAATAGTTTTGGCATTTGACGGTAGGAGAATTGCTTCCGCTCAATTTAGGCACGAAAGTTGCGGACTAATTGAATGGAGTTGGTTGACAAATCCTTTCGAATAGTGAGAGGGCATTGCGGCAACAGGCCTTAACCCCGTACTGTACCAAGTAGCGCGTGGTTGAGAAGTCAGTTGCATGTCACTTTATAGGACGCTGCAGTCAACCCCAGTATTTATTGGCTGTTTGAGGTGTACTACGCAATTTTTACATTCAGTAGCTTGCCATTGCTGCCCGAACAGCCGACTTTCATCCCATCGAAATCAACGAAATGTGATCTGCTCCCATGTCGGCTGCAGCTGTTTTCAAACCCTCAACCGGAGGAACTGTGAAACTGCATTCACTTACCCCAAATCCTATTCGCCTAAACCGAGTTGTGGGTATGTTTATTGGTTTCATTTTCTTTTCTGCTGGTAGACTCCATGGCGAAGTTGTCAAGCCGTCTGACTCGGGCTCCGAAGGTTGTGGGTTCGATTCCGGGCCGCGTCCTTCGGTTCACGAGTGCATTTTTCCGGGGGTCGTCGCTGGAGCTACAGAGTTCGTGCTTTGTGCAACGCTTTCGGCAGTTCGCTGCGGAAAGAGACTGAGCCATATGGGATAAAAACTCGGTGCAATGAAGTTGATCCTGTCGACTTTTAAGCGACTTTTTATTTCCTTTTCTGTTGCCTTGGCGTGAGTCGATTGAAGACTCGTGTGTGTTTATGGGAGATACAGAAGAGAAGTGAAGAAAGAGACAACGGCAGATAGTTGGGTCGTAAATGGGTCACAAAGTAAAAACTACTTGTGGTGGACTGGTTTAAAATAACTGTTAAGAGGGGATTCATGTAGCATGGCAGTTAAGTCAGCATCTGGTACACATTGCTGAATGGCTGCGGGCTTGCTTGCTCCTTATGTTACTGTTTGTACGTAGTGCATTCTTCTTTCCATTCACATGTCGGTCGCTTGCTGAATGAGTTGGTTACATTAAGCGTACAACATAAATGTGTTGTTTGTCCATCAAGAATGGTGATGACCATTCATTTCATCCAGTGGGGTTGAAAGTTTGAAGTCGTGAGTTCTAAGATGGCTGGTAAGGTCTATTTTGGCTCGAAATGTTCTTTGACAATGTGGGCAAAGAATGCTTGATGTTCCAGGAGGAGGATCTCCTGCAGTGGTTTTTCTGTCCAGCCTTTTCTTCACAGCTTTTGCAGTGCTATTTGCTTCACAAGTGACTGCACCCTTGCATAATGATTACGCCACAAATTTCGGTCTGTGGCAGCAGTCTCCCAAGTGTCATGATGAATTCTAAAAGCTTTTAGTGAGATCTTCAGTGTCTTTAAAGCAAACGATATAAATATCGTCCTGTGGCGAATACGGCCGTTGGGGTTTAGCGTGTTCTAGACTACCACATATGAGGTAAGGTGGCCGATTCCCTTCCCCGTAAGCCTTGTTTCATCTCATCTCTCATCTCACCATGTTCCTCTTGTACCTTGCGGTGTCGAGGTGAAGTATAAACAGCGGGAGAATACCCGCTTATTGGCTTCATGTATGGATATTCCCGTGGACTCTGCTATTCCCTGCGTCCATCGTTTACGTGGTCGGCCTCTTCCTCTGCTTCCCTCTGGTAAGCCTTGTCGTCCCAGTCAATTCCCATAAAATTATCTGGTACCAATTTTTTTATGAGGCTGGGTCTACTAAAGGGTCGTACTGGTCGGAAAACAAAATAATCCTGCCTCTTTCATGGGATTCTTTGGACTTGAACCCGAAACACTTTCTTACAGGCTAGCACGCTAACCACATTACCACGGGGGATCCTAAGTGTTCTATATACTGCCGTGTTGTCTTAATTGACCATGGCAAGTTAGGGTGTATTTTTAATGACTGGGCAGTGTTTGGAAATATTGCCGGTCCAAGTTTTGTATTTACCTATTATGTTGCATGAACTTTACAGAGGGTGAATACAAAACTTGGACAGGCAATATTTTCAAACACTGCACAGTCATTAAAAATACACCCTATATATGCAAGAGTAGGATCCTAATATGTTACCCGACTTCTAACGAACACTGGACGTTTGCTGCGTTTTGAGAGCTCCCGAGGACTCTTTCACGATCGGCAGCGCAGTCGTGCCGGGGCGGTTTCTTATCTCGGTTGTAGTGTTGTTCAGAAAGCCACAAGTAACCGATAAATGTCAGTGCCCTTACAGACAGATAAGCATCCAGCAGACTCTCAGGTAAAAAGAACATAATTGTGAACAACACACACCAGGCTTGTCCATATGTTCCTGGGTTCTGTGTATACTTCTTTGCAGTCGCAACCAATCGTCTTCGCTCTTCTTCTTTCTCTTCCCCCTCCCCCTCCACTTCTTCTTTTCCTCCTCCACTTCTTCTTTTCCTCCTGATCCTTCTACGTCTGTTTATGTTCTCTTCTTCCTCCTCCTTTAAATCTTTTTTGTTCCTTTTTTCTCTTCCATCTCCTCTTCTTCCTCCTCTTTTCATCCTCATCTTTCTTCTTCTTCTTCTGCTTCTTCTTCTTCTTCTTCTTCTTCTTCTTCTTCTTCTTCTACTACTACTACTACTACTACTACTACTACTACTACTACTACTACTACTACTACTACTACGCTTGCTTCTGATTCTGCTACAACTAATTCAGCAACTACTACTACTACTACTACTACTACTACTACTACTACTACTACTACTACTACTACTACTACTACTACTACTACTACTACTACGCTTGCTTCTGATTCTGCTACAACTAATTCAGCAACTACTACTACTGCGGATTTTAAACAGCATAGTGTACTGCTGAATGAAAGAACGAATACGCCTACTATCTAAATCGTGCATTATTCTCAATAACAAAATGATTTATTTGGTTGTTTCGGGATTTGAGATTTAAAGATTGAGCACAACCAACGCTGATCGAATTCCGGTACGAACATAAGGCCCTGTCCACGATGGACACAGACGCCCTAAACACCCCTATATGTGCAGAGTATGCGTGACTATTTGTATAACTTCATACACATATCGGCCCACATCTGTACCCATTCGTATGTGTCCCAGTTGTATACCGTGTGTGTGATAAGGCTGAGTGTCGTATGATATTATGAATCAGAAATTGATAAACGATCTTCTCGAGGTCCTATTCTTGAAGGGTCACGGATAACCACGCGCCATATTTAGATTGTTCGGTCATGGGGGGTTTGTGACGTCCCAGTGGTGCTATTTTTATTCTCTGTCGTCAGGTTCCCGGATTAGCTTATTCGCCAGTTTTGATCGGAAGTACGCTGTACCCGGGCCATCAGTGACCTCAGTAAAATTTAAATATTCAATGCTAATCAAAAAGCAGATTTGGACCAAACAAAAATGAAAAAAAAAATGGGTGAAAATAGGAATTAGGGTGTGTGTCACTGTTATGGCTTAAAAGTTGTTAATTAGATAGCAAACATGCACTTTTAATGACTGCGGGGTGTTTGAAAATATTGCCTTTCCAAGTTTTGTATTTACCCTCTGTGGAGTTCACGCAACATAAAAGGTAAATACAAAACTTGGACCGGCAATATTTTCAAAAAACCCCACAGTGATGAAAAATACACCCTGTACTATATGTTATTATAAGGACAACTACTGTATAGAAGCCCATGGCAGATACAGGAAGTCGCCTAAGACCATTAATTATCCCGTGACATTTAATCAGTTAAGTAAGTACAGGAAGAACCCTTCTATAAGTCTTAAGACGCGGTTTGAAATATGGTTGCAGTCATTTGCTTATAGACCAGCCTGCACTCATTGGTCAGTGTGCTCAGTATCACGTCTGCTATCTTTACTTCCCCGGCAATTTCCTGTTATTAATTTTAGGCTGAGCCTAGTTCACTTTTAAAAACTTGCCTTTATGCAGATTCGAACTCATGCTAACCTGGCCGGTAGGCTAGCGTCTAGCCTAGGCGCCGAGTACAATCAAGTACGGATAACAATTTCAACAACCAATCATCATCAGATAAGTAGACAATATCCGCCAACAAAACTACAACGGAAGCATGAAAATTGAAACAAACTGGGTGGAAATATGAGAGTAAATATGTGCCGTGCCGATAAGCGTTGGGTGATCTATAGTTTGCCACCTCACACCTCTCCTCAGATGTGGAGTTTCAGTACCGGTCTTACAACCCCCATCATTGACTTCCTAATATTTAGAAGGGGAAGGTGCGCTCTGCAAGGCACTAACCGAGGAGACGGAACGTTTGTACCGTGTCGAAATAAGCCTCTACGCTAACCTTTTGGATAGACGCGAGCCGTTTCGGGTCCCAAGAAGTCCTGAAAGCCAATGAGCTAAGTCTTAGACCAGTGGTTCTCAACCTTTTTTTTTACCCGTGCACCCCTTAACCATATTTTCAGAGCGTCATTCCCGCCCGCCCCCACCCCTACATAGTATACGTAAAATTGGAAGCTAAATTTATAAAGCATACTGGAACAAATCTAGACGTCTACATTAAAAAGTGATTTGATGGTAAGGGTCTACTTACGTTATAAAACAAATTTCAGAAGGGCGAGAAGTACAGAACCGTAAAGTATGGAGGGAAATACAATATCAAGTAATTTGTTCTTGTATTAACGTGATCTTGAAATAATCTTAATTCCCCCTCCCCCTTCCCCCCCCCCCCCCCCCCCCCCCCCCCCCCAACCCTCTTGGATAGACGCGAGCCGTTTCGGGTCCCAAGAAGTCCTGAAAACCAATGAGCTAAGCCCTTAGTCTTCCAGATTCCACACCATCAACCAACCATTCAATCAACAGCTACCGAAAGCTCTTAAAGGTCTTGTTATTCACCCTCTCATCCCCCTCCCCTTTTCCCCTCCTCCGCCCCACCACGAATGTATATTTCATCCCTTTGAAAGGAACGCTTACCTTCTTTCATTGCTTCCAGAGGTCGTTGCGTTCAGTGTACATTTCGCTGTAACTAGACTAAAGGGAATGGCTGGCGCTCTTCTGCGTGTGGTGTTAGATTTCCAAGCCATATCTTACCGCTAATCTTCCACGCTAGAATGACACTGAAAATACCCGGTTAGTTATCGTCTTATCATTTCTGTGCCTGGTATTTGTTTAGATCAAGACTACTACTCATCTCCTCCCTCTCTCTACACACAAAGCTTGCCTCCCTACGCTTCTAAAGCACCCGCATGGTTTTCTTTAACTCTGTAGCGTACATATATATGAATATGGCTTCAGACTAGCGGTGGACCTATTTCTAGTTCTCGCGCCCATTTCTACTGCATGAATGTGTCGCTAACAAGATGCATATTTACATTCTTTCTTATCCTGCTATGGCAAAAGAGTTACGAACTCAATTCGTTCATCCCACATGCCGCGTTCGAAACACAGCTGTAGGCATTAGGAAGCAGACCGCTTTGAGCTAGTTTTCACACAATGGTATGAGTTCCAGTCGTTCAGAAAGCAATGGCAAACTACTGAACGTAAACTTGTTAAGAAATCATAAACAGACAAATGTTGGGTTTACTGCAGCATCTTGTAAAGGACGATATGCAACTATACATTCTTTTGCGTGGATGAGAGACTAGATGGTCCGCCTCAGGCAGGGAAGTTCCCGGATTCGAATCAGGGCACTGCCTGGATATGTTACAAAGTACCATTGTTTTCAAATGATATTACTCATCCCCTGATCTGTTGGGTATTGCGATCGGGTACCTAGCTGGGAATGGACAGTAAAAACCCATTAGCAGTTTGATATTGCAATGAGTAGGCCCAATTTCCACTGCCCTATTAAAATTTAGTAACATCAAACAAGAAATGGGAAGAGAGAATATTAATATATTAGGAATGTGTGAGACAAGATGAAAAGGGGCAGGGATTAAGACAGGGGAGGATTTTCAGATTATATATTCTGGGGGAGAAGAAAGGCAAAGAGTTGTAGGATATTGGGCAGTGTCATACAGGGTTCTATTGCTAAAATAGCTGACCTCTGAGATGCATAACTAGATATGACTGCATTATCAGTTTGGCATTGTTCATTCTGTTTCTCTTTCTTCTCCTCCTCCCCCCTTCCCCCCCCCCCACACACACACACACCTTTTGTTTTTGGTGGTTCAATCATCTTAGATAGTGTCAAATTCCCTTTGACCCGATGTATTCCAGCCTTCCTCCTTCTCATGACATGCCCAAAGAGTGTGAACTATCTTCAGACATGATTTGCTAGGCCTTTGAGCTCAACTGAAGGAAATTCATTGTTGCATTGCCTTCTTGTTCCCACAGGCTGCCATTCTTCAGCATGCGACTGAGTACATCAGTTCAATGGAGAAGGATAAGACGAAGCTGCAGATACAGCTGGAGCACACCAAGAGGATGCTGTCGCAGCTGGGCCAGGATCGGATGATCACTGATGCTTACGTGTCCAATTCACCTCCCCCATCTAAGCGGAAAAAACGTGATACAGGTAACTAATGTCGGTTAGTGATTATGATATTAGATGCTGCCTGTTTCCTAGCCTCTTGTGGACTACTTTTGGGTGTTGGTGAATCGTCAGTTCCATTAAACACATTTAATACAGCACTGAATATTTGATGATCTTCTTCTTCTTCTTCTTCTTCTTCTTCTTCTTCTTCTTCTTCTTCTTCTTCTTCTTCTTCTTCTTCTTCTTCTTCTTCTTCTTTTACTTTCTCTTCCTTTTCTTTCTTCTCCTCCTAACCCTCTTCCTCCATCCTCTTCTCTCTTGGAAATAGTTCGTCAAATTATTTATACATCTAGATATACTTCTCTCTTCTCTTTATGCAGACTTTCTGCTGTGGCCAGTGATTTATCTTTCTGTCTCAGGCAGTGGTTATTGTTAAAGGTAAAACTAGAGCTGCATACAAGTAAACATACAGACTGATTAAAAGCTTTAAGATGTGTTGGGTATACGGTGCTAGCCCTGCATTTTTCTAGAACAATCAGCACTCGATAGTTGATGTGGTCAGTATCACACTGGGTCAACTCTACTTCCTGTGACACTTCCTGGCCACCTTTGTTGACTTGGCAGTTCAGGACACAATTAAATGAAACTGTCCGCCTGGATGAGAATTTGAACACAGCAAGCTGGCAGATAATCATCATAGTTACTGCATTACACCAGCTACTGGGGCTGAATGAAAGCAAATAAGAAACTGTAGCAGTTAAAGTAGCAACTGGGAAAGGCCCTTAGGACATATGTTGCCAGAACCATATTTTTATAAATCTGTAGTGTTACTAAGAGGTTTACATGGCCATGGGGTTTAATGCGCTGCAATTAAATCTCTGGTGCATTGGCACCGGTCAGTTGAACTTCAACGTTGACATCCCGTTTAGAAAGCAATGGCAAGCTACTGAACATAAAATTGCCTAGAAAATTAACCTGGGTTTGGGGTTGATTGCAACTTCCTGCAAAGGACATGCAACATTAAATAAAATAGATTTACTTAACACAGAGTGAAGTCATTGTGCTGTTATTGGCTTACCCTTGGAACTTTATGAACGTGGTGCACTTTCTTTTTGTTTTTTTTAGAATCATCAGATGAGGGTGTGGGTTCCTTGTCTGATGCTTCAGATGAGGGTCCAGACGTGCAGCAGGAGAATATGACCCTGCGCCACCAGCTGGAGCTGGAAAGGCAGCGATGTGCGGCCCTGGAAGAGCGTGTCAGTATGCTGGAGAATGAGCTCCATCAGGTGAAGGGACCTCACTCTAATGCATTTATAGTAAGTTGAATTGTCCTTCCTGTCCAGTTCTTGACCAAGACTATAGAATAGTCAATATTTTAAGTTGGTGGTGCTTTATGAAGATGGGTGTAGTAATTTGCAGATGGGTTAATGCAATTTGTTTCCATCTTTGAAGTAGCTTCATTTAGTTACAGGTATTTCACTGCTTTTTTTTAACATTTGTTTCATTACTTCACTTACACTTGTTTCACTGCTTTACTTGGCCTCCGATTACTGCTCCCACATACAGCTCACCAGTCATTAAGAGTTCATGATTGTGTAAAATGTTCCGTTTGTGCTTGAGGTTGTGAAAAGGTATTTATTGTTTAAAGGGGAGTGCACTGTATTTTGGTGTTAGTGTTGGGCTGAATGGCATAGTTCAGTGTTTTTTGTGTGTTTAAATTGATAGTAACTTTGTTTTGTGTGATAAAGACACAAGTAATAGGTTTCACAATTTATTGTCTGGCATTTTTTGCTGCATGTCTGCAAACTGCAGAAGTTTTATAACAAAAGCTAACAGATGAATCCTTTAAGCTGAAATATGCAACTCAATTTTTGCAGCATGCACCTGACAAGATGCAGCAAAATATATAAGGCATTTAATTGTTTTGAGTCTGTTTTTCAAATACATTGTGGAAAAACAATGTTTTGTGTCTTCATTATACAAATACACTATGGGGAAGCATTTATTTGTGTCTTCATTATACAAATACACTATAGGAAAACATTGTTTTGTGTCTTCATTATACAAATATACTATAGGAAAACATTGTTTTGTGATTTCATTGTTCAAATACACTACGGGCAAACATGATTGTAAATGTAATCTTGTGTCTTATTTTTCTTTCAGGACTTACATGCAGTCAGGGTTGATGAGCAACATCGTCAACTACAAATTAATGCGTTGTATAACAGAAATATTGTAGATTTATCTGGAACTCATCAGGCGGTTGTCCCATCATCTCTAGGAGAGAGCTTCCAGCTTCGGCATCCATCCCCAACACCTGAACGGAAGATGATACTAGAGGCATCATATCCTTTGGATGCGACCATCCAAAGATCTGTGCATGAGTCTGAAGCTTACTGCGTCCTTAATGCAGATCACCAACAAACAGCAGTTAAACTGGAGATCATTACTAAACAGGAAATGAGTTCTCCAAGTGCGGAGCCTGTTCTGCCTCCTGCCGACCAGACTGCAGTTGCAGTGACGACAGCTGCACCCACCATTGTCTCACCGCCAACAGACAAGCAGAGCACACGTCACCTTCATAGCTTCTGTCACCGTGACCATCCTAGACGTCGGCACAGACAACAGGCCCAGCTGGATCAGGAGGAGGAAGAGCTGCGACGCCGGCACAGACAACAAGCCCAGCTGGATCAGGAGGAGGAAGAGCTGCGACGCCAACAAGAGCATCAACAGATGGCAGTGACGACGCCAAGTTTGTACCGCCCTAAACACAGCACACAAAACCTTGAAAATCTGGTTGAGGCCATTAGACAGATTGAAGGAGACCGAATCCTGCTGGACGAGCAGAAGGTTGGCGAAGAGAAACATATACTATATGAGCAGTATAACTGCCCGCTGAAGCGTGAGGACAGCGAAAGAGAGACCAGCAGTATCGCTGACCAGCGTGAGGTCAGGTCACGAAGCTCTGGTCAGGATTCTCCGCTCCATCAACATCAACAACAAACAGTTGAGGCTAGTCATCTGCATACAACGCTGCCTGTGACGCTCAACCCAAACATCATCATCAACACCAGCAGCAGTAACTTCTCGGAGAAATATCCCATAGCTGCACGTCTGCTTCACCGCCCACTTGAGTCATCTTATTACAGACCAGGGGTCATAGTTCACAAGCAGTGACCCCCCCCCCCCCCCCCCCTCCCACAATGCCATGCTCCCACCAGTCTTCACATGTTTACAGAACTTGTGTGCAGTATTTATTAACCCTGTCAGGTTTGCCTTGTTCTTCATTTCCTTGTATGACTGTTGATGCAAGAGGGAAAGGATTGATGCTGTTGTGCATTGTCTGTTGCTAAACATTTGGCTTTTAAGAAACTGATACTGTTGGGGAAAGGTTTCTTGTGGGAAAATTGTTCAGAATGAAAGAAAGAAAGTCACAATTAGAGTTCTCATATCCTCTGCATTGAAACATAGAAGACAGTAGCATATGTTGCACATTGTGTTGCCAGGCATTCTTTACTGCATCTCGCCAGGTGCATACTTCAGCTGCATACCATTTGAAGCAAATAGATGAATCATATATTTCTACAGTGTGCACCTGGCAAGATAGAGTAAAATATACCAGGCACAATACCGTACAACCTGTTGTCCTATTGTTTATGCCTTTTCTGTTTAAATTCACAAAGGAAATGCGTTGTTCTGAATCTTCTGTATTGTTAGAAAACCATAGTAAAAAAGGTCTTCACATTTTTGTTGCAACAATTGTTATAATTTGTTGGCCATTTAATGATCAATGTAAAAGACTTGTTATTTGTTAATTTATTTATATTCTGTATTGAAACACCATAAATATTTATTTATTAATCTGACATCGGTCTTAATTTTGTATGCTTGCATTGTTATGAAAGTTAAACGGGTGGTTACTAGCTGTTAAGTCAGTGATTTTAAAGTATTCATTCAGTTTCATTACTTTCTTGTGTCATGTTATTTGCACTGCAACTTTGTGGAAAGTTTTGTTAGTCTGGATTTATGTGAATCATATATTTCCTCTTGTGAGTTGTTTGGCATGATTTCTGTTACGTGAGTGATCCTATAGTACAGAGAAGATACAGTAGATGGCTATGTGTTTAGAACCATGGCGTAATCCCCAGGGAATCCATAAAAAATCCAGGCTTAGGATGACCTGTATGCCCAGAATGTCCCAGTCTAAAGCCATGGAATTGCCTCTGTAACCTCCTTGGCAATGAAGTCTTCATACATACATTAATATAAGTGTGGTACAAAGCCTGGGCAAAAGGATGGAGAGGGGATGCAAGCGATGTCAATATGAAATTAGACAAGACCAGATTTGATGCTGGTCCTCTCTGTGTTAAAGGAAACAGCAATTGCGTCACCAGAGGACACAGGATCAGGTCTGTTTAGCATTGAGCCGTAGAGTATACCCAGTTAGGCCATGTAGTTGAAGATGTTCCTGTTAGTTATTATGGAATCTTTATTCTTAAATCTATCTAGGGAAATACACAACATGTAGCATGCATACATGCACATGTGAACATGCAGCACACACGTGCTTTCAGGCAAATCGTGTTTCTAAACATGCAGCACACACAGTCATATGGTGTTTCTAAACATGCAGCACACAAATACATGCAGCCAGGTGGTGTTTCTAAACATGCAACACACGCCTACACACAGAGATCCAGATGGTGTTTCTAAACATGTAGCACACAGACACATTCCGCCAGAAGGTATGTCTAAACATGCAACACACACAGCCAGATGGTGTCTCTAAACATGCAGCACACAGCCAGATGGTGTTTCTAATAGAAACATGCCGTGGTGTTATATCTGTGTCTCACGACTATGTAAATAACAGAACAGGGGACATAAGTAAATATTGCAGCAGACAGGTGAATGGCTGCTGAGATTTCTCCTATGATACTTGTGATGTTTTACCTGAGCTTGCAATATCTCACCTACTGTATGCACCCAGCATGCAGTTTTTAATAAAACCATGTTTGAGGTCAACAAATCTGCAAGCCACATCACCCCTAGGTCAGTCCTTCCAACTGGCTTGTGCCTTCTCACCAACATCTGGTCAAAGTGGCTTTGGAAACCCTCACACCCATCACATGCCAGCATCTAAAGGTCTGTTGTTGAGTCTTTTCATGACAGTTGAGAAAATGAACATTATTTGTCAAATACTGTGATGCTGGAGATGATGAGTATTGTTGTAAACATGCTCAGGTGAACTAAATAGTTGGAAAAACTTGCCAGGGCTTGGTGCAGTTTTTCTGGAACTATCTTTTCAGTTTCACTTCACTTGAGTTCACATTATCACCATTGTACTCCAGACGATCCGGGAAGGTTAACCCGGTCAACAAATGCCTACAGAAGTCGGCCTAACGGCGCAAGAGCACAGCTCTGCTGTAAACAGGCGCAACGCAATCACGTCCAAAAAAAACTCCAGATGAACGCAAAAGAAGAAGTACTCTAGACATGCAACCTACTGAACATAAACTTGCCTATTAATTCAGACACAGTAATATAATGCATATGGTGCTCCCCATATTTGTATAGACCAGTGGTTCTCAACCGGTGGGGAATTTTAGGGTTTCCAGGGGAGGGGGGGGGATCAAGATTATTTAAAGATCGTGTTAATACAAGAACCAATTACTTGATATTGTTTTTCCCTCCACTTTACGGTTATGTACTTCTTGCCCTTCTGAAATTTGTATTATAACGTACGTAGGCCTGCAAATCATGTTTTATGTAGGTGTCTAGACTTGTTCTAGTATGTGTTATTAAATTTAGCTTCCATTTTTATGTATAGTTTGGGGGGGGGGGGGTGACATTCTGAACATATGGTGAAGGGGTGCATGGGCCAAAAAAGGTTGAGAACCACTGGTATAGACCAATAAGCACTCTAGGCATGCTTCTGTAGCCTTTACTTCAAAAAAAATATTTCTTAACCATTTTAGGCTAAGTGGACCTGGCATCCCAGGTCAAGGTCATGAACATGTGAGTAGTCAAAAGAGGAAGATAACTGTGGCGCTCAGATAATTCAGATTCTGTTATAAAGCAAGTGAGGCTTTAATACTTTTATTGGATTGTAACGTAGTTTGCCTTGGAAGTTTTTGTTTTTTTTGGCCAATGTTTGTCATTGTTTATTTTCACTGCAAATGATCCTTGTGTATAAGAGAAGATTCCGGATTGCAGTTTTCCAGCATTCACTGTTGTTTCTGTGTCCTTGTTTACTGCTTCCCTTGATGTGTGTCGTTGGTCAGGGATGCCACATAATGGTTTCTTCTTATTTGCTATCTGATTACTGCTCTATGATGCCACATAATGTGTTGTTCTTATGTGCTATCTGGTTATGGTCAGTGATGCCACATAATGGGTTTTTATTTGCTATCTGGTTACTGGTCATTGATGCCACATAAGGGTTCTTCTTATGTGCTGTCTGGTTTCTTTACGGTGCTTCTTCAACACGTGTGTGAATCTTGCCTTTTTAATTGGGTATTTCTGTGTATTGGTGTGTGTTTGTTTCACTTGTTAGTGCGACTTTTTGTGTGTTCTTCTCTTTGTGATTTCTTCAGCACTCAGTGTTTGCTTTACATGTTTTCTGGCTTGAGAACAAGATGGTGTGCTTGAGGTCTTCACCGTTTCCCCCAGAGTGTTTCCAAGGGTTGCTCTGGACAGTCCTGTAGGACGTGATGTGGGGTTTACTTTGTGCTCCACAGTTGTACTTGTAGAGCCAGTGAGACCTCTTCAAGGTTGGGCAGTTCTGTAGGACATGCTATGGGGTTTACTTTGTGCTCCACAGTTGTACATGTTGAGTCAGTCAGACCCATTCAAGGTCTGGACAGTCCTGTAGAACGTGATGTGGAGTTTACTTTGTGCTCCACAGTTGTACATGTAGAGTCAGTGAGACCTTTTCAAGGTTGGGCAGTTCTGTCGGACATGCTGTGGGGGTTACTTTGTGCTCCAAAGTTGTACACGTTGAGTCAGTCAGACCCATTCCATGGAGATGTGCTTTGAGGCAACAATGTTCTGTTTTTATCCTGAAGATTCTGGTCTGCTAATTTCTGCCAAGCTCAGCCATGCTGTCATGTTTTGGTCTGTAGATTTGTCGTTATTGTCTGTTTACTGCCCCTATGGTGTATACTTCTATCTATTGTATTTCGCTGCTTAATGCTTCCAGTTTGTAATCTTCTTATCTATTTCATTTTTGGCTGCTTTCTTTGGCACCTGTTCATTTTGCTTAATATTTGGTAAGCTCTCCCTTTCATTTCTTTGACTACTACTTGTGTTTCAAGTTTTTGCTACACATGTGTGTTTCGTGTTTTTTTTTTTATTTGTTACACGTCTTTGTTTCACTTTTTTGTTTCAAGTTTTTGTGCTTCATTTGCGTGTTTTGTTTTTCATTGTGATTATGAATCCCCATTAGTGGGCTATACTTGTACAAAAAGTTCCTCTTTGGGCTGTTCTCTTTGTTTCATAAATTTCTGCTCACTTTTATTCAAGTAATTCACATCTATGATTCATACCATATCATTTATACATATAAGCGGTAATTTATTGAACCAATTCATTCATTCATTATGTAAATTACCCTCACGTTTTCATATATTCTGGTATGCCCAGTGTTAATATTTACGGTTATTTTAAAAAGTATGTGAAATATTTATATATTCTATTTTTGTACTGCAGTGGTTACCAAATGAAAATCGGTGTAAATAATTTGTTCCTTTTAACGATTGTTAATTTAATTTAATTATGTTCATTTTGTAATTTGTACATATGGAGTGTTGCAGAATCAGATTCCTACATTGTTTTGTTTTATTTTAGGAAGAAAGATGTTCTGTTGTCATCATTGTTTGCTTTCTTTTACATTTTTGTAATGGTTCTTTTTTTTAAACTCTTAAAGGATGTGAGGGATTTTTCTCATGTTTTGATGCAAGATTTCTTTTTCTCTCTCTCTCTCTCTCTCTCTCTCTCTCTCTCTCTCTCTCTCTCTCTCTCTCTCTCTCTCTCTCTCTCTCTCTCTCTCTCTCTCTCTCTCTCTCTCTCTCTCTCTCTCTCTCTCTCATCTATCTGTCTATCTCTCCCTCCATCTTTTTATCTCATACTCCTTCTTTCTCACTTTCATCCTATATTTCTCTCTCCTTCTATGTCTTTCTGCTTTCTCTTCCTCCCTCACTTTTTCTATTTCTCTGTCGCGTTCTCTCTCTCTCTCTCTTTCTCTCTCTTTCTCTCTCTCTCTTATACATAGTTGTAAAAGAAAAACTTTAAAATGTTGCTAGGACAAAACAAAATGACCACTTTGGTCAAAGTTGTCAGTCGCTATATTGACTGTCCACGAG
Organism: Cepaea nemoralis; assembly: GCA_014155875.1. NCBI lineage: Eukaryota > Metazoa > Mollusca > Gastropoda > Stylommatophora > Helicidae > Cepaea > Cepaea nemoralis. The sequence continues at coordinate 269,766 of JACEFZ010014609.1, forward strand.
GAGTACATGGAAATAACCACTGGACAATCTGTCACCTCGTTCTTTAAGAGTTAGCTTTGCTGGATTTTGGGACAGAAACTGGCCAGAGTTTTTCACATTTGAAAGTCACACTTAAGATTATTACAGGACAGTGTTGTGATAGGGCAGTTTGTCTTGAGATGTTTAACACAGTGTCTATTAGTACTCTCGCTGGTACAGTAGTACTATGACTATTAGTCGCTTAAACTCACTGCTAGTAACAAGACTAGTAGTATCCTCACTGCTAGTACTAAAACTATTAGTACTAACATGTTTAGTGCTAGTACTAACACTCTTTGTACTGAGACTGTTAGTACTAAGACTATTAGTCCCTGACTGCAAGAACTAGACTATTAGTTCTCTAACTGCTAGTATTAAAACTATTAGTTCCCTGACTGCAAGAACTAGACTATTAGTTCCCTGATTGCAAGAACTAGACTATTAGTTCCCTAACTGCTAGTACTAAAACTATTAGTTCCCTGACTGCAAGAATGAGACTATTAGTTCCCTAACTGCTAGTACTAAAACTATTAGTTCCCTGACTGAAAGAACTAGACTATTCCCTAACTGCTAGTGCTAAGACTATTAGTTCCCTGACTGCAAGAACTAGACTATTAGTACACTGTCTGCCAGTACCTGACTGCTACTGCTAAGAATATAAGTGCTATAACTGCTAGTACTCCGACTGTTAGTACCAAGTGTTAGTATGGTTCCAATGAAAAGCTGCAGTCGTAATACTGACTATATCACCCCTGTGAAAATACCTGCCTAAAACTATCCTCAGGTGTTCTTTGATGACAGGTACATGGGCCTACTGTACTGTAACAAAGGTATATAATAGCTCAGCTCATTGTACCCATAGAGCAGACTATTCTGTTAGGGTTTTGTGCGCGTGTGTTTTCCTCGTATTCCTGACTTTGCATTGACATAAAATCAGATCCTTGTAGCAGTTTCAGATAGCTGCTTGCTAAGTTGTGAAAGGAAAGGTAGCCCACTGGCACATATTGTGCTGGGAGTGTCAAGCATTAGGCCTTCAAAAATACTATGTCACTGTATAATAAGGTGGAGTGTCTGGCTCCCAGCCTTGCTGCCTTTCCTTCACTGAAGTTTCTGAGATTGATCCAGTTTGTATAAACCTGGCTCCACCATGGACCACTGTTGAACAAGTATACTAACCGTGGTTCTATCGCTGTCGTCCTGACGCAGCCCCTAGAATGATATTGGCTGGTTTTGTTTTCTTGTAGGAGGAATTGGTGTCTATGGGCTGGTTGCTTGTGGTCAGCAATGTTGTACTGTGTAGAACAGTGGTTCCCAAATTGTAGTAAGGCTTTATTTTCTAGACTACACCTGTCGCATTCTAGACCGCATCACCACTGCCCCTCTGGCTTCTTAGGCCACATCCCCATTGCCCCTCTAGCTTCTTAGGCCACATCCCCACTGCCCCTCTGGCTTCTTAGGCCACACCCCCACTGCCCCTCTGATTTCTTAGGCCACATCCCCACTGCCCCTCTGGCTTCTTAGGCCACATCCCCACTGGCTTCTTAGGCCACATCCCCACTGCCCCTCTGGCTTCTTAGGCCACATCCCCACTGCCCCTCTGGCTTCTTAGGCCACATCCCCACTGCCCCTCTGGCTTCTTAGGCCACATCCCCACTGCCCCTCTGGCTTCTTAGGCCACATCCCCTCTGGCTTCTTAGGCCACATCCCCTCTGGCTTCTTAGGCCACATCCCCATTGCCCCTCTGGCTTCTTAGGCCACATCCCCTCTGGCTTCTTAGGCCACATCCCCACTGCCCCTCTGGCTTCTTAGGCCACATCCCCACTGCCCTCCTGGCTTCTCTCACCATATTCTACAACATTGCAAAATCTCAATGTTCCTCTGAATCTTTCCACCTTGCCACGGGGAAGGGTCAAACGCTTCTGCCCACTTTGGGGACCACTGGTGTAAATAGTTGCTTGCAGTGGCTGGCCATGTTTTGTGTCCAAATAGTTCAGCACTGTTGCTTTCTGTACAAATGGCTGGTAACTGATGGCTGCCTGTTTGAAACATTACTGAATAACAGCTTCGAGTAAAGTTTAGTTTGAATACGCTTTCTGTACAGATGGCTGGTAACTGATAGCTGCCTGTTTGAAACATTACTGAATAACAGCTTCGAGTAAAGTTTAGTTTGAATACGACAGCCCCTTAGCTGTTCTGTTCTATGTACATAGGTGTATGTGTGTATAGTAACAATTTTGGTTTATTCAGTCACGAGGAAATGAACTAAATGATTCCGATTTTGGGGGAATTTCCTTTTCTGATGACACGGAAGTATATCGTAAAATGCACTTAACCAACTGAAAGCTGAAACAAGCATGGCATGTTTTCAGTTTGTTAAGTACGATTTGTAGTTTATTTCTTGTCACTAATCTAATAAAAAGATATAAATTTAAAGAAAATGTTAACCTTTAATTTATTTTGACTGAATATTTGAGAATGTCGCCTGTGTGTAGAGTTTAATTGCCAGAAGATATATTTCTTAGTGAAATGACACGTTGTGGAGTTGTGAACTAAAATGCTGGTTAATAAACATGTGATATGTTATATTGAGCCAATCCTAATGTAAGGAAGCTAATCAGTGACCATTAGCAGACAATTGAGACATTATGCGGTGATGTAGTTTTATAGAAAAATTATTGGAACACCATGGACAGATTGAAAGAACAATGAAGATATCTTGAAAGAAGTTAACTGACAAAGAGAACTGGTTAATCCCATCAGAAGAAGACAGTCCACATTCTTTGGGCAAGTCATGAGAAGGTGAAGCCTGGAGGGGAAAGACCAAGAAAGAAGATGCTGGATAGTTTGACATCATAGCATGGAGGTACGTCGCTATCTGAAATGATTGGAAGCACAAAGAAAGAAGACTGGACAGACATGACCAACGCCACACAGCACGGACTATAAGAAGTTATGGAGGTGTGTTATCGTCAGAACCAGTCGGCATGACAATTGAATATGAAAAAAAAAAAAAGAGATGGCTGGTCATGTTGCTGCCCGCTGTATCTTCGTAATTGTTTCTGGCCCACAAAATCGTCGAAACACACGTAGTTTCTATTGATAAAATGTTAGCAGTAATGCTACCTACATATAGTGTCACTGATAAAAAGTTAAGGTTCCCACCCATATATAGCAGTTTCATTGATAAAAACTTAACGGATAATCCAACCTTATATGGCCGTTTTCATTGATTAAAAAGTGTACGTATAATCCCACCATATACGGCAGTTTCACTGATAAATGGTTAGCGGTAATCCGACCTACTGGATCTTTCCATTGGTTTTTAAAAATGCAAACACTCCCACCAACCTGACAGTTTTCATTGATACAAAATTAAAATCCCACGCCTAAGCAGTCGTAGGAATGAAATCTGAATATCCGACTCGTCCTCTTCTTTCCGTTAACCTCCATTGGGACATAGATCCTCAATCAACCCACATCAAGCCATTCTATCTTTTGCTTTCTCCTGCAGCTGACTCCATGACCTCCCAATATAATCATCTCTGTAATTCTCTTCTCCATAAGTTTGTAGGTCTCTATTTCGTTCGCCTTGTGTGTTCCCCGACACGAGAGTATAACTGTCCCTTTGCTGTACTATAAATAGATAGGTGAGTCAATAGCCATGTCTCCCTTTTCCTTCCGCCAATTTGCGTCTGCATCAGTGGTTCCCAGACTTGTTCTGATTACCAAACCCTAGTGTACCTTATAGAACCACGCGCCTCTATTGGGTTACGCCAGTGCTTCTTCTTCTTCTTCTTCTTCTTCTTCGGTGCCCGGTTATGCGCCCGTGGGCCGACACATTCTACTTCAGCGGGCGTTTGTTGACCGGGTTAGCTTGCCCGGGTAAGCCAATTCAAAACCTCAGCGTTCCTGGATCTCTCTCTCTCTCTCTCTCTCTCTCTCTCTCTCTCTCTCTCTCTCTCTCTCTCTCTCTCTCTCTCTCCCCTACCACTCCCCCACCTCTCGTCAAAAGGGGGGGGGGGGGGGGGAAGAGCTCCCACAGCTTATTTTTTGGGGACCACTGGTTTAAGAATGACCAAGTAATTGGTTTGGAACAAGCTACTGGCACAGTGCATTTTCTCATCGAATCCCAACAGTTGATAGTCATTTTATCTCATCCAGCAAGAAAGAAAGTGATCACATTTGGCAGTGATGTGTTCCGTGTTTGCTGTATCTTGTGGATGTTGTGAAACGATTTGTTGCTAATAAAAACAGTGTGATCTTGATTGTGTCCTGGTCTGTATTGTTCATTGTGGCGTAGTTGTGCCTCCTTTTGATGAGTATGTTTGCCATTGACTATCCATTCCCTCTTACGTTGATACATTTATCAGCTGTATTCCCTCTGGACCGGTGCTGTGGATTTGGGGCTAGTGAGACGCGCAGTTTCACAATTTCCCGAAACCTAGTCCAGGATTCGAAATCAGTCGCGGGCTATTTGGAAGCAGGGCTTTGCGTTGATTTCGATGGTAAGGAACGTCATTCGCTCAGGAAGCTGAGGCAAACTACTAAACTAACATTGCCTAGTAAATCGACAACCTATGCTAGAGTTTATTGCAACATCCTGTAAAATTGCATGCAAATAACTTCATTCATTTCTGGGCATTTGGTTGGGTCTTGTTCACATTGAAGTACCGAAATCTATGGATGTACTACAGTGCAAACCGCTTAAGGCGATCTCGGATGTGGCGAATTTCTGTTGCAAAGAACAATATTGTATTATACGTTGTAAATGCATTTCTATATGCTTGAACTCTTCTTATAAGAGGGATTTTTGATAAAAAGAACTGTTTTTCGAGTCCCAGGTGAGTTCGCCTTATCAGGTCTGCACTGTATTACCAGATGTCTTAATGTCACCCAATCCGATTGCTCTGTGCTGAACCATGACCTGGTGACATTCTATGACTCTCCGCAGTCTTGAAGTTCCAGTATCAGTCTCGCGCTACCCTCCGGTGTCTGAGCTTGGAGAGGGGAAGGAGAACTCTGCAACACCGGGTCGGGGGGGGGGGAGTAGTTCCCGTGGAGATACTTTGCGAGCTGGTGAGAAGTCTGGCCACCAACCTCACTCTAATAAATGGAAGTTTTTTTTTTTTTTTTCAAGGCACAAACGATCTGACCAATGTAACAAACCTGGGGATTTATCTTGACCGACAGGGTCTGGCCGCTCGCACTTAAACTTCCGGCGTGACAATGGCGTGGTAGCGGGTTCAACCCCTACACCGGTCATTTGGACTAAAATGTTGACTTATCGTCCTTGACTTGGGAAAGTCATATTGTAAGTACTTCAGAAGTTGGAGTGGGTTCGCCTGATGGCGAGGGACATTGGCAGTAGGGAAAGCTAATCCACATACAGATATTAGTACAGTGATCTCCCCAGTAAGAGCAATAATTAACAGTAGTAGCACTTGTGTTTACTACGCTTGGGTTCAAAGCGAACGAGGAAAGAAAAAAGTCCTCCACGGTATTCACAACCTTCACGGTATTCACAACCTTCACGGTATTCACAACCTTCACGGTATTCACAACCTTCACGGTATTCACAACCTTCACGGTATTCACAACCTTCACGGTATTCACAACCTTCACGGTATTCACAACCTTCACGGTATTCACAGCCTCCACGGTATTCACAGCCTCCACGGTATTCACAGCCTTCACGGTATTCACAACCTTCACGGTATTCACAACCTTCACGGTATTCACAACCTTCACGGTATTCACAACCTTCACGGTATTCACAGCCTTCACGGTATTCACAGCCTTCACGGTATTCACAACCTTCACGGTATTCACAACCTTCACGGTATTCACAACCTTCACGGTATTCACAACCTTCACGGTATTCACAACCTTCACGGTATTCACAACCTTCACGGTATTCACAACCTTCACGGTATTCACAGCCTTCACGGTATTCACAGCCTTCACGGTATTCACAGCCTTCACGGTATTCACAACCTTCACGGTATTCACAACCTTCACGGTATTCACAGCCTTCACGGTATTCACAACCTTCACGGTATTCACAACCTTCACGGTATTCACAGCCTTCACGGTATTCACAACCTTCACGGTATTCACAACCTTCACGGTATTCACAACCTTCACGGTATTCACAACCTTCACGGTATTCACAGCCTTCACGGTATTCACAGCCTTCACGGTATTCACAGCCTCCACGGTATTCACAGCCTCCACGGTATTCACAGCCTTCACGGTATTCACAGCCTTCACGGTATTCACAGCCTTCACGGTATTCACAACCTTCACGGTATTCACAACCTTCACGGTATTCACAACCTTCACGGTATTCACAACCTTCACGGTATTCACAACCTTCACGGTATTCACAACCTTCACGGTATTCACAACCTTCACGGTATTCACAACCTTCACGGTATTCACAACCTTCACGGTATTCACAACCTTCACGGTATTCACAACCTCCACGGTATTCACAACCTTCACGGTATTCACAACCTTCACGGTATTCACAACCTTCACGGTATTCACAACCTTCACGGTATTCACAACCTCCACGGTATTCACAACCTTCACGGTATTCACAACCTCCACGGTATTCACAAACCTTCACGGTATTCACAACCTTCACGGTATTCACAACCTTCACGGTATTCACAACCTTCACGGTATTCACAACCTTCACGGTATTCCACAACCTTCACGGTTATCACAACCTTCACGGTATTCACAACCTTCACGGTATTCACAACCTTCACGGTATTCACAACCTTCACGGTATTCACAACCTTCACGGTATTCACAACCTTCACGGTATTCACAACCTCCACGGTATTCACAGCCTTCACGGTATTCACAACCTCCACGGTATTCACAGCCTTCACGGTATTCACAACCTTCACGGTATTCACAACCTTCACGGTATTCACAACCTTCACGGTATTCACAACCTTCACGGTATTCACAACCTTCACGGTATTCACAACCCTTCACGGTATTCACAACCTTCACGGTATTCAAACCTTCACGGTATTCACAACCTTCACGGTATTCACAACCTTCACGGTATTCACAACCTTCACGGTATTCACAACCTTCACGGTATTCACAACCTTCACGGTATTCACAGCCTTCACGGTATTCACAACCTTCACGGTATTCACAGCCTTCACGGTATTCACAACCTTCACGGTATTCACAACCTTCACGGTATTCACAACTTCACGGTATTCACAACCTTCACGGTATTCACAACCTCCACGGTATTCACAACCTCCACGGTATTCACAGCCTTCACGGTATTCACAGCCTTCACGGTATTCACAGCCTTCACGGTATTCACAACCTCCACGGTATTCACAACCTTCACGGTATTCACAACCTTCACGGTATTCACAACCTTCACGGTATTCACAACCTTCACGGTATTCACAGCCTTCACGGTATTCACAACCTTCACGGTATTCACAACCTTCACGGTATTCACAACCTTCACGGTATTCACAACCTTCACGGTATTCACAACCTCCACGGTATTCACAACCTCCACGGTATTCACAACCTTCACGGTATTCACAACCTCCACGGTATTCACAACCTTCACGGTATTCACAGCCTTCACGGTATTCACAGCCTTCACGGTATTCACAGCCTTCACGGTATTCACAACCTTCACGGTATTCACAACCTCCACGGTATTCACAACCTTCACGGTATTCACAGCCTTCACGGTATTCACAACCTTCACGGTATTCACAGCCTTCACGGTATTCACAGCCTTCACGGTATTCACAACCTTCACGGTATTCACAACCTTCACGGTATTCACAGCCTTCACGGTATTCACAGCCTCCACGGTATTCACAGCCTTCACGGTATTCACAACCTTCACGGTATTCACAGCCTTCACGGTATTCACAGCCTTCACGGTATTCACAACCTTCACGGTATTCACAACCTTCACGGTATTCACAACCTTCACGGTATTCACAACCTTCACGGTATTCACAACCTTCACGGTATTCACAGCCTCCACGGTATTCACAGCCTTCACGGTATTCACAACCTTCACGGTATTCACAGCCTTCACGGTATTCACAACCTTCACGGTATTCACAACCTTCACGGTATTCACAACCTTCACGGTATTCACAACCTTCACGGTATTCACAACCTTCACGGTATTCACAACCTTCACGGTATTCACAACCTTCACGGTATTCACAACCTTCACGGTATTCACAACCTTCACGGTATTCACAACCTTCACGGTATTCACAACCTTCACGGTATTCACAACCTTCACGGTATTCACAACCTTCACGGTATTCACAAGCCTTCACGGTATTCACAACCTTCACGGTATTCACAGCCTTCACGGTATTCACAACCTTCACGGTATTCACAACCTTCACGGTATTCACAACCTTCACGGTATTCACAACCTTCACGGTATTCACAACCTTCACGGTATTCACAACCTTCACGGTATTCACAACCTTCACGGTATTCACAACCTTCACGGTATTCACAACCTTCACGGTATTCACAACCTTCACGGTATTCACAACCTTCACGGTATTCACAACCTTCACGGTATTCACAGCCTTCACGGTATTCACAACCTTCACGGTATTCACAACCTTCACGGTATTCACAGCCTTCACGGTATTCACAACCTTCACGGTATTCACAACCTTCACGGTATTCACAACCTTCACGGTATTCACAAGCCTTCACGGTATTCACAACCTTCACGGTATTCACAAGCCTTCACGGTATTCACAACCTTCACGGTATTCACAGCCTTCACGGTATTCACAACCTTCCACGGTATTCACAACCTTCACGGTATTCACAGCCTTCACGGTATTCACAGCCTTCACGGTATTCACAACCTTCACGGTATTCACAACCTTCACGGTATTCACAACCTTCACGGTATTCACAGCCTTCACGGTATTCACAACCTTCACGGTATTCACAACCTTCACGGTATTCACAACCTTCACGGTATTCACAACCTTCACGGTATTCACAACCTCCACGGTATTCACAACCTTCACGGTATTCACAGCCTCCACGGTATTTCAAGCCTTCACGGTATTCAACCTTCACGGTATTCACAACCTTCACGGTATTCACAACCTTCACGGTATTCACAAGCCTTCACGGTATTCACAGCCTTCACGGTATTCACAACCTTCACGGTATTCAACAAGCCTTCACGGTATCACAGCCTTCACGGTATTCACCAACCTTCACGGTATTCCACAACCTTCACGGTATTCACAGCCTTCACGGTATTCACAACCTTCACGGTATTCACAGCCTTCACGGTATTCACAGCCTTCCACGTATTCACAACCTTCACGGTATTCACAACCTTCACGGTATTCACAACCTTCACGGTATTCACAACCTTCACGGTATTCACAGCCTTCACGGTATTCACAACCTTCACGGTATTCACAACCTTCACGGTATTCACAACCTTCACGGTATTCACAGACCTTCACGGTATTCACAACCTTCACGGTATCACAACCTTCACGGTATTCACAACCTTCACGGTATTCACAACCTTCACGGTATTCACAACCTTCACGGTATTCACACCTTCACGGTATTCACAACCTTCACGGTATTCACAGCCTTCACGGTATTCACAACCTTCACGGTATTCACAGCCTTCACGGTATTCACAACCTTCACGGTATTCACAGCCTTCACGGTATTCACAACCTTCACGGTATTCACAACCTTCACGGTATTCACAACCTTCACGGTATTCACAACCTTCACGGTATTCACAGCCTTCACGGTATTCACAACCTTCACGGTATTCACAACCTTCACGGTATTCACAACCTTCACGGTATTCACAACCTTCACGGTATTCACAGCCTTCACGGTATTCACAACCTTCACGGTATTCACAACCTTCACGGTATTCACAACCTTCACGGTATTCACAACCTTCACGGTATTCACAACCTTCACGGTATTCACAGCCTTCACGGTATTCACAAGCCTTCACGGTATTCACAAGCCTTCACGGTATTCACAGCCTTCACGGTATTCACAACCTTCACGGTATTCACAGCCTTCACGGTATTCACAACCTTCCACGGTATTCACAACCTTCACGGTATTCACAACCTTCCACGGTATTCACAACCTTCACGGTATTCACAAGCCTTCACGGTATTCAAAACCTTCTACGGTATTCACAGCCCTTCCACGGTATTCACAGCCTTCACGGTATTCACAACCTTCACGGTATTCACCAGCCTTCACCTGTATTCACACCTTCACGGTATTCACAGCCTTCACGTGTATTCACAACCTTCACGGTATTCACAACCTGCACGGGATTCACAACCTCCACGGTATTCACAACCTTCATCTACGGTATTCACAACCTCCACGGTATTCACAACCTCCACGGTATTCACACGCCTTCACGGTATTCACAACCTTCCACGGTATTCACAAACCTTCACGGATTCACAGCCTTCACGGTATTCACAACCTTCACGGTTATTCACCCCCCCTCCCCCCCCCCCCCCCCCCCCCCCCCCCCCCACCGGTATCCCCCAGCCCTCCCCGGTACCCTCACAGCCCTTCACGGTATTCACAACCTTCACGGTATTCACAACCTTCACGGTGCTTCGTCATGTTCGACTTCTCGTCCTTACAAAACCCATTTCTTCCTTGCCAGTTTAGCTTGGTCTCGCGAACTTCATAAACTGCATTCACTCCACCAGGTCATACTCATCATCATCATCATGTGCCGTGTTGATAAGCAAGGGTAATTGTGGTTTGCCATCCCACACAACTAGCAGAGTACGGATCAATCTTCTTGTGTAATCACTTTCAGACGTCAATGTGAAAACCAGAAAACATGCACAGAAAGCAACAGTCAACTTAAGCTTGTTGATATTCCTATAGAGTTTGTCCTCAAATGAAGCGGGTGTGTGCCAAAATACTTTCTTTTCTGTTCTGCATATGTTGGACACTTCTGCAACAAATGTTTAGCTGTAATTTTACCAGTTCCACAGTCGCATTTATCAGTATCTCCTTTTTTAAATTTATGAAACATGTGGTATGTTTAGCCTGTCCGTAATCTCTGAAGATTGTAACTTGATCTTTTCGGTTGAGTGTATGGTTGCTTGTGTTCGCTGGCTGTGATCTCCAACGCGAAGTCTGTATGTCGGATGAAGACATCATGTTGACAACATCAGTGTGATGTCATACAGGACCTGAGGTTTGCGTGAGTATCCGTTGTCCCGTGTCTGGCTTATTGGTGTGCAGACTGGTGGTTCCTCGCCGTGCAGGCAGACACTCTCCGACTTCGGAGGAATCAACGATCCTACTGACTTTAGCCAGGACCCCCAAAGGGACCTGTTGCACAGGACGCGTCAATAGGTCTTGGCCAGTATAGAACCCAGCCCTGGTGCCTTGGAAACACCTCTGCGTCCTGGTTGAGTTTATAATATGCATCATTTTTCTGGTGATCTGGACGCTCTGATTTCCACTTGGTTCTATAGCTTTTTTTTATTGGTCTTATAAATCTCTTGGACTTATCATCGGCTTCGTCTTTATCAGGCTGGTGTAGTCTTCCACCTTCCTTTGCTAATCTGTCGGCTTCTTCATGTCCAGGTCTGTTGCAATGAGAAGGAATCCAGTGTATTTGGGCCCTTTTAAATTTCTGGCATAGTTCGTGTAGTACGGATCAAGGCCTCGCTAAATAAAATAAAGCCTAAAGTAGCTAACAAATATCAAAGGGTAGTATTATTTCGGCCTTGCTTTATCAGGGCCATAAGGGAGGCTACGAATTGTAATACTGTAACCTGCCATGCATGGCATAGGAGGCGACAAAGGAAGGTCGGCGTGAAACTAGTTACCTCATCTCGTAGACAACTTAGCTACAAAGTCCAACCAATCATGTGCAATTCAACAAAGGTCTTGGCGTGAAATGATTCAGGGCGTATGCTCCACTTGAAGATGAACGCTGGAAGAAGCGGAAGTATTATATACATATATGGACCCACAGGTGGAGATAATTGAGTTAGGAACATGCACTCTACAGTGGCAGTTAAGGGGGCACTACAACATAGCAGGCAAAACACTTCGGTTAGAAATGGTTTCTATGTCAGCACCAGAAAGAGCTTCTGAATCCCGCGCAGTTTGAACAAATTCGCAGTCAACAGTTCAGGCTGAGAAATGCAGAACTATGCAGAAGGCTAGATTTAGCGGAGATCTTTCTCATTCACATATGTAAACGTCGAATTCTAAGGATTGAGGTGGTGAATAAAGAAACGACGAACAATAGAATAAATAACATAATGCATAATAAATGCCGTCAAGAAAATGACAGAAACAGCAATTGATAAAAGAATAACAGAGTAGACACTAGGTGAATCAAAGCTTGACATATTCATATACATTGTTGATAAAGAGATATAAAGTCGAGAGAATCAGCATCATTGCACCGAGTTTTACCTCACCTGGTTTATTCAGTCTTTCTCCGCAGAACGGCGAACCGCCTGCCGAGAACATTTTACAAAGTACGAACTTCGTAGTTCCAACAAATCTGAACGATGGAGTCCGAAAGAGGCACGCACGACATTCAGATTCGGAAGCAGCCTGCAGACGATATGGCCACGGAGACAACCAACCCCTCCCTACCAACCCACCCCGTACATACACACACATTGTTGAACGCTTCAATGATGACGTGTGCGGTAACGAATTCAACAAATTCCTTGCAATAAAACATTGTTCACGCTACCTGTTTTGCTCTAGAATAACCTAACTGTTCTGAAATGTTTGAAGCACATTATTAAATACAACAGGCGTTGGCAACCCTCGGCACGCATGCCAAGAGTGGCACGTGGAAATATTTTCATTGGCACGCTGGGTGAACTGAAATACAGCATATGATCTAATAAAAAATTTTGTATTTGTGGTTAAATAAAAGCATATAATTCTGTTAAAGGTATTTTTGTTTTCACATCCCTTTAAAACGAAAGTGTTTAGCCATTAAAGGTAAGAATGTGCCATCTGGTGCAAACTAACTGAATTAGTATGAAGCAACAATGAAAGAACACGACACAGTTTTATTTGAATCATATCCTTCCGCTCTCTATCGACCACCCCGATCACCAACTCTATAGATCTCTCGGCTGTCGTATACTCATACCAGTACAGTCCTTTGATTGTAGCAGAAAGGTTGGTGTTAATAAAGCCATGCGATGCTGTTAACAACGATTTAAAAAAAAAAAAAAGCAAATGCATGCCACGCTCGTTTTAAGACTTTCGAACAAACGATTGTGGATGAGGTCATGGTGGCACTCTGGGTGACTTTACAACATGACTTCGGCACAACACTCCAAAATAGGTGAGAGACTCCGCAGCGAAGTAGTTACGTCGCCCGCCTCACGCTCCACATGTTCTGTGGTCGATTCCGGGCCGCATCGTTCATTAACCAGTGCAATTTTCTCGGAGACTATTGGGGGTCATCGCTGGAGCTACGGAGTTCGTGCTTTCGGCTTGCGAACAGAGAACGTGCCACTTAACACCGTGCAATTGGTCAACCCTCTTGCATTGTTTAATCTCCAAAATAGTTTGCCGACCGTTGGTATATATTATTGACTGGAATGGGGAAAGATGCGAACTCCACCAGCTTGTATTGTTAATGTAGTGCATCCACCTTGACGTAGCAGAAGGGCTTGTGTCCTACAGTGACCCACCCCAGGAGCTATGCAAAATGACAGTGCAGCTCCTGGTAGGGTCTGGCATGTCGGACAGATCAAGGGGTAGGGACCAGACGAAGAGATACCCAAATGTGCTTGCTGTCTTGTAGACAGTGTGGTGACAGTTAAAGTCTAGGGAAAGCAAACCCCAAAGTACGCTTGTCGAGGGCGGGTGTACGGAACCATTGGCTTGACGAAGAAGAAGAAGAAGAAGAAGATATGTATCTCCTCCACAATGCATTGTAACATGTCTCCTCCACAATGCATTGTAATATTCATCTCCCACACAATGCATTAAAACATTCGTCTCCCACAGAATGCATTGTAACATTCGTCTCCCACAGAATGCATTGTAACATTCGTCTCCCACAGAATGCATTGTAACACTCGTCTATTCATCTTCACCACAGTGTATTGGTTATATTATTCCGCCCCCACCAACCCCACAATGCACTGTAACACTCATCTCCGCCAGAATACATGTATTATATTATTCTCTCCCACAATGCATTGTAACATTCATCTCCACCACAATGCGCTTGCTATTATTCTCCCACACAATGCATTGTAACATTCATCAGCCTACAATGCATTTATTATATTATTCGCGCCTACAATGCATTTGTTATATTATTCTCCCGCACAATGCATTTGTTATATTATTCTCCCGCACAATGCATTTGTTATATTATTCTCCCGCACAATGCATTTGTTATATTATTCTCCCGCACAATGCATTTGTTATATTATTCTCCCGCACAATGCATTTATTATATTATTTGCGCCTACAATGTATTCGTTATATTATTCTCCCGCACAATGCATTTGTTATATTATTCTCCCGCACAATGCATTTGTTATATTATTCTCCCGCACAATGCATTTGTTATCTCCCCCAGAATGCATTTGTTATATTAATCTCCCCCTTGATGCATTTGTTATATTATTATCCCCCTCAATGATTGTGTTATATTATCACCCCCCCCCCTCCCCCCACAAGGCATTATAACTCTCGTCTGCAGCAGGGTGGCAGAGCTTTACACACCACCCGCACCGCCCCAGCTTCCAGGCCACACTCGACTACATTCATTCACAATGTGTAATGAAACAGACGGTATGCATTGATCTCACAAAGCCATAAACACAAACACGCCCACTAACCTGGCTAGACCCCCAGACCAGATCAACAGATTAGTCGTTACAGTGGGGAAATGGACGACAGCATACTGTAATATAATAATGACTAAGATAACTGGTAGTAAGTAAGATAATAATTACTAAGATAACTGGTAATAAATAAGATAATAATTACTAAGATAAGTGGTAATAAGTCAGATAAAACACATCAGACCTGGTCGACTTTTCGGTAAATAAAGCCTTTACCATGAACAATGCAAATATAAATAATAACAACACAATTACTACTTTTTTCGCTCGCTCGCTTTGAACTCAAACGTAGTCCATACACGAGCTATTACTTCTAGTAGTTGCCACCACAGGGATGTGCGCTGGACTGATGTTTGCTTGTGGATTAGCTTTGTCTATTACCAGTGTCCCTCGCCTTCAGGCGAACCCACTCCGACCTCTGAGGTACTCGCAATTTACGCCAAGGAAGAGAATTCAACGTTCTAGTCCAACTGAACCGTATCTGGATTGAACCCGCTACCTCTGCAACAGCGCAACTGAAGTTTAACAGTTAGCGCTCTTACCACTCAGCCATGCTGAGCTCAATAAAATTAATGTAAATTATAACACACAATACGTTAGCGGATAAGTGCCATGGGATAATTAATCGTCTTAAGCGACTTTTCGTATCTGCCATGGGTTTAAATATCGCCGAAATATTGTCATTGCGTAATAATACAACATGTCTGCTACCATATTAACAACTTGTAAGTCATAACTGTGACTCACCCCTACTTCATATTTTCTGCCATCCACTTTTGCTTGGTCCGAACCTACATTTTGTGTGGCACTGAATCTGTTTAAGTTAGTTGCATATCCTTTAGATGGCGTAGCAGTCAACCCCGGTATTGTTTGGCTGTTTGTGATTTCTTGACAGGCTTACGTTCAGTAGTTTGCCATTGCTTTCTGAACGACAGACACACATACCATTGTATGAACTACCCGCGCAATGCGGTCTGCATCCAAATGTCCCGGATCTGTGAATTAAACACGGTATGCGGGATTACGAAATGCTTCCGTCAGCCCATCGACACAGCACCGTCAACACACACAAAATGAATATTAAACCATAACTGATGGCTTTATGTTTCATTCATTCCTACATTCATTTTTTCTTCATTCATTTATTCAATCATTCTTTTTCTTCTTCTTCATCTTCTCTTCCCCCTCCTCCCCCTCCTCCTCCTCCTCATTCTTTCTCTCCTCCTCTTCCTCCTCCTCGCCCTCGTCCTCCTTCTCCTACTGCTGCTGCGCTTCTTCTTCTTCTTCTTCTTCTTCTTCTTCTTCTTCTTCTTCTTCTTCTTCTTCTTCTTCTTCTTCTTCTTCTTCTTCTTTTTCTTCTTCTTCTTCTTCTTCTTCTTCTCCTCTTCCTCCTTCTCCTCCTCTTCCCCGCCTCTTCCTCCTCCTCCTCTTTCTTCTTCTTCTTCTTCTTCTTCTTCTTCTTCTTCTTCTTCTTCTTCTTCTTCTTCTTCTTCTAGATTTATTCATGATTACATAGATTTTACAGTTCAAGTTTTCCACGGGATAAAGTAGCTAGCATCACACCAACCTTCCTTGGTCGCCTGCAACGACACGGTGGTGGGTTACAGTGGTACTATTCACTCCTCACCTTCTGGGCAGCGGTAACACACGGGAAGTTTGTTTCATTATATTTTGCAATATTCTCCTGCAGTCAATATTTTTCATTCATTCATAGATGCACTCTACGCGGCACTATAGCTTGTCCTTGACCCGAGCGATTATTCATGAAATTGTCATCCTACCCTTATAATTAACTGTTATTGAAATGTGTATCTCAAGTTATCGGTTATAATTATAATTCATGTAGGCGAGCATGTCCCTTCCCAGCCGAAAAGCATTAGTCATTAGTGTCAGTAGTTTTCAGTCTATCTCTATGCATCCTCTTTGCTGATGCTTTTAAGTCATCTGGTTTCTAATTGGTTTGAATGTAACCAGTTTTTCGCTATTGTTACTGAACCATCTGAATACAACTAGTCCTTCACGATCGCTATGTAACAATAGCCAGCTGTGTGACGAAGTGGTCACGTGCGCAATTCGTAATCCCGCATACCGCGTTCGAAACACAACTGCGGTCGATTTGGCAGCAGACTGCCTTGCGATGATTATCATGCAATAGTTGTTTTTTTTTTTTGCGCTCGCTCGCTTTGAACTCAAGAGTAGTCCATACACACAATTTATAGTTGTGATGGACTGAATTTTGCGTGTGGGTTAGCTTTCCCTATTAACAGTGTCCTTCGCCTTCAGGCGAACGCACTCCGACTTCAGAGGTCCTTGTAATTTACCTCCCCAAGTCATGGACGACAGGTCAACATTTTAGTCTTGCTAGCCGGTGTAGGGGTTGAATCCCTAACCTCGGCATCAGCACAACGAATGTTTAAGAACACGCGTTCTTACCCATTCGGCCATGCTGACCTGCTATACAATGATATGAGTGTAGGTCGTTCAGAAATCAATGGCAAACTACTGACCGTAAACTTACTAAGAAATCAATCAATCAATCAATCAATCAGGTGCCATGCCGGAAAACGTGGGCGGTTATGACTCGCCATTTCACTCGATCACCATAGTCGTCGATCAGCTCAATATTCCTGTCTCGACCATGCCATGTGACCAAGCCATCCAGGTATTTACTTCTCTGTTTTCCCCTTGGTTTGTTCCCTTCGATCTTGCCAGTTGAAATCACAAACAGCGAAAAAAAAAAATGTTGATTTACTGCGACTAACTTTTTCTTAAATGTAACAATGGATTAAATGTTGAAGAGCCTGCTTCTATTCCACCCTGGCGTGAGCCAGCACAATACATACGCACTCCCAGGTCCACCCAGTCTAGATCGGGTACTAGGAAATGTGTGGGGAAGACAAGGCGGTCGGCGTGATACTAACCACACCACCCACCTACCCAGTGCCGATTGGTGCGTAAACCACATGGGCTAGATCCATATTCCCAATGTTCATTTAGGCATGGAAGAGGGTCCTTTACTTGTTGGGGATATAACGGTACCTAACCCAGGTACATTAGCGCCTCTACATATTCGCGCTGGTATGATAGCCAGGGTTGTCCATGGGACATAATTTACATTGCGTGGTAATTATGCATGTCCCATCCCATGCCGTCCCATGGGACTTTCCCATGGGATTCCCATGGGAATAACATTCCCATGGACAAGCCTGCCAGGTTTGTCCATGGGACATATTCTTCTGTCCCATCCAATGGTAATTTATGCCTGTCCCATCCCATCCCTACACTATTCAAACAATTCCTCTTTTCCCCATGGAATTCCCATGGCCAAGCCTGAATTGATAGCCCAGTATGCCCTGTGGAAGAATGAGGATACACTACTAAACCACATTAGCTCCTCTACATATTCGCACTGTTATGATAGCTTAGGACCCCCTCGAGGGAAGGAGAAGGTACCCAACCACGATATTGTAGTCTCTCTACAGACCTGCACTCCGATAACAGTCCAGGGTGCCTTTTGTGGATATTATATAGTATCTAACTATGGTACAGTAGAGTCTATATATCCTCACATAGCCATGACAACCCTTGGATGCCTCGTGGGGAGATTAATGTCACTAACCCTGGTACCATAGCATATCTACACACGCGCGCGCACACGCACGCACACACACACACACACACACACACACACACACACCACCCCACTACCAGCCTAGGACAAGATTTGATAACGAGAATCGCCTCGCTGGCCTTACTTCAGTAGGATGAGCAAGTATGCCTGTAATTTTTTTTTTCTTTCCCGCATACCCTATTACAAGACATCGCTGTCAACTCCAGCATTTGACCGCTGTTGTTGATTTCTCGGCAAGATTACGCTCAGCAGTTTGCCATTGCTTTCTGGGCGGCCGGCTCACGTATCCCGTAAGTAACGGGAACGGCGAAAACCGCTACCGATTCTCGCGCAGCCGCGGTTGCTCACGTGAATAAACGGGATTAGGGAGAAAGTCGCAGTATAATGGGAAGGCAATGTGCTCTTCTGTTCTTCTACAGACCAAACAGGCAGGCTTAAACAGTTAGTTGCCCGTCCTTTACAGGAAGTCGCATTCAACCTCAGCATTTATTGGTTGTTTGTGATTTTTCTATACACCTTTATTTTCAATGCTTGCTTGCTTGCTTGCTTGTGTTCGTTGGCTTGAGCTCCATTGCTTTATGAACGTTCGACGCACACTACCATTGTGTATACCAACGCAAGGCGATCTGCTATGAAATCGCCTGTGGCTGTCTTCGAACCAGGTATGCCAATGTTGTAAAACTGCGTTCACTACCCCAAGCCATAGACGCTGGCAAATCTAAATAAACAACTCATACATTGAAACGCAGTAATCGTGTGTTAAATTTACTCCTGTATTGTACGTTTCAGGAATGCGAACAATAAACAGTCAGGTGAACAATACAACCGAAGCTTTGGAAATTTGACAATAGTGCAAAATTGGATCCATCGCGTGGAAGGAGCCAACAATGAAGTGCTAATTAGAATAGATAGGAGTGAAGAAAACGTTAATCATCAAGTGCCAACCGTCAAACAATTAAAATAATCTGAACGTAAAACATGACAGGACACCGTGTTATAAATTAAATCAATCATCATCTCATCTTGTTGCTCTTGTAAATTTCAGTGTCGAGGTGAAGTATACACGGCGGGAGAATGCCGTTTATGGGCTTCATATAATGAGATTGTCATGGGCTCTGTTATTCCCTCTGTCCATAAATTCAGTGATCGTGCTAAGACTGTCTGTCCCTTGGAGAATCAGAAATGTGGCTGCTAGGGCAGAATCGGACGAACCCCCTGGAAAAATATAAAGCTTATGGGTGGAAGAGTAAGAGGGGGCTGTCCTGGATATTCACAACGTTCTTCTCTGTCCACGATATTCTTCATTCTATGTCCATGATATTCTCAACATTCTTCTCTGACCACGATATTCTCAACACTCTTCTCTGATCGTGGTATTCTCAACATTCTTCTCTCACCAGGATATTCTCAACACTCTTCTCTGACCACGACATTCTCAACACTCTTCTCTGATCGTGGTATTCTCAACATTCTTCTCTCACCAGGATATTCTCAACACTCTTCTCTCACCACGATATTCTCAACATTCTTCTCTGACCACGGTTTTCTCAACGTTTTCATCAGTCCACGATATTCTCAACATTCTCATCAGTCCACGATTTTCTCAACACTCTTCTCAGTCCATATTCTCAACATTCTTTTCTGTCCACGATATTCTTAGTATTATTCTCAGTCCACGATATTCTCAACATTCTTCTCAGTCCACAATATTCTCAACATTCTTCTCTGTCCACGACCACCCCACGATATTCTCAACATTATTCTCAAAAGAGTTCCTTCCTGACACAGCTAGGAAGTAACTCGTATCATACATTCAACTCATTCTTCCGCGCTGGAGTAAAAAACACAGCTAATCACGGACCTCCGTGTCTCTCGGTACACATCGCCTTGAGATAAACCCGGATGCATGCGCCTGTTTGTTTTGATATGACGTTAATGAACTGGCGCAAAAATAGGTAAACCAACAAAGGGCAGCCACCGGACCAGGAAAAATGAGTTATCTCCACCTGTTAACTTTAGTTTTGAGACAAGACAGGGCGATGAACTCGGCAATCGAAATTTGGTGACAGAAATTAAAAGGACAAATATTGTTCTGTGAATAAAATTCTTAGAAAAGTTGAGTACGAGCTGGAGTAGGTATTTTGATCGTCGAAGAAGAAGAAGAAGAAGAAGAAGAAGAAGAAGAAGAAGAAGAAGAAGAAGAAGAAGAAGAAGAAGAAGAAGAGGAGGAGGAGGATTAGAAGGAGGACGACGACGAGAAAAAATAGAACAAAGAAGCGGATGGAGGAGAAAAAGAATGAGACGGAGGAGGGGGTGAAGAAGAATGATGAGGAGAAGCATTAAGAGGTGGGGGAGACGAAGGAAGAGGAGGAGCAGAATCGTATGAAGAAGAAGAAGGAGAAGAAGAAGAAGAAGAAGAAGAAGAAGAACAACAACAACAACAACAATAGCTACTACTACTACTACTACTACTACTATTACTACTACTACTACTACTACTACTACTACTACTACTACTACTACTACTACTACTACTACTACTACTACTACTACTACTACATGAATAGGCAGAACTTGCCTCTCTCCAATTCTAATTTTCAAAACAAAAATTCAAAATTCGGCCTCGTTCAGCCTGCTTCCTCAGCTGTGGTTATTGTTGAGGTCCGTGGTTTTTGTGGGTTCATTCACCCTAATTCTTGTCTTGTGCGCTCTTACGAGTAAGTCCTATCTCGGACTGGTTATGTAGCGTTTGTGTCTGTGACGTCAGCAGAGGGATCGGTCGGCGGCTGTCCTTTGTGCATGTTTCCTCTTGTGGTTTTCTTTGTTGGCGCAGGCTCCTGGCTTGACTGGTTGCAGTCCTTAAAAGGACTTTTTATTTGGTATTTTTGCCTTCTCATTTGTGAATTAACTGTAGAAGCTTTTCGATGTGATATGCCTCCTTGCGCTTTCTTTCAGTCCGCTTCCCGCGTTTGAGTTCTTGCTGTCTTTTGATTGCTTCCTCCGTGGTCAGCCATGGGATGACTTCTCCGTCCTCTATATAGTATTGCCATGGGTGTTCGTCATCGACGCCTTTTAAATCTGGTAATGTGGCGGTATGGCGGGGCATTGGTTTCCCGTTGAGTTTCTTGTACTTCTTTTCTTTTTCTTCCATGCGCTTTCTGTATTCCTCGCACTTGCGTTCGTATTTCCTCGTTATCTCAGGGAACACTATTCGCGGCCTCGGGTTGTCTGTCCTCTATGCCGTCGTCAGGGTGCTAATCTCGTTTTTCTTCGGATGTCTGGTGGGATATTGGTTCCCTTTGAATGTTTCGGGCGTCGTGGTTGGGCTGCTGGCTTTCGCTTGTGGTTCAGGCTCGGTCTCTTGGTTTTCATCCTGCGATGTCTCTGTCATTTCTTGTTCAGCTACTGTTGGTTTGTTTCGGAGTATTTCCATTTCAGCTTTCTGTAGTTCTCGCTCTGATTTAATGGTTTGTAGGATCTCTTAGTTCTTTTTCTTAATCAGTGCCATATGTTCTACTTCTTGCTTGATGTTGTGCTGAATGCCTCTCTAAAGTAACCGAACATTTTATATGTAGGCTGCAGTGTCTGATGCAAAGGACTGTACCCCGTAATGTGTTGACGCGTGCAAGTCCAAACGTTATAGAGTTACCCCTCCTCGCGCATTGCTTTTTTTTTTTTTAAATTCGCATATCCCTTTACAGGACATCGCTGTCAACAGCAGCATCTTTCAGCTGTCTGTTGATTTCTTGGCAAGATTACGCTCAGTAGTTTGCCATTGCTCAGTTATCCAGCAATTCACCAGCGGGGGTCGAACCGCCTCCAGCTCTCGCCCCGCTACGAGACTCTGCGTGATAAACGGGATTACGGAGAAAGGTTGTAACCCCTCGGCCAGAGAGACCGGCCGCGCATTGCTGGAAGAAGAAAAAAGAAACTCCTAGGTTCTACGCATAAATATAATCCCGCCCATGTCAGTCATTCTAATAAGAACAAAGAAACCACCCCGCCTCCCCCTTCCCCGCATGATAACAAGAAAGGAAACCACTCGACCTCCCACATGGTAACAAGAAACAAGACCACTTCGACCCCCTCCCTCCCCTTTCCCCCTTTGCGTGGTTACAAGAAACAAAACCATCCCGTTCCCCGCATCGTAATAAGAAACGAAACCACTCCACCATCCCGTCCCCCCCCCCCCCCCCCCCCCCCTCCACATGGTAGCCAGAAGCGAAAATACTCCGATCCCCGCATCGTAACAAAAAACAAAACCACTCCTACCCCACATGGTAATAAGAAACAAAACCACTCCTACCCCACATGGTAATAAGAAACAAAACCACTCCTACCCCGCACGGTAATAAGAAACAAAACCACTCCTACCCCACATGGTAACAAGAAACAAAACTATTCGGACCCCCCCCCCCCCCCACCACCACCACCACCACATAGTAAGAAACAGAGCCATCCCGATCCCTGCATGGTCACAAGAAACAGAACCACTCCGACCCCCGCATTGTAACAAGAAAGAAAACCATAAAACCATTCCGACTCCATCCCCCCAAACCCACCACCACCACCACCACCACATAGTAAGAAACAGAGCCATCTCGACCCCTGCATGGTCACAAGAAACAGAACCACTCCGACCCCCGGATGGTCACAAGAAACAGAACCACTCCGACCCCCGGATGGTCACAAAAACAACAACCACAGCAGGCAGCCCGACAATATCTGCTGGACGACGAGGGTCTGGAACCCAGCATTGGTACGCCCCGTCTACCGCACTACCAAACTTTCCGTCCCCCGTCTACTACCGCCAAACGACATGACGTGTTGGGAGAGACACGAGAAATTCCGCGCCCAGCCTTAGGTCAGTCACACGTAATCTGAAGCAACACATCAGCCGCCGGCTGATCAATACCTGCTGGTGTCAGCGACTACTCGCGATTGGACGTCGTACCATCGTATTGTCTCACGCCACCCATTCGCCGCGGCCTGAAGACGTGTCTTAAGAGCGGATTTAAAGCCCGGGTATGGAATCACGTGAGTGCCTTGTCTGGCGTAAGACAATGCAGTTGATTGGGTGGTAATTTGTCCTTGACCTACTGTCAGTGATGCAATACAACAACAACAACAACAACAACAAGAGAAATAGATGTGTAAGTATAGATTGGCACTCGTGGAAGAAGTAGCATCAAGGTCAGAATAAGGGAATAACTAGAGAATCATTATGAAATGGGTATTAACATCTAGAGAGATTAACACCGCATTAAAAATGAGAACTGTCATATGCTGCGTATATTCAACATTACCATATGGCGCGGAGGCGTGGACAATGAACAAGCAATTAAAAAGTCGAATAGAGGCCCTAGAGATGTGGATTTACAGAAGAACATGTCGTATTTCATGGAAACAAAAACAATCAAATACAGAGGTTCTAGTAAACCTGGGAATGAGAAGAGAGTTGGTGAAAGAAATAAAAAAAAAGAGGCAAGTGAATTATTTCGGCCCTTTAAAAGGAATAACTCTCATAAAGGCAAAATACTTGAGGGCAAGGCTGAAGGCAAGCGAGCAAGAGGTAGACAATGATACAAGTTGGAAGGTAACATCAAGAGATGGACGAACATCAATCTGGTCAGTTATGGAGAGAGACAGACACTGTTGAAGATCCATTGCAGTCAACCTTCACTGTGGAGACGGCACCTAATTGATTAAATGAGAGAATCGTCATCGAGTGCTTAGCCACGCCGATATCCCAAGACGACATACACATAGTACAATCTGGATGTAGATTACATGCAGGTACAGGTAGAAACAAATTAAACTTTGGACAGTCATATAAACGGCAGAGAGCACAACAATGATCTTACATTTGCTTTGACAGACAGTAGTTTGTTACGTTGTGCTTCAAAACAGGCACAATAACTACAACCCATGGCGTTAGCGAATGTGACTGATCATACCAATTCGCGCGGTAAATGTTTGTCCACAATGAATGCATGTGAACACGTGGTCACTTCCACCAGCTCGCACCTCTGACGTTTCACATGGTCGGTGTTTGATTTATCTGCAATAATTTTCTTCTTTACCTTTATTCAGGACAAATTGATCACTCGGACAATATTTTTTGGGGTCTTCCACTTTCTTGGGAGCCCCAAGCTATAGCTTGTGTAGCTTATACGTAAATCCTGCACTGCCTTTATTCCATTTCTGATCTTTGCCCATAAAATTATTTTTAAAGATTATTCACAAACATTTGAATGTGAAGAAGATGAAGAATTATGGAACGCATTCTTACAGAGATTTGAAGATTAGACATAATACACAGAAATATCAATTGGGGAAGCCTTTGTGGCCACTAAAACAGTTCATAAAGAAACACACAGGTATGGCTTGCCGCTCATTGAATTAGAAGAAAGAAGTAGAGACTGGAGG
This sequence comes from Cepaea nemoralis, assembly GCA_014155875.1. Classification (NCBI taxonomy): domain Eukaryota; kingdom Metazoa; phylum Mollusca; class Gastropoda; order Stylommatophora; family Helicidae; genus Cepaea; species Cepaea nemoralis. The sequence goes on from JACEFZ010014609.1 coordinate 294,789, forward strand.
ACACACTAGACAACACAAACATTGAAAGAAATATTTATTGATCGGAATTCAACACTAGTCAACTCCAAATTACGACAGTACCTCGCTGCGGGAACAAGTCAATGGAATGGATGAGAACTATCTTGTTGTTGCTTGTCCATCAAGAATGATGATGACCATTCAATTCATCCAGCGGGGTTGAAGGTATGGAGCCGTGGGTCTAAGATGGCTGATAAGGCCTATTTTGCTCGAAATGTTCTTTGACAATGTGGGCAAAGAATGCTTGACGTTTCTGGAGGAGGATTTCCTGCAGTGGTTTTTCTGTCCTGCCTTTTCTTCACAGCTCTTGCAGTCCTGGTTGCCTCACATGTGACTGCACCCTTGCGTAATGATGCACGCCACGAATTTCGGTCTCTGGCTGCAGCCTCCCAGGTGTCATGATGAATTTCAAAAGCATTCAGTGAGATTTTCAGAGTGTCTTTAAAGCGTTTCCTCTGGCCACCTTGGGAGCGTTTACCACAACGCAGTTCGCTGTAAAAAAAAAATTCGTTTAGGGAGCCTGTGATCTGGCATGCGAGTCAAGTGACCAGCCCAGCGAATCTGATTCTTCATCAGATTAGTGTGGATACTGGGCATGGACGCTCTTTCTAGGACTTCAGTGTCTGGAATCTTGTCTTGCCATTTAATCTTCAACATGGAGAAATGTTTAGGTTGGTGCGTAGACTGTGGATAACAGTTTATATATAATATAACAGGATAACTGTGGATAAACATTTCTCCTTAAAGTATAATACATGGGTAGTCAGGTCTTAGTCAGATATGACTGAGCTACCGTATGACAGTAGACGGTACTACCTGCTTTCTGTCAGCGCCGAATGTTGGGCGGCGCTTACCAAACCCGACACCCCACATTGTGCCAACGGCTTCGGGCGGAAGAGCGCAATTGGGAGGGTACTAGCCTTATCATGGTGCGAGGAAATGCAACCCAAAGACAAAATAAGTCATGGCAGGGCAGACCAGGCCCTAAGCCTTGGTTGGCAGCTGGTCTAGGATCGAAGCTCCGACAGGCGGACAGTTAAAGCATTGCTTTGCTGATCCGGCAGCTTCTGCAGCTTGTCTTGTTCCAGATTATAGGTGTCAACTTTCCTCTGGAGTGAACTAGGCAGGCCGAGAGAGGGATCATGCTGCATGGGCAACACATGGTTTCTTTATTTTAGCCCAGGCTTTGTGCTATGGAGAGGCAATAACTCCATCCCTGGTCTTAACCGGTCTCGGAATCAAAGCGAGAGGCAACTGTTACGGGTTATAAGTCCTTGTCAGTTGGCGTAGACATGGGGCGCCACGCGTTGCCTCTGACGGTGGGAGACACGTATAGGTGTCACTGATCAGCTACCGCCCTCCTCAAGCTGGGCAGCCCCCAGTCAATTGGGTGCTGATCCGCCACAGCCTGCCTGCTTCAATGGGTGCTTGGGGCTAGGACAAAATCTGAATCGCAGGCTGTAAAACCAATGCACCAGGTACTAATAAAAAGAATAGAAACCTCAAGCTACGGCTTGCAACCTGGAACGTGAGAACCATGTGTCCAGGATTTTCCACTGACTTGACAAATATTGACGATGTGAGAAAAACGGCTGTGATTGATGCTGAACTCGATCGTCTTGACATTGATATTGCTGGCCTGCAGGAGACTCGCCTCGCTGAGGAAGGGTCACTCAGGGAAAAACAATTACACCTTTTTTTGGAAGGGAAGAGGGCAGGCAGAAAAAAGGCAACATGGTGTGGGCTTTGCAGTGAAGAATTCGCTACTGGGAATGATTGATATCCCAGCTGGAGGTAATGAAAGATTATTATCACTGCGCTTGGCAACCTCCTGTGGATTTGCCACCATTCTCACTGCATATGCACCGACACTCGCTTCCTCTGATGATGTGAAGGATATGTTCTATGAGCAGCTAGACTCTGCGATCAAGGCAGTTCCAAAATCCGACTACATTTATATGCTCGGTGATTTCAATGCTCGTGTGGGCAAGGACTCGAGTTCATGGCCAGTGTGCCTTGGAAAATACAACATCGGTCGCATGAATGATAATGGGCAAAGGCTGCTGGAGCATTGCACTAGAAATGACCTATGTATTACAAACTCCTTTTTTAAAACAAAAGAGATGCATAAGGTCACATGGAAACATCCAAGATCCGGCCATTGGCATCAGCTGGACTTCATTATCACACGGAGACAACATCTGAACCATACATCATTAACTCGAAGTTACCACAGTGCTGACTGTGATACAGATCATTCTTTGGTTGTTGCAAGGGTTAGACTGAGACCAAAGAGAATCTACACAGCTAAACACAAGTCTAGCCCCAGGATTAATATTACTAACACTCACGATCCTGGAAAGTGCTTTGAATTTCAACAGCAACTTGAAGACGCTTTCAATGATACATCAGAAAATTGTATAGTAAATGATAAATGGAGTAAACTTAAGGAAACTATTTATAAAACAGCGGTAGGGGTTTACGGCACTGTGGATCATAAGAGGCAGGACTGGTTTGCGGCAAACAGCCAGATACTGCAGCCCTTGATTGATAAAAAGAAGATAGCTCTCTTAAGAAACAAGGAAAGACCAACGCAGTAACACTCTGAGTGAGCTGAAGCAAGCAAGGAAGGATGTACAAAAGGCTGCCAGGCAGTGTGCGAATGACTATTGGATCAAGTTATGTGAGTCCATTCAAATCGCAAGTGATAAGGGAAACATCAGAAGCATGTATGAAGGGATAAAGAAAGCCTGTGGTCCAATGATCAAAAGAAGTGCACCGCTGAAAACCTTGACTGGAGAAATCATCACTGATAAGAAACAGCAGATGGATAGATGGGTCGAGCACTATTTAGAGCTGTACTCAAGTGAGACCAAGCTAGCGGATGATGCCCTCAACGCCATAGAGGCCCTGCCAACTCTTGACCACCTGGACACACTTCCCACTATAACAGAAGTTAAGTGTGCTATAAATGAGCTTGCATCTGGCAAGGCTCCAGGTAAGGATGGGATTCCAATAGAGGTGATCAGGAGTGGGCAAGACTACACTCGCTCTACAGATCCACCAGCTAATAGAGCTATGCTGGCGAGAAGGACAAGTCCCACAGGATTTCAAAGATTCAAACATCATAACGCTGTACAAGAACAAGGGAGATCGGAGCGAATGTAACAACTATAGGGGTATCTCACTTCTGTGTATTGTTGGGAAAGTATTTGCCAGAATTGTCCTGCACAGACTTCAAGTCCTTGGAGATCAAGTCTACCCCGAATCACAGTGTGGATTCCGTCAGAACCGGTCTACCATTGATATAATATTCTCATTGCGACAGATGCAAGAAAATGCCGGGAACAAAATCAGCCACTGTTTATTGCCTTCATCGACCTCACAAAGGCATTCGATTTGGTCAGTCGTGAGGGTCTGTTCAAAGCACTAAAGAAGATTGGCTGCCCACCAACTCTTCTGTCCATTGTGGAATCGTTCCACACAGGCATGAAGGGTATAATCAAGTTTGATGGCTCAACTTCAGAAGAGTTTGAAATCAAGAGTGGAGTTAAGCAAGGCTGTGTGCTAGCCCCCACCCTCTTTGGGATATACTTTTCACTTCTACTGAAATATGCCTTTCGTGATCAGGATGATGGTATATACATTCACTCACGCTCAGATGGTGGCCTCTATAATGCTCAGAGATTGAAGGCCAAGACCAAAATTAGCAGGGTACTAATCAGAGAGTTGCTTTTTGCGGATGATGCTGCGATTACGACCCACTCTGAGGAAGAATTACAACATCTACTATCTGCATTCTCCAATGCTTGTTCTGAATTTGGTTTAACAATTAACAAAAAGAAGACACAGATTATGTCACAAGGTGCACATGGTGTACCATCAATCTTTATTGACGACGCCGAACTGGAGATAGTAGACCATTTTACATATCTAGGATCAGAGGTAAATAGCAAATTATCCCTCGATCAGGAAATCAACATCAGGATTGGCAAGGCAGCAACAACAATGAACATGTTAGCAAAAAGAGTCTGGGAGAACAGGAAGCTTACTGCCAAAACAAAAGTCCTCGTCTACCAAGCCTGTGTCCTTAGTACTCTTCTTTATGGCAGTGAAACCTGGACAACTTACTCACGCCAAGAGAAACGTTTAAACAGCTTTCATATGCGGTGTCTGCGAAGAATACTTGGTATTAAGTGGCAAGACAAAATCACAAATACTGAAGTATTGGAAAGATCAGGTTGTGTGACGGTGTATTCCATGCTCAGTCTTCGTAGACTTAGATGGATAGGACACGTTAGGAGGATGGATGATGGTAGAATACCAAAGGACATCTTTTTTGGTGAATTACAGACTGGTAGGAGATCTCAGGGTCGGCCTCTACTACGATACAAAGATGTGTGTAAGCGGGACATGATTGATACAGGCATTGATAATGCACATTGGGAGCACGTCGCCGCTGAACGTGTTGCATGGAGGGCAACTATCAGAAACGGAAAAAAGACAAAGGAGAAAATGATTGCAGATAAAGCACTCACAGAGCGTGAGAGACGTAAGATGGTGCAAAATGGTGGAAATGACCATGTTTTCACATGCACCTACTGTGGGCAAACATTTGCAGCAAGAATTGGCCTTACCAGCCACACTCGCCACCGCCATGGATCGTAGTTATTAAGCCTTTTTAAAGCACAATGTACCAAACTATCGTCTGTCAAGACGGAAAGGTGCCAATGAAAATTTAATCTTCAGTAGCTTCCTTAGGCAGACTGTGTGGAAGTGGTTTAATTTCCTAGCGTGTCGCTGATAAACAGTCCAGGTTTCACAAGCATATAGCAGTGTGGATAATACAACTGCTTTGTAGACTTTTAGCTTTGTTTGCAGTCTTATTCCAGTTCTGTCCCATACATTTTTCTACAGTCTGCCAAAGGCCGCACTGATATATGACGATGGATGAATAATGACTAGCGCGATGACTTGGATTAAAGTGAGGAAGAGTTGCGTAATTCGTCGACCTCTCTCTCTCGCCTGAGTCCATCTATGATCTATCTATGAGTCCATCTATGATCCATCTATGAGAACTATATATATATAAAAGGGCGACATGAATTATGTGCTATAAGAGAATGTTGCCTTGATAAGTCACGCAAACAGACTTTTATTAAAATGATCATAGAAAGACTTCATAAGAAAATACAGACGACATTGTATCTTCATAACCAAATGTAGTGATATTTATTAATGTATATCAATATGTTTTATCAGATGTGTTAAGTGATATAATATGTTACGGTACCACGAAGTGAAGTGATCGGATCCCTTATTCCTTGCTTTAAAAAAAATGATAGAAACCTCCGAAATAATTTCATTTGTCATTGGTCCCTTTTTCAACAAGATGGCATCGCGCCACACTATAATGCCCCTTTCCTGTGCCAGTGAATGTCACACAAATGTTTCTTCACTGTCCCATGTGAAAACTGGAAAAGAGAAGCAGTCCCGACAAAACCAGCAACACGTACGCACTTATAAAGACATGTACAACGCTTTTGTCAGAATGCTAACACCAACAGTCCATCACTAGAATTACAGTTTATCGTCAAAGGAAACAACAATTTTTCGAAAAACCAGCTGTTGCACACACATTACTGCATAAGGCAAACAACTTAGGTCAGCAACCGACCACTGGTAATTTTTCTGAACATGCAGTTCACAATATAAACCACTGCGGACAGATGAAATAGCATTCCACCTGAAATCCACAAACTCACGGTGTCGCACCACGAACTCAGCTCAATAGCTGAGCGATGGACCCATGTACTACAAGACGCAAAAACATGTAAAGGTCATAACGGATCGTTAAACTATATCGAACCGGAAGTGCCTGAATATGATTTGATGAGGCTTAGTCGATTACAGAAAATTATTTCCTTTGCTCTGGGGTGTTGGCCTGCCACGTTTCTCTGACAAGTCCACAAGTGTCTATGCAAACACGGCGTTAATGTCTATAGCCACATCCAACCTTCGTAGCGGAGATGATACTGGTTGTTGATGATGATACTGGATGATGGTGATGGATTTCTATAAACACGTGTTTTTGGGGGTGTATAGGTTTGTACAGGGGTTATTTTAAATAACGAGACATGCGAAGAAAGAAAGAAAGAAAGAAAGAAAGAAAGGAAGGCAGTGTGGTGAAATAGATACTAAACACATTCACAACGAGCGGATAGAGCAAACTGGAACTACACTCCATGACCGGTGGAGGAGGGAGGGGGGGGGGGGGCTGGCACTGAAGAGCGTAATCGTGTGGCTGGTGATGCAACCGACCCGACAACGTGATCTCTGACCCTTGTGTCAGCACCTGGCAGATTTCTGCGTTAGGCTAGAGGTGACCTCTGAGCAGTCACCCTGTTGTCACGATCGTTTCTGTAAATGGAGTTGTTGTCCCTGACAATAGAATGCCATGTTTAGGCAGTAGAGGCCGTGTTATAAATAGCTCATGATGTCACTTGCTACCGTACTACTGCTAAAAAAAAAAAGGTGTTTGTTTTATCTTAATGTTTACTGGAACTGCAGGTGCGTACTGGTTTGTGTGCTTCTTCATAATCAGTATACAATAACACAAAATAATGCAGCTTTATCAGAACAGAATTACGAGAAAAAAAAAATTCAGGACGCTGCGGCGACCAGCCTTCATCATCAAACAAATACATACACAAAACACAACATTTAATTACGGAGAATACCCTCCATTACTGTATAAGAGCGGGATTGGAAGAATGAAAAGATGAAAAAAAAAATGACAACAGTGAAGAGACAATTTTACAGTTTTACCGCAATTCCACCAATTTTATTTCTCATAAACAAATTCACAAGTGTCGATTGTCGCTCAAAGAAGCAGATGAAAGAAGTAGAGATTGGAGTGTACACAAATAATGTTGCACCTCCTTTACAGAACGTTGCAATCAATCTAAGTGATTTTATGTTCAGTAGTTTGCCATTCATAGAAAAGTCGCTTAAAAGTCGCTCATTCTCTTTCCGCAGCGAAATGCCGAAAGCGTCGCACAAAGCACGGACTCCGTAGCTCTAGCGACGACCCGCAAGAGTCTCCGAAAAAATGCACTCGTGAACCGAAGGACGCGGTCCGGAATCGAACGTACAACCTTCGGAGCCTGAGTCAGGTGACTTGATCACTTCACCGCAGAGACTCCCGTTTCATAATCGAGACAAGACCACAGAGCTGACCCATGACTGGTGATTGCGTGAGACGGCACATGATCGCCCACGCTTATCGGCACAGCACGTGATCATGAGTTTGTCATTGCTTTCTAAACGACAAGTCAACGTTGTTAAGTCCACCTGACCGTTGTCAGAAATGAATCCGCTAATAAACATGGATAAAGTTACCATACAAGGATTCCAACAGCCACCTCCGAATTAGTGACAGCGCTTCGCTTCTACCCCTTGATGTACTTCTATGAGAGCTAATTCATACTTGTGAATGTGTTTACTCAAAGTGTTTACTCAACTGTGGCTCAGTGGTTCCCAAGCAATTGATTGTTAGTGTAGATGACTACCAAAAGCATACCGAAAGCACACAAAATATATCTGGGAAACTCGAACAATAGGAAGACACATACAGATAAAAGCCAGCGTTTCGATAAAACTCTGTATCAATGAGCAAAAGAACAAAAATACAGGGTGGTTGTAAAGTCTCACTACACTTTGTCTATAGAACAAATTTGAAAAATGAAATACAAGACGTCATCAAAAAATGTGCTCCACAGTCCATCGTGAAGCAATATGCAGCGAATGGCTGTCGTCTTCTGTAGTAATGCTTCGCACTCCAAACAGAATGGTGTTATCAACGGAAGAAAGAATTTCTTTTCTTGATTGAACAAGTGTTTCCAAATGGCGGTCGATACACACGGAAATACCAACAGACACGCTGCAGAAGGTATTTGACAATATGAAGAGACGTGTACAGTCATGTCTTGACGCCCGTGGTGGACATTTCCAACACCTGTTATAATGAATACTTCAATGGAACTTTCCAGCTTCCCCAAAACAGCGTTAGACCATAGCAGTAACTATTGTAACTAATTTAATGAATGCTTAGCACATGTTTCGATGACGTTATGTACTTCATTTGTCAAATTTGACCTACATGCAAAGTGCAGTGAGACTTTACAAACACCCTGTATATGACTGGAAACATGAAGCACAGAAAAATAGTTCACATTTTGCAAATGAGGTTTTAGTTTGGTCGTATAGATCATATTGGGAGATGCTTTGAAGAGATTAGAACAAGAATTGCCATGGCGAAGGTAGCCTTTTGCAAGATGAAAAACATTCTGACCAATAAAACGATGGTAATTGCAACGAGAAAAAGAGTGTTGAAGTGCTACATAGATAGAACCTGTACTTTTGTATGGATGTGAAGCGTGGACAATGAGCAGACACGCTGATAAACATATGATGGCGATGGACATGTGGTTTCTGAGGAGAATGCAAAGAATACCACGGACAGACAGAAAAGCCAATGACCATGTCCTACAAGAAACGAATGAAAATCGTAAACTGATTAGAGAAATTAGATTTAGACAGTCACATTCTTTTTGGCATGTTATGAGAAGAAATGAATTGGAGAACTTGGTGACAACTGTAAAGACTGAGGGGAAGAAAACAAAGGGAAGACAGAGACGTAAATACCTTGATGGCTTGGCCACGTGGTATGGTCGTGACCAAAACACTGAGCTGATCCACGACTCTGGTGATCGAGTGAAATGGCGAATCCTGACCGCCCACGCATGTCGGCATGGCACATGATGAATGGATGGATACATCATATGGTTTCAGGTACTAGCTGGCCAGCAGTCGAGATTTTCGATACTATTGCTTATCAGACAATGACAGCTTCAGAAGTAAAGGCGGCCGACCGGCGTGACACTGATCACGTCAACCAACGACTGTCGACTAATCAGTCAAGTCAATGATGCTAGCACGATGTCAGGTCTTAGTTAGATATGACTGAGCTACCGTATGACAGTAGACGGTGCTATCTGCTTCTGTTAGCGCCGAATGTTGGGCGACGCTTACCAAACCCGACACCACACATTGTGACAACGGCTTCGGGAGGAGGAGCGCAATTGGGAGGGTACAAGCCTTCAAGTGCGGGGAAATATAACCTAAAGACTAAATGTCATGGCAGGGCAGACCAGGCCCTAAGTCTTAGTTGGCATCTCGTCTAGGATTGAAGCTCCGACAGGCGGACAGTTAAAACATTGCTTTGCTGATACGACAGCTTCTGCAGCTTGTCTTGTTCCAGACGTATTTGTGTTACCTTTCCTCTAGAGTACACTAGACAGGCCGAGAGAGGGATCATGCTGCATGGGCAACACATGGTCTCTAAATTCAGCCCAGGCTTTGTGTTACGGAGAGTTATACAAACAATCGTCTGTCAAGACGGCAAGGTGCCACTAAGTCAGTTAGCACCACATATCCAAAACTCCGCAAGGCGAGTGAAATAATCCTTTACTGAACTTTTACTTCAGATACAAATTACCAGTTTTCTTCTTGAGTTGGGTGTTCTCTAGATAACTTCATGATTAACCCTCACAGACAAGCATTGCTCCCAACCTGAACCACATTTCACATGTACACGACGCCAAGAATACACAAGCATTGCTCCCAACATGAATCACATTTCACATGTACATAACACCGAGGATACAGAAACATTGTTACTAACATGAAACACATTTCACATGTACATAACGCCAAGGATACACAAACAAGGAACCACATTTCACATGTACTCAACGTCAAGAATACACAAGCAATTCCCCCAACATGAATCACATTTCACATGTACATAACGCCACGGATACAGAATGCCAATTTACATAAATATTGATTCAACAATAGATCTTTCCATAAAAGTTATAGAAACTGCCTTCATGAGTCATTCATGACATTATGAGGCCACGGCCTGCTCGGGCGAGTCATCAACTTAGTCATTGGTACCGGGTTTTGCGGCCAAAGGGCAACATTTATTACTAATAAGTTGGTCGCTATATGCATTTAACATCTGGTTGCTAATGGCATGTACCAGGTTTTGTCGTAGTTTTGAAATGCTTGAATGCGTGTCTAATGTGAATAATAGGTCAAGGCAATTTGAATATGTTTTTGGTGGGAAAGAATTGCGTTTTTTTAGCTATGTGTATCCGTGTTTGTCTGACTCTGTCTGTCTGTCTGTCTGTCTGTCTGTCTGTCTGTCTGTCTGTCTGTCTGTCTCTCTCTCTCTCTCTCTCTCTCCTCTCTCTCTCTCTGTCTGTCTGTCTGTCTGACTGTCTCTTTTTCGGGAGAGAGAAAGAGTGTGTGTGTGTGTGTGTGTGTGTGTGTGTGTCTTTTTGCGTACCCGCTTGCCTGTTTCATAATACGGTAATAGGCATTGTTTGAGACAGAGGGAGACTGGGGGAGACTGGGAGTCTCTGTGGCGAAGTGGTCAAGCCGTTTGACTCGTGCTCCGAAGGTTGTGGGTTCGATTCCGGGCCGCGTCCTTCGGTTTACGAGTTAAATGTTTCGGACACTCCTGTGGGTGGTCGCTAAAAGCTACGGAGTTCGTGCTTTGTGCGACGCTTTACGTGCTGCGGAAAGAGGCCGAGCCATAAGGGACAAAACATGGTGCAATGAAGTCGACCCTGTCGACTTTTTTTTTTTAAAAGCATTGTTTATGTTTAGAACATTCATTTGGCAATAGTTTGTTTTTTCCTATATGAAGTTTTCAAGCACAATTGATAAATGAGCGAAAGATGAGTGATTGAAAGGGCCGAATGTAAGACGGGCCTGCGTGTTCAGTTTGTGACCCTTTGAAAATCATGTATGTTCGTTCACCCCCCCCCCCCTCTCCCTCTCTCTCTCTCTCTCTCTCTCTCTCTCTCTCTCTCTCTCTCTCGCTGACTCTCATTGACTTATGTCCATCTGTGAGCCCGTCCGTCCGTACGTCCGTCCGTCCGTCCGTCCGTCCGCTGTCTGTCTGTCTGTCTGTCTGTCTGTCTCTGACACATGTGTGTGCCTAGATGTCTCTGACATATGTATGTGTCTAGATGTGAGGATGTGTGTGTGCGTGTATTTGTAAGGGGGGGGGGGGGGTAGGGGGGTGTGTGTGGGGATGTGTGGATGGGGATATGTGCGTATGGGGGATGTGTTAGTTAGTTAGTTAGTCGCGGTTCCAGCTTCACAGCAACGGGTCGTCCCCATTATGCTCCGTTCCTGTGCCAGTGAATATCATACAAAACGCTCCCCACTGCCCAATGTGAAAAGTGGAAAAGACAGGAGTCTCGACAAACAACAGCCCGCACAAATACACTGTGCATAATGCCGCCGCCATAATGTCAACACAATAGTCCCCCACGAAACATCCAGTTTATCTCTGATGGAATCGGCAGTCATTTCCCCATCTGGATGTTTCCTAGATGTTCACCCACACTGTCTACGAAAATACAGTTTATCGTCGATAGCAGTGGCAGTCAACCAGAAGCCCAGCAGCCACACATTTCTGCATAAGGCAAAAACCGGTCAACTCTGGGACATAGCCAGCTGCCATCGCTCCGACCATGCAGTCACGTTCCAAAACACCTCGGGCAGATTCAAAAGCATTTCACACGAAACTCACAGCTCACAGTGTCGCGACACGCACTCACTCAGTAGCAGGGCGACGGAACCATAGCCTCCTTAGTTGCTTCTTACGACATGCGTGGTAGGCTACAGTGTTACTATTCTTTGCTTCCCTTATGAGCCCCGGCAACACACAGGAAATGTGTGTATGGTGGATGTGTGTATGGGGGATGTGTATGTGGTGGGGGTATGGGTGTATGGGTGGGGGGGGGGGTGTCAGGAGCTCGCCATGAGTTAACCAGATAATGATAATACCGACGTTTGCTTGGCGTATATTTTCTAGGCCACAACAGTCGTACTAACAGAGTAAACACAGCTGCACGGGTTACATCGGGGCAGCACATATACACATTTGGTGGTGAGTGAGAATGAATGGATACACCGCGTTGGCAGTTTATAAACATTTAGAATCACATAGCCTTGCCCGGCTCAGTACATGGAACAGCCCTGTCTGTCAGTTATAGTTCCGGACATCAGGCGAAATGGCTGCTGGGATTGTCACCACTGAACAGAAGATTGACAGTTTATCAACAGGTCGGAAGTGCCCGACTAGGGAGAAAACAGTGCATCTGTCAAGTCTTAGTTCCGGAACATCAAGAAGATTGACGGCTGGTTACTGGCAACTGTGTTGGGAGTATACAGGAACTCGCTGGCTTGTTTTGGGAATCAAAACCTGTGATGACAAATCTAACATGGAGGGAGCCAGAGGGGGGATGGATCCCTGACAGGGGATGATCTGCCAATGTGCCACCTGTGTGGGGGCATAAAGGATAACGTCACGTGGCCAACTTTGGTAGTTTGCCATATAAACCCGAGTTGGGACCAACTAGGGGGACTTGAAAATGTGGATTTAGGCAGACATGCTTGTCACTGCAGCAGTTAGAACATCTAACGTGTGAAGGAGATATTTGATTTAGTTTACACGAGCCTGTATGGCTACCATTAGATGTAATTTAGTGTAAACTGCAGTGCTGTAAGGTATAACCTATTATAATATATTCGTTCAAATTAATATAGACTGTGGCCTTGTTAAACTATAGGGTGATGATTAGCACTGTTAGTGGAAACTAGTTAGAGTAGAATAGTGATATTAGCTCTGCTAGTTAAGAATAGAGTACTGATGGATAATTGGGAGACGGGGAACTTGCCCGCTGGGGTTTTGCACTCTGTATGGGTCTTTCTTTGTCATAGCCTGATTCGGCTCTAGGTGGGTAGCTAATCTGCTCTATGACTAAGTCTAGTTAGCTAAAGATCATTAAGCAAGGCGATAGGCTTACACTCAGCCGAAAGGATCAGTGACTAGTACTATCACCAGATGTGTTGTTTCTATCCTAGGTTCCCTACCAGATCCAAGGAAACTCAACAAGTTTTGGGAAAGAATCAAATCCCATTCGGAAGAACACCAGTTCAACAATCAATAAAGTTGCATACAGAACGTAACTAAAGCTAGAAGGAAGTTGATTCACCAAAGAGAGTGATGCTTACTGATGCACCACACAGCATCAGACAGTAGTAACTAACTGAAAACATTAAGTCTAATAATTACATAGTGTGATATAATCTCGTGTAATAGAACACAAGACATTGATACGTGAGGCTAGATAGACACGAGTGAGGATCAATCACATTAACAATTAACATTAATGACTGTGTACACACTACAAAGGACTTGTGCAGTTTTTTTTAAGGAACGATAGGAACGGACATTGTGTAGGGTGCAACCGGTCCATGATTAACTGTTAATACCACCGGTGTCTATTTCGGATGATCATGAAATTGGATTACCAGAGGTCTACAGAGGCAAAGCAGTATCCGGCAAGATGGTTTCGGCACTGGGTGAGATGTACATGTTCTGACGTAACGTGCTGTGGTCTATCTTTGCTGGGATCAGCTGACTGGGTTGTGGTCTGAGAGTCCGATTCTACACACTTTATAGAACACGTCACACATTTTCTTCGCATACACGTCTCATACACGTTACACTTTTCTTTTAATAAATTAATCTTTATTAATTTCTAGAAGCAAGAGTTGTTGAGTATGTTGCGTTGGGAAGTATGAGAAGGGGGCATAGTACGACAGTGAGAGAGTGACAGGAAAAGGTGTCCACGGGCTGATGGAGTGTGTTGGACGGAAGCTGGTGGATTCTCCAGAATATTGAAGAGGAAAAAATATTATAATGTGAGTGTCGACTCTCTTCACTCCAGGGACGACACTGTAAAGGAGGACACGACATTATTGGGGGCTCGTAAACGTGATCTTTGGACAGCGGGATCTCTCGTAAACGTGATCTTTGGACAGCGGGATCTCTCGTAAACGTGATCTTTGGACAGCGGGATCTCTCGTAAACGGGATCTTTGGACAGCGGGATCTCCCGTAAACGGAATCCTTGGACAGCGAGATCTCCTGCAAGCAGGAACCTTTGACAGTGGGATCCTCTGACAACGGGGTCTTTTGACACGGGATCCTTAGTTATAAGAGGGAGATATCATTTTGGAGAATCCAGCTAGAGTGAATGTGGATAGGGGTTAGGACTAATTAATATCTTACCTGTTCACACTTCACACGTCTGCATAGGTCTGTGGTCCTGATTCTACTCTTGTCACTGAGTGAATGTGCTGTGCATGGTAATATCTAGATTTATAGTACTTGTTCATATATCTGTATAGTAATTTGCAGTTATATTGTACTAGACCTGCTAGCTTACCTCTCTGTATAATGGCCACCCCTAAACTTAGCACAGCAGAATTAAAGGCAAAGGGGGAAGAAATGGGATTGGGGGGTTCTGCTCTAACGGATTACATACAGGAAGTGGAGAGAGAGTATCGTCAAGCAGAACGGGAAGATCGAAAGGCCGAGCTGGAATTGAGAAGGATGGAGTTGGAACAAGCAGCTAGGAAATTGGAAGCTGAGCAAGCAGCTAGGAAATTTGAAGCTGAGCAAACAGCTAGGAAACTGGAAGCTGAACAGGAAGCACAGAAAAGGGAGCATGAGTACCGGATGCGGGAACTCGAGCTCAAGAGTCAATCTAATGGAGAAACTGAGGGAGCAGTTGGAGGTTCCTCCATCCCAGGATCAACACCAGTAGGTGGACATGGGTACCATGCTATGAAGTTTCCTTTAGCGGTCTACGAGGAGGACAAAGAGAAGATTGACCAGTACCTTCAACGCTTCGAGGCTATGTCAGTTGCTATGGGTCTGGAGCGTAACAAATGGAATCTTAAGCTATCCCAGGGATTACGCGGGACCGGATACGAGGTTTATACTCGCCTGCCACCAGGACATGAGAACAATTATGACGAGTTAAAGACGGCTCTGCTGAGACGATTCGAGGTTACGTCACATACCTACCGGAAAAAATTTCGAGCAGCGAAACGAGAACCGGGGGAGTTGTTTGCAGCCTACAGTTTGCGTCTAAGATCTTACCTCCATAAGTGGATGGATTTGGCTGGGTTCGCACATGACTATGAGAGTCTGGAAGAGCTCATGGTGGTCGACCAGCTGAAGAAGCAAATGTCTAAACCTCTCAGGACGTTCCTGGGAGAACAAGGAGCGGAACGTATTGACCTCGTGACTAAATTAGCAGAACGGTTCGTCGAGGTACATGGGGAGGCAGGGGAAACCCTTTCCACCAACTCCAAAAGTCAAGAGAAACACGATAAGAAGAAAGCCAAAAACTCAGGAACAAAAAAGTGGGAACCTTATGTGCAAAAATCAGAGGATAGTTCAGAGAAGAAGAAGGAGGGAAGCAAGAGCACTTCAAGCTCTACACCTAAACGACCGTGGTCGGAGAAGTGGTGTTCAATTTGTAAGTCACCCTCTCACAATACGAGGGACTGCAAATCGAAGGCTAAGAACCCTCACTTCGCAGCATGTCAAGTGACTTCCAAGGAGGTTGTCACGGAAAATGCCAAGGTCAACAAGGAAGCTCGCCACCAGGAGAGCTCACTCAAGTCTGGCACTAGAAAATCTAGGACAGGGAAATGGTGCAACCAATGCAAGTCAAACACGCACAATGCTATTGACTGCAGGGGAAAGTCAGGAGACACTCAATTCGTCGTGTGCTCAGGGAAACCTAAGGTGGAGCCCACCGAACAGGTCGAGGCCGAGGAAGAGACTCCAGACCAGGAAAAACCACCTGTAGTGGAATTGGTAGAGGTTAACGGTCGTCAAGTGGAGTGTTTATACGACACAGGACTGAACGGGGAGGCCGTGATTTCTGCGGATCTGGTACATCCAGAACAATTCACAGGTGAGACATTGGATATACAGCCTGCACAGAAGAGTGCTGTAGTCATGAAGTTGCCCATTGCTAATGTGGAGATTCGGTCAAGGTACGTCACCGGCACCATCAAGGCCGCTGTATTGACCGATTCCATTTTTCCAGTCATCCTAGGTTGCCGGTATGTCTTTCTGGGAATGCCCAGGGAGCCAATTCATATGGGAGCAATGCAGACTCGCTCTCAGACGAAAACGGAAGAGGCAGATGCAATTGTGACTAACCCAATGCCGGGGGAGCTACGAACTGCCCAGAGTGAGGATGATACTTTACGTCCTTGCTACAAAAAGCTGCAGAAAAGTGCTGATCCACCAGGACGGGGGCAGTACTACATGAAGAATAGGATACTCTACAGGAGAGCAGGAAGGGGAGACAACCTATACGGTCAGTTGGTCGTCCCGAAAGCTCACCGGTCCCAGATTCTTCATATGGGGCATACCATCTCCTTTAGTGGACACATGGGTATTGCCGCCACCATGCAGCGGATTTCCTGCCACTACTATTGGCCGGGAATGACAGATGATGTGCGTCGGTATGTGAAGTCATGCCCTTGAGTGCCAGAGGGTGGCACCAAACACTGGACAGCACCGGTGGTGTTGGGTGAGATGCCCATCATGAACTCTCCTTTCGAGAGGGTAGCTATCGATATCGTGGGTCCACTTCCCAGGACTAGGAAGAGGAACATGTATATACTCACAATGGTGGATTGCTGTACAATGTGGGGTGAAGCCATACCGTTGACCACGATTGACTCGAAAAGAGTGGCGGACGCACTGATGGAGGCCTTTACCAGATTAGGCTTTCCGGATCAAATTCTGACGGACAATGGATCTCAGTTTTGTGGAAAACTCATGGAGGAGGTATTTAGGGTGTTTCACTCTAACCACATACATACCAGCCCTTACCACCCTCAAGCCAATGGACAAGTAGAGCGTTTCAACGGCACGTTGATGACAATGCTCAGGAAACTAGCGCAGGAAAAACCTGATAGGTGGGATGAATATATCCCAGCAGCCCTCTTTGCCTATCGGGAAGTTCCTCATGGCTCAACAGGACTACCACCCGCTACGTTGCTGTTTGGTCGTCCAATCAAAGGACCGTTGGAAGCCATGTTGAGGAGTTGGACTGAAGAGGGGACGTCAGAAGAAGTGATCTCATCCTATAAATACGTGGAGGAACTGAAAGAAAAACTCCACAAGGGATGGACTCTGGCAAATCAAAACTTGAAAAAGGCCAGGAAAAGACATGCGGCTTATTACAACCGTAGGTCTAAAGAAAGATCTCTAGAGGTGGGAGACAAAGTCTTGTTGCTACTCCCAACGGGAAACAACAAACTGGAGATAGGTTGGCAAGGACCATTTCCCGTGGAAAGGGTAATATCCAGAACCAACTATCAGATCCGGATCCGGGGAAAGTCGAAGATTTTCCATATCAATCTCTTGCGGAAATACGAAGAGAGACCCGGAGACAAGGCAGCTCACCTCATGGCAATGGCATGTTGCAGTGGAGACAGAAGTGGGAACCAGCGAGGGCAGGGAATATCCGTTGGTACACCAGGAAACCTTATAGGGATGTGCAAGTAAACCCTGATCTGACCTCCCAGGAGAGGGAAAGGATAACCCAGGTTCTCAAGTCTCATAAGGAGATACTGACTGATAAACCAGGACGAACGAGGTTGGTTGAGTTCGAGATGACTTTGACCACAAAGGAGCCTGTTCGCCAAAAGGTTTACCCAGTGCCATTCTCTAAAGAAAAGGCCCTGGAGGAGGAAATAAAAAAAACTGCTGGAGGATGACGTGATTGCACCATCCACATCCCCATACAATGCGGGGGTAGTTTTGTTACGCAAACCAAGTGGAGAACACAGGTTGTGTATAGATTACCGACTTCTGAACAGTCATACACAGTTTCAGGTGGAACCTTTGCCGAATCCAACTCAGTTATTCGCTAGGCTCCATAAGGCTCGGTACTTTTCAAAGGTGTATCTGAGTCGGGGGTACTATCAGATACCAGTCAAACCGGAGATTCGACCACTGTTAGCTTTCAGTACACCCAGTGGACACTACGAATTCAAAGTCATGCCCTTTGGACTCAGCAATGCACCTAGTGTGTTTACACGCATGATGAGGTCTTTACTAGATCCGTTACAGGATCCATCCATCATCTCATTCATGGATGATATTCTGATTTCCAGTGACAGCTTGGATGACCACTTACAATCCTTGGAGAGAGTGTTTAATAGGCTCAAGGAAGCAGGGCTTACTGCTCGTCCAACCAAGTGCATGATTGGTTACCAGACTCTGGAATTTCTAGGTCACACCATCACTCCAGGACACATTGTTCCAGAAGAGAAGAACCTGGAGAAAATCAGAATGCACCTAGGCCAAAAACGAAGAAGGATGTGCGATCTTTTCTCTCGTTGTGTGGGTTCTACCACAAATTTATCCCACATTTCACTGACCTGGGAGCTCCGTTGACGGAAACCTTGAAAAAGGGATTCCCGGACCAAATCATTTGGACACCAGAATGTGAGAATGCCTATAGTCAGTTAAAGGAGGCCTTGGTCAGCAAACCTGTATTACAGCTCCCTGACCTTTCCAAACAATTTGTGTTGAGAACAGATGCGAGTGCGATTGGAATTGGAGCCGCTTTGTTACAGGAAGGAAAAGACGATGCTTCGGTTTTGAAACCTGTGGCATACGCAAGTAAGAAACTTCTACAGGCGGAGAGGAATTATTCAACCGTCGAGAGAGAGTGCTTGTCTCTTGTATGGGCAGTGCAAAAATTTCAGCCATATTTGTATGGAGTTAAGTTTCGGGTCCAGTCGGATCATCAGCCCCTGATGTTCCTGGCTACTTCTCAGAAGCTCAACGCACGTTTGATGCGGTGGTCGTTGTTACTTCAACCTTATAATTTCACAGTGGAGTACATTCCTGGGAAGGAAAATGTTGGAGCGGACTTCTTGTCAAGACACCCAGCTCCTGAAGAAGAGGAATGAATCATCTGGATTTAACTCATGGTGGAGAAGAGTGAGATGGACTACTCTCTTAAGAGGGGGCCTATGTCACGAGCTCGCCATGAGTTAACCAGATAATGATAATACCGACGTTTGCTTGGCGTATATTTTCTAGGCCACAACAGTCGTACTAACAGAGTAAACACAGCTGCACGGGTTACATCGGGGCAGCACATATACACATTTGGTGGTGAGTGAGAATGAATGGATACACCGCGTTGGCAGTTTATAAACATTTAGAATCACATAGCCTTGCCCGGCTCAGTACATGGAACAGCCCTGTCTGTCAGTTATAGTTCCGGACATCAGGCGAAATGGCTGCTGGGATTGTCACCACTGAACAGAAGATTGACAGTTTATCAACAGGTCGGAAGTGCCCGACTAGGGAGAAAACAGTGCATCTGTCAAGTCTTAGTTCCGGAACATCAAGAAGATTGACGGCTGGTTACTGGCAACTGTGTTGGGAGTATACAGGAACTCGCTGGCTTGTTTTGGGAATCAAAACCTGTGATGACAAATCTAACATGGAGGGAGCCAGAGGGGGGATGGATCCCTGACAGGGGATGATCTGCCAATGTGCCACCTGTGTGGGGGCATAAAGGATAACGTCACGTGGCCAACTTTGGTAGTTTGCCATATAAACCCGAGTTGGGACCAACTAGGGGGACTTGAAAATGTGGATTTAGGCAGACATGCTTGTCACTGCAGCAGTTAGAACATCTAACGTGTGAAGGAGATATTTGATTTAGTTTACACGAGCCTGTATGGCTACCATTAGATGTAATTTAGTGTAAACTGCAGTGCTGTAAGGTATAACCTATTATAATATATTCGTTCTAATTAATATAGACTGTGGCCTTGTTAAACTATAGGGTGATGATTAGCACTGTTAGTGGAAACTAGTTAGAGTAGAATAGTGATATTAGCTCTGCTAGTTAAGAATAGAGTACTGATGGATAATTGGGAGACGGGGAACTTGCCCGCTGGGGTTTTGCACTCTGTATGGGTCTTTCTTTGTCATAGCCTGATTCGGCTCTAGGTGGGTAGCTAATCTGCTCTATGACTAAGTCTAGTTAGCTAAAGATCATTAAGCAAGGCGATAGGCTTACACTCAGCCGAAAGGATCAGTGACTAGTACTATCACCAGATGTGTTGTTTCTATTGAGACAGTAGGGAAAGTGGTTTTCACATACTGCCTCAGTTTACTAGAGGGCAATGACTGGAATGATTTTGAGACAGAAAGTTCACCAACCAGTATAAGTTCAAAATTAGTGAGTGACCGGGCGCTGACTTGATCACGGCCTACTAACCGAGAGTTTACCTTTCGTTGTTAGTGAAATGAGAAATTCAGGAAACATGAAGCCAAACGTAGCATAGGCTTTGTGGGGAACTGTCAGTTTGGGCAAGGAATACAACGGAGGGGCAGATTTATAGCAGTGGGAATGTGCTTGAGCTGGGAAATCTAATTTAAAGAGCATGAACTCAAACAAGGACGATAAACTCAGGACCATGAACTTCAGAGACAATGTAGATTTGGGTTAATGATATGATGGTAGTATGCAAATTAAGCAGGGTACGCGAAGTACTGATTGGATGACAAGGGACAGCGACGTCACGTGATTCTAGAAAGGCGCCAACTCGAGAAGTAATATATACGTTGGATCCAGTCAGTTTAGACAGTGTGGAACGAGCAAGGGTACGGTAGCAACAGATCCGAGGGCTGGGCGGCCGCCCAGCCCAGCAGGAAGTGTGAGTTGGGAACTTCAGCAATGGTGATGTCTAAATCCCAGGCTGTTTAGTGTCTAAGAAGATGGAGGGGCAGTATTAAAGACGGAAGAGATGCACATATCACAGTTTCGTCTGGACTGCCGAAGTAAAGTAGGATGGTCAAGGATCTGTGAACCATTTATTCCAGATAGATAAATCTGATGGAGTGGAACGCAAATTCCGAGGATCACAAAATGGCGTGCAAGCCATTTGAGAAGGACTGTTGGCTAAAGGAGACCGCTCGTTAGTTGCAGTAGATGGCTAAACGTCACACAGGACGACCATAACCAGGGACACTGCGGTTGGAACCACACAGGAGACTGTCAAATACAACTGGAAACCGGTGGTGGGATCCACGGCAAACGAGGTTGAAGAGGGCAATCGCATTTCAAATATGGGACCCAGATGATCAACGGGACGACAGAAGAAGAATACATTGTCTGGGTAAACAGTTACCCGCTGAACAAGTTGGATGGGAGCGAATTAGATCCCTGGGTATATGGATTGATGGATCAATCTGTGGATCAATGGGTGTTTGGGCTGAATACATGTACCACTGATAAGCCTACGGAGAGATAGTTATGAAACAAAGGCCGGTGTAATTCCTAGATTTAGTCCTTTTCTTCATGCGGTTAGGAGGTGATAGTAGGTAATGATTCCCTAACATCCGGTTGTATAGTTTATTACATTATCTACCTCCCCCCTTGTGGACGTCATGCAGTATTGTGTTGTTTTTTGGAGTCGATTATACATAGATGTGTCTTCAATGCATGTACTGGTTACTTTATGTGATTATGCTGTAGATTGTCACTCTGTTACTGTTCAGAAGAAAATAAATATGTTTGAGTTGCCTTTTATTTCGACTTGTCAGTCTGAAGTAATATAATTTAGAGTAGCTTAGAGACCTGGTGAGGCTGTACATCTCTTCTATAACCTGATAACATACACCACGAGACATTGATGGTGCAATAGTAATTAACTATTGTTCTCACGCGGAGACACGAACCTCTATCTGTCGTATCCCTTACTCTCATCCTTTTTCTCCTTCTCTCTCTCTCTCTCTCCCTTGTTCTCCCTCTTTCTTTACTATCAAAGGTAGTGTGTAGTAGGCAGAGTTCGACTGAGGAACGAACTTTTAGGCTTCACACTATCTATATCATTTCCCTCATCATTCCTTTCTTTCTCTTCTCTCTCTCCCTCCCTACTCCTTCTTCTTCCTTTTTTTTCTCTTGATCACACATGGCGTCGTCGGCAGGATTGTTTCCAGAATAATCTGGGGTTCCTATTGTAGTCCAGGAGTTCCCAGAATATTCCATGTGAACTTTGTCTCGGCGGTGTCAGGTTCTACTACATAGTGAGATCGTATACATAGATTTGTCGCTTACAGTCAGTAGTTCGTGATTGCCTGCTCGATAGTTGTCTCAGTAAGTGTTCCTTTACTAGGCTACTTATCTCATAGCTGGTTGGTAAATTGTCTGAACTATCTGTCGGCGAGGTTTCTACTAAGTCTGTTCAGTTAGAAACTCTTGTGTAAAGTACACCGGCCATAACCACCTTGCTACAAGAATACAGGAAAACCCACTACAACAAAATACCCAGGGATAGCCAACTCAGAAGGAGTGTCAGCGCAGCGGAATCTGTCCGAAATGAGCTCAGACAACAGCTGAGCAGAGCAAGTCAACGTAAGGGTGGTCTTATCTTGTTATCGTTAAAGGACAAGTTCCTCTTTTCAGTGCACGTTAAAGACTAACTCACTGATTGAAGGGTATCACAATAAAATACCCCACCGTTATACCAAGGCCACCCACTCTTCGTCCAGGAAGTAGAGTCATGATTAACGACAGGGTATGGCAAGCGAAACCCAGAGCCATGCAAAGTATAAGAACAATTCCCACACCTGATATGCAGAGCATGCCAAACCTGTGGCTGTACGGGGACGAGTGTGACTTAGTTTGTCAGGAAGGCAGCTGTTTGCCTGGCTGAACTCAATACGCCAGGGGGCAGTAGCAACATCTGAAGCCATCAGGACAATATGTTTCCCCCCCCCCCCCCTTTGTTTTCCTTCTGCAGAATAGAACAGAGCGAGACGGGCTGTGCCAAACGTTACCAATGGCACATGGCAGAAATTCACGCATGAACAATTAGATCATCAAGAGGGGATATTCCCCTGTGTATTATTTAGTGAGTTTATTATGGCTGTTGTGAAGAGACAAATGACAGTGTAATTCGTGGTAGTTAGAAAATCCCTTTATTTTAGAAGCGGGAACAGAGGTGGAATTCATCCTACCAGCGTGTTCAGGATACCAGAATTAGACGTGTTAACGGTGTTGGGCAGTGAATGACCAGTGACGCCCTATATTTCTGCCCGTGCATATAGAATAGACACAAAGAAACAATCGTAGAAATTCAGTGAAGAAGAAAACGGAGTCCAGAGAGCACCCGCAAGCAGAAACATATTCTTTATATATTTATTTCAGCATGACGCAATGGACAGTAGTTTAATAATTAGTTAAACGTTCGTGGTGTAGTGTTGGTTCATAATTGAATGACAATTTTGGTGTCGTCACGTTTAGCCATCCTTTGTTTGTTTTACAGGTTGAACTTAGTTAGAAACATGTTATTTTGTTGTTTAAATGAATATGACTACTTGAGGGGATCAACTGTTGTGGAGCAGTTAGCTCCCTTGTTATTTCCATAGCGGAAGGTGTCAAGTCGGGTACGCGAATGCTGTTATTTTTGTGTGGGCCTCACTATCGTGTTGGGCAGACACAACTGTAGTATTGGGTGTCATAGTGACAACACACGGTTCAACGTCGTGCCAGGAGGCCAAGAAGTCCATTTATAATCTGAGATTGCCCGGGTAGATGTTAATGCGGGTATATGTTTGTTTTTAATGTGAAGGGGCATGGCGAAGAATACATGTTAGCGCCATGTCCGGGAACTGGGCAAACAAATGTTTTTTTTAGAGTTATTTCAGCGCCAGGGTGTCCAAGAACTGGGCACACATTTTTTTCAGAGTTATTTCAGCGCCAAGACAATTGAGCATGATGTCCAACGACTGGGCGCACATTTGTTTTTATGTCAAAAGCTGTTTCATGATATATGTTTGGTTTGTTTCTATGACCACTAAATATTGCGTACTTACAGTAGGGGCTGATGTGTTTTTGTGTACATCGGCGGTGATTGTGAAGATTGTAGCTTCAGGCTGATGGTCCTTGCGAATAGG
The DNA here is from genome assembly GCA_014155875.1 of Cepaea nemoralis. Classification (NCBI taxonomy): domain Eukaryota; kingdom Metazoa; phylum Mollusca; class Gastropoda; order Stylommatophora; family Helicidae; genus Cepaea; species Cepaea nemoralis. The sequence continues at coordinate 318,765 of JACEFZ010014609.1, forward strand.
GGAGAATTGGTTGTTTTATTATGTGTGGTGACCAGGCATTTGCCTGTCGTGTCACAGGAATTGTTACAATGTTTTTTTTTCAGATTCAAGGATGACTACATATGTCCTAGTGGGTAGCACCGATGTGAATTTGATTGTTGGTTTTGTTGTTGTTACAGGGGAGTGGCATATTAAGTGAATGCCTATATTGACGTTGTTTTATTAATTGTGGTGCCCCTAAGTATTGCACCCATTGATTGATGATTTTGTTTTCTGGGGAATCCCCGGCATGCCAGGTATTGAACTGTTTTTATTGATAATATTAGTTGGTCACTATTTTGTTATGATGCACGTCAGAAGACGAACAAGATTTAACTGCCTTATGCACTGGGAGAGCAGGGGATGCAACCAGTATTTATTATATTATTATTAATATTTGGGGTGGAAGTTCCAAAAAGAGTTTTTCACCTTAGGCGTCCAATATTGTTTATGAGGGATGTCAGATGCGGAGCCAGGGCTTCGATCTCAAGGAGGAATGACGGTATATTGATGGTGGGACCCATCAACTTTTGGTAGGTGGGTATGAGACAGTAGGGAAAGTGGTTTTCACATACTGCCTCAGTTTACTAGAGGGCAATGACTGGAATGATTTTGAGACAGAAAGTTCACCAACCAGTATAAGTTCAAAATTAGTGAGTGACCGGGCGCTGACTTGATCACGGCCTACTAACCGAGAGTTTACCTTTCGTTGTTAGTGAAATGAGAAATTCAGGAAACATGAAGCCAAACGTAGCATAGGCTTTGTGGGGAACTGTCAGTTTGGGCAAGGAATACAACGGAGGGGCAGATTTATAGCAGTGGGAATGTGCTTGAGCTGGGAAATCTAATTTAAAGAGCATGAACTCAAACAAGGACGATAAACTCAGGACCATGAACTTCAGAGACAATGTAGATTTGGGTTAATGATATGATGGTAGTATGCAAATTAAGCAGGGTACGCGAAGTACTGATTGGATGACAAGGGACAGCGACGTCACGTGATTCTAGAAAGGCGCCAACTCGAGAAGTAATATATACGTTGGATCCAGTCAGTTTAGACAGTGTGGAACGAGCAAGGGTACGGTAGCAACAGATCCGAGGGCTGGGCGGCCGCCCAGCCCAGCAGGAAGTGTGAGTTGGGAACTTCAGCAATGGTGATGTCTAAATCCCAGGCTGTTTAGTGTCTAAGAAGATGGAGGGGCAGTATTAAAGACGGAAGAGATGCACATATCACAGTTTCGTCTGGACTGCCGAAGTAAAGTAGGATGGTCAAGGATCTGTGAACCATTTATTCCAGATAGATAAATCTGATGGAGTGGAACGCAAATTCCGAGGATCACAAAATGGCGTGCAAGCCATTTGAGAAGGACTGTTGGCTAAAGGAGACCGCTCGTTAGTTGCAGTAGATGGCTAAACGTCAAACAGGACGACCATAGCCAGGAACACTGCGGTTGGAACCACGCAGGAGACTAAAGGTCAGATATGACAATAAGGTCAAGTGGGATCCACGACAAGCGATTGATTGGGCAGAGACAAATGAAACCCAGAAGGACGACCATAAAACCCACTGGATGGCAGAAGAAGAATGTAAGTTGACATAAGACTTAGACCTAATTAGTTTAGTTGTATATTATAAATCAGGTATCTTAGTTTAGAGAGCTATAGCAAACTACCGTAGGTGAACTTACAGCGTAATCATGAACGACCCGGCAAAGGATCGGGACTGAATGCGACGTCCTGAATATGACCTATATTTAAATGGCTGGTCTATAGTGTTGGGAGTCATATTAATCGGAGAGATAAGCAGAGTGTGGATAAACTGTATATGTTCATGTAAACTGAGCCATTAGCCTACAAGATTAATGATAACTAGGCTAGTGCAACGTGCATGTAAATACGCAGAGATGGCAGTATTGCAAGGATATAAACACAGCGACCAAACCCAGCAGACGGCAGAAGAAGATGGCAAGGCACTCGCGATCACTAGGTCAACCAGACAATAGGTGAGATCGTCGGCCGGAGACGGGACGGACACAGGAAGGAATGTTGTCTTTTGTTCGCTGGACATAGGTGAAAGGAGGTCGCGCTTCTGCGGTTGTGTAGCTAAGGTGTAGTTAGGCTGGCCCGGCGTGTTACAGGCAGCGAGTTCAGATCTTCGGGTGAATGGTTAAATACTTAATGTTGGCTGTAGGCGGCGCGTCGGGAAATAGGCGACAATAATATTAGTTAAACATATGTGTTCACAATAAGGTTCTTAATTTATGTTATGGCTAAGATATACTAATACTAGTATAGATAAAGAAGCGATAGGTGTTAAGGAATTTGTAGGTAGTGAAAGACTAATGTTTATTCTCACATAAAACTCACGGGTATTGTTTTATAATGTTTCAGACATTGTCTGGGTAAACAGTTACCCGCTGAACAAGTTGGATGGGAGCGAATTAGATCCCTGGGTATATGGATTGATGGATCAATCTGTGGATCAATGGGTGTTTGGGCTGAATACATGTACCACTGATAAGCCTACGGAGAGATAGTTATGAAACAAAGGCCGGTGTAATTCCTAGATTTAGTCCTTTTCTTCATGCGGTTAGGAGGTGATAGTAGGTAATGATTCCCTAACATCCGGTTGTATAGTTTATTACATTATCTACCTCCCCTGGTGACGTCATGCAGTATTGTGTTGTTTTTTTGGAGTCGATTATACATAGATGTGTCCGCAATGCATGTACTGATTACTCTATGCGATTATGTTGTAGATTGTCACTCTGTTATTGTTCAAGAAGGAAATAAATATATTATTGAGTTGTCTTTTATTTCGACTTGTCAGTCTGAAGTAATATAATTTAGAGTAGCTTAGAGACCTTGTGAGGCTGTACATCTCTTCTATAACCTGATAACATACACCACGAGACATTGATGGTGCAATAGTAATTAACTATTGTTCTCACGCGGAGACACGAACCTACATCTGTCGTATCCCTTACTCTCATCCTTTTTCTCCTTCTCTCTCTCTCTCTCTCCCTTGTTCTCCCTCTTTCTTTACTATCAAAGGTAGTGTGTAGTAGGCAGAGTTCGACTGAGGAACGAACTTTTAGGCTTCACACTATCTATACCATTTCCCTCATCATTCTTTTCTTTCTCTTCTCTCTCTTCTCCCTCCCTCCTCTCTCTTCTTCCTCCTTTATTCCTCTTGATCACACTATCCTAGGTTCCCTACCAGATCCAAGGAAACTCAACAAGTTTTTGGGAAAGAATCAAATCCCATTCGGAAGAACACCAGTTCAACAATCAATAAAGTGCATACAGAACGTAACTAAAAGCTAGGAGGAAGTTGATTCACCAAAGATAGTGATGATTACTGATGCACCACACAGCATCAGACAGTAGTAACTAAATGAGAACAGTCTAATAGTTACCTAGTGTTATATAATCTCGTGTAATAGAACACAAGACATTATACGTGAGGCTAGATAGGACACGAGTGAGGATCAATCACATTAACAATTAACATTAATGACTGTGTACACACTACAAAGGACTTGTGCAGTTTTTTTTAAGGAACGATAGGAACGGACATTGTGTAGGGTGAACCGGTCCATGATTAACTGTTAATACCACCGGTGTCTATTTCGGATGATCATGAAATTGGATTACCAGAGGTCTACAGAGGCAAAGCAGTATCCGGCAAGATGGTTTCGGCACTGGGTGAGATGTACATGTTCTGACGTAACGTGCTGTGGTCTATCTTTGCTGGGATCAGCTGACTGGGTTGTGGTCTGAGAGTCCGATTCTACACACTTTATAGAACACGTCACACATTTTCTTCGCATACACGTCTCATACACTTTACACTTTTCTTTTAATAAATTAATCTTTATTAATTTCTAGAAGCAAGAGTTGTTGAGTATGTTGCGTTGGGAAGTATGAGAGGGGGCATAGTACGACAGTGAGAGAGTGACAGGAAAAGGTGTCCACGGGCTGATGGAGTGTGTTGGACGGAAGCTGGTGGATTCTCCAGAATATTAAAAAGGAGGAAAATATTATAATGTGGGTGTCGGCTCTCTTCACTCCAGGGACGACACTGTAAAGGAGGACACGACAGGGGGGTGTGGGAGTGAGGGTTGTGGGTGATTGGTTGAGGGATGCGCGTGTGGGTGGGGGATGTGTGGGTGGGGAGATGTGTGTTTGGGGGATGTGTGTGTATGTGTGAGTGGGTGTGAGGGAGGGTGTGGGCGGATGTGTATGTGTGGGAGTGGGGATGTATGGGTGGGTGGGGATGTATGTGTGGGTGGGGATGTATGTGTGGGTGGTGGTGTGTGTGTGTGTGGGTGGGAGATGTGTGTGAGTGGATGGGGGCTGTGTGGGTGGATGGGGAGATGTGTGTATGGGTCGGGGGTGTGTGGGTGGGAGATGTGCGTGGGGGATGTGTGTGTGTGGGGGGGGGGGGAAATGCATGTGGGTGGGGAGATGTGTGTGTGGTTTGGGATGTGTGTATGCTGGGGGATGTGTGAGTGGGTGAAGGATGTGTGTATGGGTGCAGGATGTGTGGGTTTTGGGGATGTGTTTGTGGGCGGGATGATGTGTGGTTTGAGGGATGTGTGGTTGGGGGATAGGTTATTGGGGGCGGGGGTGTGGTGGGTAAAGGATGTGTGGGTGGGTGAGTATGTGTGGGTTGGGGGATGGGTGGGGGAAGTGGGTGTGGGTGGGGCGGTGCGTATGGGTGGGGGATGTGTGTGTGGATGGGGATGTGTGTGAGACTGGGTGGGGGGAGATTGTGTGGATGCATGTGCGTGGAGATTATTGGTGGGGGATGTGTGTGGGTGGGTGCGGGATGTGTGTGTGCGTGGTGGCAGGTTGTGTGGGTTGGTGGAGAAATAGGTGGTTGGGGGATATGTGTTTGGCTCGTTGGTTGAAGGATGTGTGGGTGGGTGGGTGGGTGAGTGTGTTTGGGTTCGGGGATGGGAGGGGTGTGTGTGGGGATTGTGTGGTGTGTGGGGATTGTGTGGTGTGTGGGGGATGTTTTGGTGGGTGGCGGATGTGTCTCATAACATGGTAATATGCATTTCTTATGTTTACAACATTCATTTGACACTGTTTTTTTTCTTATGTGAATGTATCATGCACTATTGATGAACGAAAGATGAGTGATTGGAATGGCCGAATGTAAGACGGGCCTGCGTGCCCAATATGTGACCCTTTAAAAATAAAGATACATCAAATCAAATCAAACCAAATCAAATCAAATCTCTCTGAATACATTACCGTCAATCAGTCAGTCAGCCTGTCCTGTTTATCTGGCTTTCATTCTCTCTCGCTTATCCATCTCTCGCTCTCTCTCTCTCTCTCTCTCTCTCTCTCGTCCTCTCTCTCACCCCTCTCTCGCCCTCTCTCCTCTCTCTCGCCTCTCTTTCGCCTCTCTCTTGCTTCTATCTCACCTCTCTCGCTCGCTTCTTCTCCTTCGCCTCTCTCTAGCCCTATGTCTCTCGCTCCTCTCGTCCTCTCACTCTCGTCTCTCTCGTCTCTCTCTCTCGCACTATCTCTCTCACCCTCTCACTCTCACCTCTCTCTCTCTCTCGCACGCTCTCTAGCCCTCTCTCATGCATCGATCTCATGCCTCTCTCTCACTCCTCTCTCTCGCCCTCTCTCCTTCGCCTCTCTCTCGCCCTCTCACTCCTGCCTCTCTCGTCCTCTCGTCCTCTCACTCTCGTCTCTCTCGTCTCTCTCTCTCGCACTATCTCTCTCACCCTCTCACTCTCACCTCTCTCTCTCTCTCGCACGCTCTCTAGCCCTCTCTCATGCATCGATCTCATGCCTCTCTCTCACTCCTCTCTCTCGCCCTCTCTCCTTCGCCTCTCTCTCGCCCTCTCACTCCTGCCTCTCTCTCGCACTCTCTTTCGCCCTCTCTTTTTCGCCTCTCTTGGTCTTTTTCTCTCGCCTCTCAAGCCCTATCACTCACGCCTCTCTCTCGCCTTTCTCTCGCACTCTCTCTCTCTCGCCTTCTCTCTTTCGCCTCACTCGCCCCCTCTCTCGCTCTGTCTCTCTTGCCCTTCTCTTTCGCCTCTCTCTCTCGCCTCTCTCTCTCACCTCTCTCTCACCTATCTCTCTCACTCTCTCTTTCATCCCTCTCTCTCGCCTCTTTCTCCTTTCTCTCTCGCATCTCTCATCCCCCCTCTCTCTCTCTTGCCACCCCCTCTCGCCCCCTCTCTCACTCACTCTCTCTCTCTCTCTCTCTCTCTCTCTCTCTCTCTCTCTCTCGCCAGTGAGAGGCAGTCAGTTAAGTAATTAAAAGACCGATGTCCATGCCCGTTCTCGCCCACTAAAGCACCGTCTCACAGCCAACACTCACCTAGCCTGCTTGTCTCTCCCCCCCCCCCCCCCCCCACATCTCCTTCCATATCCTCCTTATATTATCCATTTCTGTCTCAAATTGTCTTCCCCCTGCGTTTTAGATCTCCCCCTACTTCGCCTGCCCTGTGGATTTCATAGAAAGGACATTCTAGCTATTCTGTCATCGGGTTTTCTCAGTGCCTGTTCTATCCAGTGCCAGCATCGTTTTCCTCATCTTTACATACCTTTCCTCATCTCTACATACCCTGGAATGTGTCTAGTTCTTTCCCCAAGCCTGCATTAATGATGCCGTTACGAGTCATACCATTTCAATTATTATATTCTAGGCAGGCAACAGTTAATGAATGTATGTAGTTTATCAGTAACTGTTTTAATCGTGTTACATTTATCTGATGGATATAGCAGAAGTGATTTTATGGATACATTGTCTGTGCTTCATATGTGCAAAGGTCAATCGGCACTCGATATCACCCAGGCAGCCACTACTTCCCAGAAAAGTGCCTAGTAACTTATTTTAGGTTGGATCGATTAAAACAAACCAGCCTTGAGAAAGATTCAAACCATGATCTGATGGTCCTGCAGACTAGCTCGAGGAGACAATACCGATCACAATTACAGAAGATGCAGAACCTTGTCATATCACATTAGTCCGGAGACGTTCATCGTTTTTAGCCAAGCTTCCAATGTTGAAGGTTAGATCTCGTGTGACGCCTCGCTGTCGGCCCGTTCTCTGGAAAAACCATCAAGACATAACGAATCCTGACAGAGCCCAGTGTAAACCTCTCCTTGGGCTATCCCAAGTGTGAGTGGGGACATAATTGTCCAGGGCTGGAAGGTCGAGTGGCTTTCTTGGCATTTGTCTTGGGGCTGTATTTCTATTCTTCCCGTGCATTGTTAGTTTTGTTTTTGCTTTTAACAAAAAAGGCTTTAAAGAAAGAAAGAACTAAATTACAAAACATGGGCAAATTAAGGACACATGGATTCAGAGATACGTATTATTGAAGAGGATTGCTGATGAATTATGGCAGTTCTAGTCATGTGTCGTACCAGAATAATAAACATCATTACATTTATGGCTTTACGACAGGCGGTACTAGCAGGAAAGTTAGTAGCTGCCATATATTTTACAGAACGTCGCACTATGGTTGCAATTTATACTGTGTGTGGGCTTGTGTTTTTAATTCCATTAAGAGAATACAATGTTTCGAACTAGTATTATACGACGCTTTAAACCTAGATAGTGAACAAGCAACTGGAAAGTCGAATTTAAGTCCTCCTGGCGCGTATAGATGTAAGAAGAATAGGCTGTTTTCGTAGGGGAAAAAAATCAACTTACAAGAGATTCTAGACAGGCTGGGAATGAAAATAGAGCTGATGAAAGAATTGCAAAAAGACTGGGTATGTTAAATTATTCCGGTCGCATTAAAATATACTATATAGCACTCTCGAAAAAAAATAAAGAAAAAACCAATTACTAGAAAGAAGAGGTTGAAAGGGGTAGAAGCAAGAGGTAGACAGCTAGTTAGTTAGTCGAGGTTCCAACTTCATGGCAACGGGTCGTCCCCATTATGCTCCGTTCCTGTGCCAGTGAATATGACACAAAATGCTCCCCACTGTCCAATGTGAAAAGTGGAATAGGCAGGAGTCTCGGCAATCCAACAGCCCGCACAGGTACACTGCATAATGCCGCTGCCAGAATGCCAACACAAAATTAATCCACGAAAACCACAGTTCATCGTCGATGGACTCGGCAGTCACCAGAAAGACCTCATTGACCCGGGTTTTCTCACATGGCTCGGTCTTTCACCGCAGGGCGACCCGCCGAAAGTGTCGCACAAAGCACGAACTCCGCAGCTTCAGCGCCGACTCCCGGGAGTCTCCTGAAAAATGCACTCGTGAACCGAAAAGGCAAATTAGTCTATTCAGCAACAGCCGGTAGCCATTGTTCCGAACATGCAGGTCACTGTTCAGGACAGATGTAAAAGCATTCCCCGCGAATTTCACAGCTCACAGTGTCGCCCACGCACTCACTCAGTAGCAGGGCGACGGAACCATGTACTACCAGTCCAACATGAGAAAATGCGATTGCAAACCGTAGCTGCAAGCATAAACACGCCACAGGCCTAAACGGTTTCAACGCTAACCGCCATATTGGCGACCGGAAGTCCAGGTAGACATCTATATATTTAGGAAACAATATCAAGAGAGTAGGACCAAAAATGTCGGTTACAACAAGAGCGTAGAAGACACACCGTTGTGTGAAGAATCCCATTGCAAAAAACTTCGTTGTGGGCCCGGCACTTGATTTAATTGATTGAACAATTAGATGATTGCAATGAAATCTTCGGACTTGGACTAGCCTAGATGATGATGATGGTGGTTGGTGGGTTATGAATTCAAGGTAAACTCATGAAAGGCGCAAATTTTGAAAAGGGAAGTAAGGGCCTTTTTACACACCTTTAGGTACATTGGGACAAGCGGTGCTAGACACGGTGCTATTTTCAGTATAACGCCAGCCGTCTTTTCTTCCCTAAACATTTCCTGGTACCCATTTTGGCTAGGCCGATCTTCCAGCCTAGGTCAATTGAAAAACTCCTCCTCAATGAGGATTCGAACCCATGGCGGCAGTCCAGCGTCTTGTCACTAAGTTACCGTGGTACCCCAAAGGTACTGAGATAGGCGTAGATAATCCGTGGGCTCGTGATGATGTTGACCTTTAGCCCCTTGGCTAACGCATTCTCGTCATGGGACACATTCATACACGCGGTTCTACCACACATGCGATCAGTCAACACCAAGGATGCAGATGAGTGTAACTATTATTATAATATTCATTGTAGTTGTACGGTGTGTGCTGTTGCTTGTGGCGGACGAAGGCTTTGGTCGCAACATCATTTTTAAAACTTATCTTCGTGTTCTAGTAAAGCTTACAGTCTACTTCTCGTAGCTGTAGTGTTTGCGTATGTATGTGTGGTGTATGTGTGTGTGTGGGTGGTGTGTGGTGTGTGCGTGTGTGTGGTGTGTGTGTTGTGTGTGTGCGTAGTGTGTGACAGTCATTCATTGGTTAAACGCGTTCTGTTTAAAATTTCTGTGCTAGGACAGCGGGGTTGTAGGTACTTCCACGCTCCGGTCTGTTGGACTTTTAACGTTGACTTCTAGTTCAGAAAGCAATGGCAAACTACTGAAGGTAAAATTGCCTTGAAGAAACAATATGAAGTTGATCACGATGCCTACTATTGGCAAGCAGAATTTAAATGGCGAAGACAGAGAAACAGCGCTGTTGCTGATAGTTACTGGGTCTGACAGAAAAAACAGCGCTGTTTGCTGTAGTTACTGGGCCGAACAGAGAAACACGCGCTGTTAGCTGTAGTTACTGGGCCGCTGAACAGAAGAAACAGCGCTGTTGCTGTAGTTACTGGGCACTGAACACAGAGAAACAGCGCTGTTGCTGTAGTTACTGGGCCATCGAAGAGAGAAACAGCGCTGGTTTGCTGTAGTTACTGGGCCTAGAGAGCAGAGAAAGAAACAGCGCTGTTTGCTGTAGTTAGTGGGCCTGAACAGAGAAACAGCGCTGTTTGCTGTAGTTACTGGGCCTGAGCAGAGAAACAGCGCTGTTTGCTGTAGTTACTGGACCTGAAGAGAGAAACAGCGCTGTTTGCTGTAGTTACTGGGCCTGAGCAGAGAAACAGCGCTGTTTGCTGTGGTTACTAACAGCGCTGTTTGCTGTAGTTAGTGGGCCTGAACAGAGAAACAGCGCTATTTGCTGTATTTACTGGGCCTGAACAGAGAAACAGCGCTGCTTGCTGTAGTTAGTGGGCCTGAACAGAGAAACAGCGCTGCTTGCTGTAGTTACTGGGCCTGAACAGAGAAGCAGCGCTGTTTGCTGTAGTTACTGGGCCTGAACAGAGAAACAGCGCTGTTTGCTGTAGTTACTGGGCCTGAATACTGAGGCAGACGTGAGAGCATCCCCCTCCCCCACCTCCTCTCAACCCATCACCACCATAGCCCCCCTCCCCTACCCAGTTAAGTACTCAACATTTTACTTCCTGTTACTTTTTGTCATTTGCATTGCATATATCTACACAGGGCCGATGCGACTTTTTCTAATATGATGCATTCATGTGTCTACTCGTATTTTAGTCTTTTGTGTGTGTGTGTGTGTGTGTGTGTGTGTGCGTATGCGTGTGTGCGTGCGTGTGTGCGTGTGTGTGTGTGTGTGTGTGTGTGTGTGTGTGTGTGTGTGTGTGTCTTTCTGGCAGTTTTTCTTTTTCTTTTTATTTCTTTGGTTTTGTTTTGCCGATGACGGGTTTCTGCCGTAACGTCTTTCTATTTGTTCTTGTAATCGTTCTGTCATAGAGAATATAAAATTGTAATTCTTGCAGTCCCCCCCCCCCCCTCCCTCCGTGGATGATGTTTTTCTGACTAAACGTCCCTCTTTTTGTTTTCGTAATTGAGTTGTCATAAAGAAGAACATCGTATCCTCTTCTTGGTTGTCCCTGGTATTCATTGCACAATTTCTCTGCTACACGTTGGCGCGGAAACAAAAGCTGCAAGGAAATGAAGAAATATATGTCAGCAACACATTAATGGGCGTGGCAATAATCTCCGGAATGGATGTGCCAGGGCATTGTGGGTAATTATCTTTGAAACCATTTTTGTCTGCTCGTTGAATAAAATATAAAGCGTTGACATCAATACCGAAAATCCCGTAATTTATTGTTGCCGCATATTCTGTGTAGGCGCCAATGATTTGGGGTTGTTTCTCCTCTGGGAATTGAGCATTTTATATCAATATGTATTCTTCATCCATTGTGACTCCGCGTCGAGTACAGGCCCATACCCACGCACACCAAGCTCATTTTAGGCCAGTTCATAGCTGGTCGGATGTTGGCTGGTTTTGTTTTTCTACGGTGTGAGACAGCCAGTCTATGACCAACCTTCTTTAGTCGCCATTTACGACATGTTCAGGTCTATATTGTTTATTACAGAAAGTGTGAGGGAAAATGGAACTGGCTACATCAAATCATATGTTGTAGTCTAGAATATGTGCAGACCTAAAACACTATTTAAAATAAATTAAGTTGCATGTCCTTGACAGGACGTAGCAATTGAGCATTTTATACCAATATGTATTCTTTCTTGCAGGTTTTTCCCCCGCTGATGAAGGTGTTCTGCCTAAACTCCCTCTTTTTGTTTTCGTAATCGTGTTGTCATAAAGAACATCGTATCCTTTTCTTGGTTGTCCCTGGTATATTCATTGCACAACATTTTCGCTGTTCGTGATTCCTGGGCAAATTTTACGTTCAGTAGTTTGCCATTGTTTCTGAATGACCGGCCCCTATACCTTTTTCGAAAAAAAACCAGCACCTCTGTGTTTCGAATCCGGGTATACGGGCTCACAAACCGCGTTCGCAAGCCCTTAGCCACAGAGGCCGGTACACTATATGCTAGTTTTATGTCAAGTATCAGAAGATCAAATGGTTTGGCCATCTCGTTAGAATGCAACACCATCAACTACCAGCACTGGCCCTACATTAAAGAACCTCTACTACGAGTGCAAGAGGTCGCCCGAGAAGAACATTAATGGCGACATCAAGACATTCTACAATCACACGGAATGACACTATACAGTGCCGCCCATCGGACGCTTCTTCTTCTTCAGAGTTCCGAGCCATTGAGGTTCTTTGCTGCAGGTACAAACCGTCTCCATTCGTCTCTCTGGTTGACCTTCTCTTGCCAGTCGTTGATTCCAAGGTCTTGTAGGTCTGTATGTATATTATCTCTCCACCGTCTTCTTGGTCTAGCCTTCGGGGTCTACGGTCATTTATTTCCTGAGTGTAAGCGAGTTTTGTTTCCCTATTGTCTTCCATTCTTTCTATATGCCCCAGCCATTGTAGTCTATTAGCCTTCATGATACCAGTGATTAGCGGGGTCTTAAACAGATCATAAATGTCTTTGTTGCTTCTTCTTTTCCACTCTCCACTTTGTGTATCCCTAATGGGCCCAACGATGCGTCTTAAGATTTTGTTCTAAGGTTTGTAACAAGGCTTCGTCTCCTTTAGATGTACTCCAGGTTTCAGAGCCATACAGCACAACTGGTCTAATCAGTGTTTTGTATATTGTGGACGCTGGAACGCCAATTATTCCCCCTAATGACGCTTGACGGCAGAAGTGGAAGATGATGATGATGATGATGATGATGATGATGATGATGATGATGATGATGATGATGATGATGATGATGATTATGATGATGATGATCTGCTAGTTTGTATGTAAAGTCCCAAAAGAAGAGCCTGTAGGGGCCTGTGATGCGCTAGGGCAACCACACATTGTAGGCTGAAAGTCCAGGGGATTATGGGTAAACCTTTCTGTCTTTAGTGGACGACGAGAGGAAGCGTCGACGTATCTGATAGGATACTACCTTCATCTTTACCTTTATATATGGAAGTATTGCTAGAGGATGTAAGCATAGCCGAATCGATAAGAAAGCGAGTTCTTAACACCCGGCGAGTTGATGCTGATGTAGTGGGTTCAACACCTACACCGGACAGTTGAACTAAAATGTTGACTTCTCGTCCATGACTTGGGGACGTAAATTACAAGTACCTGTTAAGTCAGAGTGGGTTCGCTTGTGGCGAGGGACACTGGTAATAGAGTTAACTAATCCGCACACAAAATTCAGTCCAGTGATCTAGAAGTGGTGTGCATAGGCTACGCTTGATTTCAAAGCGAGCAGACACAAAAGTATTGCTAGCACTTAGCAACCTCAGGTAACCCGTTCTGTTTTATGTAATAACTGTTTAACTCTTTCAGTCCCAGGATGTGTCCCAGTAGGTACCCCAGGGAGGAAGCATCCACTACGATAAACCATGAGAGATGAGTAATATTTAGAAGTTAGACTTCAGGGATGGGAATATTTCGTTTAACCTCAAATTTTACCTCAAGATTCACCTCAAATTTACCGATTTAATTAAATTTAGCCGTTTTGAAAGCACACCACCGCTAATTAAGCTTTACTTAACGATTGATGCCATTTTTGCTGTGTCTCCTTTGATCTAATAAATAAATACACACGTATTGTTTGGCACTCAAAGAAGTAGAGGAAAGAATTAGAGACTAGAGGTACACGTATTGTTTGGCACTCAGAGAAGTAGAGGAAAGAATTAGGGGCTAGAGAAGTAGAGGAAAGAATTAGAGGCTAGAGGTACACGTATTGTTTGGCACTCAGAGAAGTAGAGGAAAGAATTAGAGGCTAGAGAAGTAGAGGAAAGAATTAGAGGCTAGAGGTACACGTATTGTTTGGCACTCAGAGAAGTAGAGGAAAGAATTAGAGGCTAGAGAAGTAGAGGAAAGAATTAGAGGCTAGAGGTACACGTATTGTTTGGCACTCAGAGAAGTAGAGGAAAGAATTAGAGACTAGAGAAGTAAAGGAAAGAATTAGAGGCTAGACGTACACGTATTGTTTGGCACTCAGAGAAGTAGAGGAAAGAATTAGAGGCTAGAGGTACACGTATTGTTTGGCACTCAAAGAAGTAGAGGACAGAATTAGAGACTAGAGAAATAGAGGAAAGAATTAGAGACTAGAGGTACACGTATTGTTTGGCACTCAAAGAAGTAGAGGACAGAATTAGAGACTAGAGGTACACGTATTGTTTGGCACTCAAAGAAGTAGAGGACAGAATTAGAGACTAGAGGTACACGTATTGTTTGGCACTCAAAGAAGTAGAGGACAGAATTAGAGACTAGAGAAGTAGAGGACAGAATTAGAGACTAGAGGTACACGTATTGTTTGGCACTCAAAGAAGTAGAGGACAGAATTAGAGACTAGAGAAGTAGAGGACAGAATTAGAGACTAGAGGTGCACGTATTGTTTGGCACTCAAAGAAGTAGAGGACAGAATTAGAGACTAGAGAAGTAGAGGACAGAATTAGAGACTAGGAGACACACTAAACAACATGAAAATTGAAAGCTATAGTTACTGACCGGGATTCGAACCTGTCACCTCCAAATGACGACAGCGCCTCGCTGCAGGAATAAGTGTACTTCGAAGCATGGCCAACTAGACACCACTAAAAAAAAGTGTCTTCATTAGCCAGGTCTATCATCCATATGAACCCACAACTATGGAATATGAACATAATTCTTATCCAACCATTGGCTTAGCACGATAGGTCTCAGAAATTTATATTCCACCAACATAAGTTGAATAACAAAGACACAAACACATCAGGCCGTAATGCTGTGTCAAATATAATAACCAACATTTAAAGCAGAGAAAGATTGGTTGTTCCAATGTTGTACACGTGTTACATACACATATAAATTGGGGAACCTTCTCCTTTGATCCTAGACCTAGTTTTAGTTCCTATGTCAGATATGGAGCATTCTGGCGAATTAAGCTCAATTCATATTTTCTTTTGCAGCATACCAACTGTGGATAACTATCAAAGATTTGTCCTCTTTCCCCGTGTCGTTATTTGCGCACGACATAATCGGGGCTTATCTCCCCATTGAAGTGCCAACTGCAATTTTCAGAAGACGATCTCCTTCTTTCTGTGCTGTATTGTTTATTTTATCATTTTCGGGTTTTTCTGGAAAGATAGATCATTGATGTTGCAAGCATATATGCATCTAGTATTCTCGTTTCGCAGTACTTGTTATGTTGGGGGCATATGGGAATGATGTAATAAACCCTTTACCTAAGTGGTTTTGTTCGACTCTGAGTTGGTTCGATGACCCAACAGAAAAATTGAAGTTCAAATTTC
Source organism: Cepaea nemoralis (assembly GCA_014155875.1). Classification (NCBI taxonomy): domain Eukaryota; kingdom Metazoa; phylum Mollusca; class Gastropoda; order Stylommatophora; family Helicidae; genus Cepaea; species Cepaea nemoralis. Next base: position 333,902 of record JACEFZ010014609.1, read on the forward strand.
TTCATAGATTACTCCATTTATCATATACTTGCCGGCTTCGTGGCTTAGAGGTTATCACTTTTCTCCGTAATCTCGCATACTCTCGTCGGTAACGTGATGACGGTAAGAATCAGCAGTGGTTCGAAACGCATCGGTAACTTATGGGGTATGTGAGCCGGCCGCTCAGAAAGCAATGGCAAACTACTGAGCGTAATCTTGCCAAGAAATCAACATACAGCTGAAAGATGCTGGTGTTGACAGCGAGGTCCTGAAAAGGATATGCAAAACAATAACAAAACAACCATATACTTTCCGTTACCTTTGTGAGCTCCTTTCAGGTTGCTAACACCCTCTACTCAAATTCTAAATCCGTTTTCTTATTTTACAGGGCTAATAAGTTAACTCATTAACATATCTAAAACATGTATTACTTGTAAAAAAAAACACATCAACTTAGGGTCATCATAATAACGTGCCTTGTCAGCTGGCGCAAGCGTTCATGTCTCTCCACAGATCCCGGTCCATGGTGCTCTGGAACAACTTTGTCGATGCCCTGTCTCCGTGCTACAGTCTCCGTCCACCAGCATCATTTCTTGTGATCTGCCTCTGTCCTTTTCTCCCACTGATCTTTCAGTCGCCACCATAATTTTCCAAAGCCTCTCTTATCGTTATATGACACAGCACACACACACTCACACACACACACAACGCACGCACGCGCCCACGCACACGCACGCGCACCCCCCCCCCCCCCCCCCCACACACACTCTCTGTTTGTCTCTTCATATAACTGACAACTTTACCGTCTTGATACGCGATAGTTTTATCGAAAGGAATTATAACTCTCCATAACACACAGTCTGGGCTGAATTTAGAGACCATGTGTTGCCATGCAGCATGATCCCTCTCTCGTCCCGCCTAGCTTACTCCAGAGGAATGGTAACACTAATGCGTCTTGAAAAAGACAAGCTCCAGAAGCTGCCGGATCAGGAAAGCAATTCTCTAAATGTCCGCCTGTTGGGACTTCCATCCTAGACCAGTTGCCTGGTCTGCCCTACCGTGACTTTTAGTCTTTAGTTGCATATTCAGTTATATATACTGCTCTCCTTTCATTAGCTGTGTTAAGCTTCGCTTCCGTTCCCTACCATGGGGGATAGGCATTTTAACGATTAAGGCTTCTATAGTGTTTATGCGTGTGGCTACCGTTTGCATTCACATTTTTCTCATGTTGGACTGGAAGTGCATGGTTCCGTCGCCCTGCTACTGAGTTGCGTGCGTGGCGTGACACTTTGAGCACAATGAAGAATTTCGCGTGAAATGCTTTTAAATCTCTCTGTGGTTGTTTGTAGCGTGAACTGCATGTTCGGAATAATGGCGGCCGGCTTTTCGCAGAACCGACTGGATTGCCATCAAGCACTAATGTGTGGCGGCATTATGCACTGTGTAAATGTGCGGGTTGTTGGTTTGTCGGGGACTCCTTTTGTGTTCCACTTTTCACACGGGGCAGTGAGGAGCATGTTGATTGATATTCACTGGCACAGGAACGGAGCATAATGGGGCGACCCGTTGCCGTGAAGATGGAACCGCGACTAATGACTAACTGTGTTGAGGCAATCGTTAGATGCTCCTGGGGTAGAGAGACTCAACATAACAATTGCCTGGTGTAGAAGGAGTTAAGATAATTGGGTCGTCACACCACATTATCTTACAATGCAGGTTGCTTCGACGCACTTAATGGCAACAGGGAGTCTACCTTTTGTGTGTTTACAAGCGGGCAGACGTCAAGGTCACACTGTGATTGCGTGACTCGAATTCTTCTTGCAGGTCATGTGATAATGGTCATGTGTTTCTGACAATTGGCGTTATCTCTCTCTCTCTCTCTCTCTCTCTCTCTCTCTCTCTCTCTCTCTCTCTCTCTCTCTCTCTCTCTATCTCTCTCTCTCTCTCTCTATCTCTCTCTCGTATTCTCACTGTTACGAACAAGAGCGGCATTCGGAAACTAGGTAGCTGTTCCTAGCACGAGGGAAAACTAGTTAGAGCTTTTCCGGTCACGAAAGACATTTCACTCGGACGTAAATGCGTAGTGCCATTTTTATTTTGCCGCCCGTATGCTGGCACTTCCGGCTTCAGCGGGCATTTTTAATGAGGTTAGCCTTCCTCGGTTTCGAGACAAGTTAGACTCTTATTTCGACTTCCACACACTCCATGAGTACGGTTACAGACTATCTTCGGAATGTGCGTCCGAAGTGTTTTTCCACCTTTAGTACTCGCTCACGCTGTAGGCTACATGTGCTGCCGGCTCAGCCAGCACCTTACCTCCGTGCGTCTGTGGACGAGTGACGGCCAGGCTCTCTCATCCGGGGATCCCTCATATCCCCCAGCTAAGAGCCATCGAACGAGTATCTGCACCAAGCATGTAGCGTGCTCAGCACCTCACCTCAATATTGATGTAGGTTTGTGTCGGCCAAACACCTCGGCAGGGAGCCTTAGATGTTATGTCCGGACTGAGATTATTGGCATCGTTTGCCTGATTTAGACTGCTATCCTCAGTCTACCTGCAGAGCAGAAGGTTGTGTCTCTCTTAGTCTGGTCCCTATCCCAAGAGCTGTCCAATATGTAGTTAATTATCCATCGGCATAGCGCTTGGGGTCAGTGGGACACTCAAGCTCCCCCACCACGGCAAGATGGAGACACATCGGGGGAGCTCAGCACATCAGACTTCGACAAGCATCTTGTTTGGATTGCTTTTCCTAGCCTTTGACTGTCTCAGTCTTCCTTCCAGGCAACTGACTTGTCATGGACTAATTAACGTGGCTAAAGCTCACACTCTGATGACGGTTTAAAGGGCAATTGCCTTGTGCGAGAAGTACACTTTCTACCTGTTCCAGGGGAGAACTGTCCTACCAGATTTGACACTGTTGAATGTATGTCTATAACACGCCACTGTAACAACAGAAATATGACGTATACGGGTCTACGTGACACAAATACACCGCCACCTAGAACTCTGTAGGGAAAAATTCACGGAAGTAATGTCACGCCGCCATAACATTTTGTTTTTAGAATATGGAAAAAGATGGCAAGAAAAAAGAAGGGCGTTAGAAACGTATAGTGTGGTTTCGAGCACGATGATTGCTGATGACCTAGATTGCTGAACTGGGTGCTGCGATCAATACCTGCGTAGAGCGTTTGCATCGAACGTTGAAGTGTTACATGCCACAGACGGGGTCATGGACCGGTACAAGCAGACGTGTAGGGACAGCGGGTTGTTAGCTTTGTGGGTTGTTGTTGTTGTTGCTGCTGCTGCTTCTGCTGTTGTTGTTGTTGTTGTTGTTGTTTGTTGTTGTTGTTGTTTCAAGTAGTGGTTTAGTTGAAGAGTAAACAGGACCAGGGCGCTTTACAAGCAGATTCACGATGACGTAAAATACTTTTAGTAACTATGAGGGTCTCTGGTCTCAGTGGCCAAAAGCTTGCGAACGCGGTTTGTGAGCCGCTTATCAGGCGCTCGAAACGCAGCCGCGACCGATTTGTGCAGCAGACCGTGTCGCGTTGTGTTATAACGTGTTGGTATGGAAGCCTGTCATTCAGAAAGCAATGGCAAACTACTGAACGTAAAAAAATTGTCTAGTACGTCAACAAAAGCTGAACAATGCTGGTTTGACTGAAACGTCCTGCAAGGGATATGTAACCAAAAAAAAATATGAGGGGAAATCGTAGCCGAGATGTTACGGCGTCCGTCGCAGGATCAGAAGGCATCGAATTCGACACTAGCACCAGGCTGTGACTTATGCCAAGAACATTGGTATCATTGGTATCATGATGTCACACGTTCCCCTGATCTCCTGGGAAGTGAGATCGGCTACCTAGCTTCTGAGATAAAGGCGAAAAACTGGAGGTCTTGGTCAAGCAGACGTGGAGGAGAAGCCTTTTAACTTTGTGGGTTGTTGTTGTTTCAGCTGGTGGTTTAATTGGGCACGTTAAAAATCCAACAGCAGTTGATAATCGCATAGTGTAGGCCATAAGGTCACTATCTTGGCCAAATTGTTAGTAAAGAAAACTACTCACGGGTAGAAAGAACTACTGTACTGACCTTGGATGGAATCTGTCCAGAGGAAACAAATCTCAAGTGAATGTATGCTGAAGTCGGACACACCAACATTTGAGGTGGATAACTAGGTGCCACACATTAACCTAGAATGAGAAACGAAAAAGAAGATGAAGAAGAAGATAAAGATGAAGGGGGAAAAAAGGTGACGAAGAAGAAGAGGAAAAGGATACTCCATTGGACGTATGTTTACATAACACGCCACTGCAACAACAGAAATATTACGTATACGGATCTACGTGACACAAATACACTGCCACCCAGAACGCTGTAGGGAGAAAATCACGGAAGGAATGTCACGTCGCCATAACTTTTTGTTTTTATAATAGGGAAAGAAATGGAAGGGAAAAAAGACGGGTGTTAGAAACGTATAGTGTGGTTTAGAGCACGATGATTGCTGATGACCTAGATTGCTGAACTGGTTGCTGGCGATCAATACATGCGTAGAGCGTTTGCATTGAACATTAAAGTGTTACATGCCGCAGACGGGGTCATGGACCGGTACTGGCAGACGTGTAGGGACAGCGGGTTGTTAGCTGTCTGGGTTGTTGTTGTTGTTGTTGGTATTGTTGTTGTTGTTGTTGTTGTTGTTGTTGTTGTTGTTGCTTCACCTAAAGGTGTGAAAGTCGACGCTGTCGGCAGGCACCCTGCGGAAAAAGATCCGAGCCATATGGGATGAAAGGTGGAATGGACTCAACCCCTCTTGCTTTCTAAACCCCTTGAAACAATTGTACGTTTCGACAGGCTGTTAACTACTCTGCGGACTGATACCGAGCCATATGGGATGAAACTCGGTGCAGTGAAGTCGGTCTTATAGCCCCATTGTTTGTCTGACGACTTGTGTGCTTTAACTGCTTTAGTGCTGAATGCTGTATATCAGTGGTTCTCAACCTTTTTTGGCCCGTGCCCCCCTTCACCATATTTTCAGAACGTCATTCTCCCCCTTCCTATAAAAAAATTTGGCACGTGCTTCACCATATTTTCAGAACGTCATTCCGCCCCTTTCATATTTCCTACATACAAATTCCCCCACCCCTACACAGTATGCGTAAAAATGGAAGGTAAATATGTTAAAACAGGTCTAGACATCCACATAAAATGTGATTTATGGGTCTACTTACTTTATAAAATGAATTTTAGAAGGATGAGACGTGAATAACTGTAAAGTATGAAGGGAAAAGCAATATCAAGTAATCGGTTCTTGTATTAACGCGATCTTGAAATGATCTTTATTCCCCCCCCCCCCTGGAAACCCTAAAATTCCCCCCTGGGGAGGGGGGGGGAGGGAATTCCCCACCGGTTGAGAACCACTGCTGTATATTATTGTGTCCATTTTAATGTCCATTTTGACAGAACGACGATATATTGCCAAACTAGGGTTATCGTATTATGTTTTGTTTGTTCTATCTTCCGCAATTTTAATGCACTGGGAACGGAAATTTACATTATAACACGTGTTCATTTGTTTGTGTACCATGTTTGTTCCAAACCTTCGTTTTGTTTTGCACTGAATCAATGCGACCGCCACTTATAAACAACCCTCTTGCACACATTGTTGCGCACTAGCTGGACATTTGCACGTGTTAGCACGGCTATTGAAGTTGAGTTCACAACTTGCTTGCTTGCTTGCTTGTGTTCGTTGACTTGAGCTCCAACGCGAAGTCCTGTATGTCGGATGAAGGCATCCTGTTGTCCAACATCAGTGTGATGTCATACAGGATCTGAGTTTGCGTGAGTATCGTTTGTCCATGTCTGGTTATTGGTGTGCAGACTGGTGGTTCCTCGCCGTACAGGCAGACACCTCTACGACTTCGGAGGAATCGGTGATCCTACTGGACTTTAGGCCAGACCCGGATGGACCTGTTGCCCAGGACGCTCCGACGAGGACGCGGTCAATAGGATCTTGGCCAGTATATCTTCTTCTTCTTTTCGTTCATCCGGAGTGTTTTTTCAGATGTGATTGCGGTGTGTCTGTTATGCGCCCTTGGGCCGAAACCCGTAGGCCAACACATCCGACTACAGCGTGCTTTTTTGACCAGGTAGCATTCCTGGGAAACTCTCACTTTTGTGGTGCCATCTACAACCCAGCTGGCCAAGTTGGAACGGTCGAAGACAACGGTCATCCCTCAAAGGAAGGAAGGGACAGTCCATTGCATTTTCCGCCATCCAAGGTTGCTTCCATAGTTGCAGGGCCGACATATAGCGCCCTGATGCTGGGTTCACCGAGGGAATTGTCACGTCTTGCTTATGGCTGCTTTAAATCCTCACTTCATATATTGGTCATTTCGTTTGCCCCGGGCCATTCCCGCACAAACCAGACAGGGTTGCAGACGGTATCCATTCAGCGAGTTTTCGGACATGTGCTTGTCGTTGCGCCCGTCAGAGCTGTTCCAGACACGACAGACATTCGGAAAACTACCTAGTCAGAGCTGTTCCGAACAAGAGCGGCATTCGGAAACTAGGTAGTCAGAGCTGTTCCTAGCACGAGAGACATTCGGACGAGACATTTCACTCGGACGTAATTGCGTAGTGTCAATTTTTAGTTTGCCACCCGTAGGACGACACTTCCGACTTCCGGCGGGCATTTTTAATGAGGTTAGCCTTCCTCTGGTTTCGAGGCACGTTGGACTGTTGTGATGTCGCCCACATCTCAGCTGGTCAAGACAGGACGATCAACGATATCGCGGTCGGCCCTCAAAGGAAGGCAGGGGCAGACCATGGGTATTCCCTTGCTATCCAAGGAGGCTTCCATAATTGCAGAGCCGGCACATATTGCTCTGAGACTGGGCTCACCCGAGGAGTTGCCACGTCCTGCTCATGGCTGCTTTAGTTCCTCACTTCCATGTGTTGGGCATCTCGCTTGCCACTGATCGCTCAAGCACACACCAGGAGCGGTCAGACTGCGAGCGACATCCACTCGGTAAGCTTTTGCTTTTGACTTCGGACCACGCAATAGGTTCGCTCGCCGTGCGTTCCATTTCGCGTCATTGAGACGTTCTTCCACTTTTGTCTACACTCTCTATGAGTTAGATACAGACAGTTTACGTAACCATTTCCTTCGACTGGGGCACTTTTCTGACTTTTTGTACTCGCTCACGAGGTAGGCTACATGTGCTGCCGGCTTAGCACCTTACCTTCGTGCAGCAGTGAACGAGAAACGGCCTGGCCCTCTCATCCGGGAATCTCTCATATCCCCCAGCTGAGAGCCTTCGAACATGTATCAGACCTGAGCATGTAGCTTGCTCAGTATCACGCCTCTATTTTTCGTAGGTGGGTATCGGCCCGGGCTCTCAGATCCGAGGGTTTGTGGCTTAGAGGCCACAGCCCTCGACAGGAGCCTTAAGAGTTTTGTCCGGACCAAGAACGTCTGCCTTCGTGCACCTGATTTATATTTTTGACTGCTATCCTCAGTCTACCTGCAGAGCAGCAGGTTGTGTCTCTCTTAGTCTGGTCCCTATCCCATAAGCTGTCCGATATGTAGTTTTTCATCCATCGGCAAGCAAATGGGGTCGATGGGACACGTAAGGCCCCCCCACCATGTCAAGATGAAGACACATCGGGGGAGGGCCAGTATATAACCCGGCCTTGGTGCCTTGGAAACACCTCTGCGTCCCGTTGAGTTCACTGTTATGTGCTCTTTGACATTAACGGTGTTAACCTGCCAGCGCTGGAGTTGCGAGCAAGGCGTTCGACCGGCTGGGATATCTTTCTTGGGTGCTCCTGGGCTCAACGATAGAGAACCCGACTGGACGATACACCCGTACAGGGTGGGCCTGATTGAATCCACTTGATGCGTGGAATTAGATGAAGAAGCTGCCGTATGCAGAAATCTTTAAGATAGCATGTCAAAAGAAGGTCACGTTGTTTGGGGCTAAGAACGTTATTCCATAGAAGAGCTGCCAGGTAGTTTCCGACAGTAATGGATTATTTGCCAATATAAGTACATATTATTTACTCAGGAATTCGAGTATGGATTTGATTATTGGAGTTATCATTGATTCATATTCTGCCCGTCAGTATTACATAGTCCTGTTTAAAATCAGGAAAAGTGAGATAAGTTAACTGGATGTTCGTCGTTATAGTCTGTTTACTTTTGTCTGCCCCAATATAAAATTCCATATATCAGTAACCAACTGAGGGAAAATTATGATATTTAGCATATAACCTTATCATTATGTTCACCCAACAAAGAATTTTTTGTTGTGGAGATTGTACAGCAGATTTCACTGTTTGTTTATATGCGGTATATAATTTACAGGTTAATGATTTAGTCCATAAATGTGTTACACCTTCACACAGACAATCCGCGCTTTAAAAAAAAATAATAATCTCGTGGTTCGCGCTATGGCACCAACGGGGCGCAGTTAAATGGGATTGTTCAGAGGTGTCATCATTGTGGGTTCTTTCATGAAACGTGATTATGTAAATAAATATATAAACAAATCTTACCATTAATATAATATTAATAGCTAATATTTGAATGTGTGAATATTGTTCAATGGGATTGAATGTGAAATTTTTTACACTTCAAAGCATCGCCATGAAGTTATACACATATTTATGCCAAGAAGCTGATAGCAGGAAACTGTTTCATACTGTTACAAATCCCGAAAAAAGAACAGCGCATGCATTGATCATTTCGTCGATGGGTGCAATAATCTGGAATGAAACCAACATGCGATAAGCAAACGGTAGGTAGAAAGGCAATTGTAGACAGCTTTGACAAGGATGTCATTAGGCAAGCTATTATAAAAATGCTGGATGCCAAAGAAACAGTGACTGTAAGAAAACTTAGGGTTTTGGTTGAGAAAGAACAATAACATAGAGCTATCCAAAACAACTTTGTGGAAAATTATAAGGACATTAGGCTTCACTTTTAGAAAGTACAAGGGAGTTAGCCCCAATATAAAATTCAATATCTCAGTAACCAACTGAGGGGAAATGATGAGATTTAGCATATAACCTTATCATTATGTCCACCCAACAAAAAATTTTTTGTTCTGGACACTGTACAGCAGATTTCAATGTTTATTTATATGCGGTATATAATTTACGGCTCCGGGATTAATACCATCATTTTAAGAGTATTACAGCTTCAGCAAGACACATCCGCGCTATTTTCGAAATTGTCTCGCAGTTTTCGTTTTGGCACAGACTGAGCGCATTTATATGGGATAGTTCAGAGGTGTCGTCAAACAGTGGGTTCTTTCATGAAACGTGATTATATAAATAAACTAGCTGACTCGACCCGGCTTCGCCCAGCTCCTGGCGGGGATCTAACTATCTATCTATCTATCTATCTATCTATCTATCTATCTATCTATCTATCTATTTATCTATCTATCTATCTGTCTGTCTGTCTGTCTGTCTGTCTGTCTGTCTGTCTGTCTGTCTGTCTGTCTGTCTGTCTGTCTGTCTGTCTGCTGTCTGTCTGTCTGTCTGTCTGTCTGTCTGTCTGTCCGTCCGTCCGTCCGTCCGTCGTCCGTCCGTCCGTCCGTCCGTCCGCCCGCCCGCCCGCCCGCCCGCCCACCCGTCCGTCCGTCCGTCCGTCCATCCCGTCCGTCCGTCCATCCCGTCCGTCCGTCCGTCCGTCCGTCCGTCCGTCCGTCTGTCAACCAGTCCGCGCTATTAAATATTGATAAAAGTACTTGGAAAAAATGTGAGGACCATGTGTTGAAAGAGGAAGAGGACTATTGGAGAAAGGGTGGATTGAATTTTATGCAACCTGAGAGCAGACCTTAATCCACGTGCACAGCTTACTGGGATATTTTGCTCCAACTATTCAGACGAATTGCAGGCCGTAAACATTACAGCAATCAGCATAATGTCAATGGCAACAGTTTGTATTCCATGTGATTAATTTTCAATTCCGCAAGCTCTCCGGACAAACAACTGTATTGAAAACACACACACACACCACCCACACACACCCACACACACACACACACCACACCACACACACACACCTAAACTCATTGAATACCGACCGAAGAGTAAAATTGCGTGGAAACTGACATATTGTGGCATAACAAGAAATGTGAGAGCAAACACGTTGTAAAATTAGGGGACAACACACGTGCATAACGAATCAATCTATAAACTTCAATGAAAGAGGACCAACATTTGGTCGTTAAGAAGAAAGCCCACTACAGAGACAATGACAACTATTTGTCATAGTGCAAAAACAGGTAATCATGTTCGTCTCTGACGGTAAACAGCAGAGTAGACAGTCTTTCACGAAGACTTCAAAGCGGGCCTGTCACCCATGTGTACGTGTGAACAAACTACACAGACAGCTGAACAGATCCTTAAAAATGGAAACATGATGACTAAATTGCGGTATCATTTCTAGTCACTCCATACGCACATTAACGCACAGCTATTTGGAAGCTTTCACGAACTCAATATACAAAGCTAACATGAATACTTGTGTACACCTTTATTAACCAGCAGCTGAAGAAACAAGAAGGAAATGAAAAATAAGGTAAGAAATATATTCCTTCTACTTTCCTGTTAATTTACAAATTATTTACCCCATGCCTCTGTAAATTCTCTGTCTTTATTACTATTACACATTGCACCCCTCTCGGGATTCTCCGTGGTGAAGTGGTCAAGCCGTCTGACTCGGGCTCCGAAGGTTATATGTTCGATTCCGGGCCGCGTCCTTCATTTCACGAGTGCATTTTTTCGGAGACTCCCGAGGGTCGTCGCTGGAGCTACGGAGTTCGTGCTTTGTGCGATGCTTTCCGCGCTGCCGGAAAAGAACCTGAGCCATATGGGATAAAAACCCGGTGCAATGCAGCCGACCCTGTAGACTTTTAAGCTACTTCTTTCATTGCACCCACTCCCATACGATCCGGATACGCCTTGTGTGTCATCTGAATTGGAGGAGCGTCCATTACTGTAAACATAAATTTGTTAGCGAGAAATCACTAGTTTTTCAGCAAAACATCAAAGGAATGTCGCCGCTTTCGATGATTTAAGTTGTTTTTGGACCTATCAAAGACATATTCCTTGGGTGAGGGTAAATATAAGACGGCTGGAAAAATTTCATAACGATGCAACAGACAGTTTTCAAAATAATTGATCGTGAATGAAGGCATTCTTTGCGGGACATACTATAGTACTTGTGTTCAAGCATTCTGCTTAATTACTAGATATCTAAATGAAAAACAACTAGAAAAACAATGAGAAGGGGACATAAACATTTAATATTGTTACAAGGGAAATTACTAAAAATAAGAAAGAGAAAATATATACCAGCTATAATATCATTATCCAATGAATCAATCTCTTTAGTTTTCTGTTATAAATAAACAAATTAAATACTTTAGACAGATATTAAAATCTCAAGAAGAACGCTATTAGCTTTCTTAAATAAAGTTTGTTTAATCTTTACTTACTTACATTTTATAATCAACTTGAAACGTTTCACATTTACTTTTAATTTCTAATAATGTACTTCTTATTGATGATTGATTGATTGATTGATTTAGGAATCGACATCACAGCATTCGGGGCATTCCCATAAGTGCTCCGTCCCCATCCTCAGCAGCCAGCGAAGAGTTCCAATACTAATAGTACCAGTAGCAATCTGATTATAAGTGCGTCTCGCCTTTCCTTATTCCTTTCCATAATGTACTTCTTATTGCCACACAAAGCATTAATTTTCTTGATTTCCCCTCTGTGGGGAAAACAAAATTGTTTTAATGGCCCTCCTAGGGCCACACCTAGATCATGTATAGTTCCACAAATACCGCTTGTGTACGGCGGTGGCAGTGCAAGATTTACGTATAAGCTAAACAAGCTATAGCTTAGGGCCCCCAAGAAAGTGGGGGGCCCCAAAAAATATTGTCCGAGTGAGCAATTGTCATATATGTATACTTAAATATACTGCAGTATTATTAGCGATTTCGTTGCTAACGGAGGTCGCCTTTTTTTCGGAAAGTTCAAGGTCATCGGATCCGCGGACCGTTTCCTGTGGCCCTTGAGTGCAGTATACGAAAATAATCCTGTCGTGTTTCCTATTGGATAAATACGAAACTGTTTTTATGAAAATCGCGAATGACAACTTTAACGAGGGGTCAAAAGGTTATTCTTCAGTCCTGCATGCTTGAAAGCTATTGCAAGTGAATTGTTTGAAGAATATTTTCCACTGTTTGACAAAGGTAAGGAAGTTTATAGTTTGGCTTGTTTATTGTCAAAGGTAAGCTAATTTAACCTGCATTTTTGAACTGCGCGCGCATCCAATTTTACATATAAATGTTGAGTTTCAACAATATTCGTTATGCAGAAGACATAGGATAAAATTTTTTTGTCAGCACGGTCATGGTGCGTACTCTTATTAAATTCATAATGTCGGAATCGCGGCATATTGGATTGGTGTCTGCTTTTTTTTAATAAACAAGAAGATTTACAATCATCAAGTTAAACAAAATATCAATATACGTTTAAATTCTATTACATATTTATTTTGTTGCTTTATATTTATTGTATTTATTGTTCATCTTGCTACATGACTTAAAATTTATGAAAGTCAAGTCAGTTTTCAAATTTGTCCATCGTCCATTGCTGAAATTTAATTGACTGGTTCACAGTTTTATTTGTATTGATAAATGTCTTATCAAGAAAATTATACTTTATTGTGCATTTATGAATGCTGTGTCCATTTTTGCACACAACTATAGAGGTTCTAGCAAGATTCGTTATGCAGAGGTGTGGAAAAAAACATATGTTGTGAGACCACCTGGTTACATCTTTACAATCGGGAAAATTCACACTGGCGGCATTCCAGCATATAATATCACACTAGTGTCTGTTTTTATTGAAACACTGGAGATGTAGAATCATAATATACAAAATATCAAATAATTTCTACAGATAATTTGTGTTGTTGATTTAATAATTTTTATTCATGTGACGGCGGAACCATTGTTGATTTATCTGCCCACAGTTTGCAAGATGTAAACCAGAAGTTATAAAAGTGGAGCTCAAAAGAGGAAAAAGAAGCAGAGAGCTGAAGAAGAGCTTAGCAAGATAACAAAATTAGTTTCTTAACAAAGATAGATAAGGGGCCTGATGAACCAAAAGCCTCTACCACAGTGAGTCAGTCACAGGATATTCACCCTATTCCTGATACAGAGTCTGGTACATCTAGTTGTATAGAATCTACTTTAACGAATGAAGCAACAAATATTAAGATTAATAAACCAGAGAGTAGTACAAGCACAGAAGATTCAGCATCAAACAAAAAACAAACATAATGATGTTGGGGTAAGGGGTGATTTAAGTAAAGATGGGATTTTATACTGGGTAGAAAAAGGTCCGTCAGAATGTCAGCCCTCAAATGGTTCATTTGAAAAATCAAAGAAGCTTTTTGCAAACCAAGACAGATATTGCTCGAAAAGCTTGTTGTATCCCAAACGGGCTAATGGTGAAAAATATTACAGAGAATGGTTAGTATATTCGCCAGCAACTTGTCGTGTATACTGTTTCGTGTGTAAACTCTTTTCAAATTCTTCTACACCATTATCATCCGATGGATTTTGTGATTGGCGCAACACCTGTTTAGTTCAAAGTCATGAAAACTCTGTAGACCATAGAACAGCTTCGGTAACATATATTACAAGAAAACGTGGCTCAACAATTGACTGCCAGCTAGCAGAACAGATAAATAATAAACGGCAGTACTGGAAAAATGTTCTTGAACGAGTTGTGGCAGCCATAATTACTATGGCAGAGCGTGGTTTACCTTTCAGAGGAGATAAGGAAAGATTTGGTTCTCCTCACAATGGCAATTTCCTTGGATTACTCGAACTTATAGCAAAATTTGATCCTTTTCTAGCAATCCATATACAAAAATTTAGGAATAAAGGATCAGGTGTCACATCTTATCTTTCTAAAACAATATGTGATGAATTTATCCAAATTATGGCACATAAAGTAAGAGACTCAATCTTGGATGATTTAAGAACTGCAGGGTACTTCAGTTTATCTGTAGATTCCACTCCAGACCGGTCCCATATTTATCAGCTCACTGTTATCGTGAGGTATGTTTCACCAGATGATGGGCTCCCTATTGAACGTTTTCTAACTTTCCTAGAGATGGGTAGCCACACAGGGGAAAGTATGGCTAAGATGGTGCACAACTACCTTACAAAAGAGTGCAAAATAGATTTTAGTAAGTGTCGAGGCCAGTCATATGATAATGCTGCCAATATGTCTGGCAAATACAAGGGTATGCAAGAAATAATATTGAAGATTAACAAGTATGCTATGTATATTCCATGTGCTGGTCATTCCCTGAATCTTGTTGGTAGAGCAGCAGTAGACTGTTGTTTAGAGGCAGTAAACTTTTTTGGAATTGTTCAAGAAATATATAATTTCTTTTCATCATCTACACATAGATGGGCAGTACTGTTGTCATTCTTCAAAGATGATTCAAAAGTTCCAAAGTCTTTTTTATCCTTCATCTATCTTTATCAAACCGTCTCCGTGGCCAAAGGCTTGCTAACGCGGTTCGTGAACCGGGTACTAGGCGTTCGAAACTCAGCTGCGAACGATCTGTCCAGCAGACCGTGTCGCTTTGTGTTATAATGTGCTGGTATGGGACCTGGTTGTTCAGAAAGCAATGGCAAACTACTGAACGTAACACTTGCCTAGTACATCAACAGCAGCTGAAAAAATGCTAGTGTTGACTGCAACGTTCCGTAAGGGATACGCAACATTAAAAAAAAATAAATCATTATCAACTATTATTATCTATCTTATTTATTATTATTCCCATATCCCGTATGATGGAAGGTAGTTTCTTTAGTTCTTATGGCCTACATTCATTTGCCGTAAATAATCTTTAATAAAATTCCAGTTTATTAATAAACTAGCTTATAGTGGTCTCCGGTTACAGCCGGTCTCCCTGGCCTAGGTGTTAGTGTCTTTCTCCGTAGTCCCGTATACTCTCGTGAGTGACGTGATGTGCGCGAGAATTGGTAGCGATTCTAGTCGCGACGGTAACTTACGGGGTATGTGAGCCGGTCGCCCAGAAATCAATGGCAAACTACTGAGCGTAATCTGGTGGTGACTGCAACGTCCTGTAAGGGATATGGAAAAAAAAAACTTACAGTGTAGAAGTTGAGTGTGGAGTTTTTTTTTATCTTGAGCCAGACAATATGTGATTGACACTATTGTATTCTGTGGTCTTGACTGCGTTGATGTTGTCACCCCTGATGGACACTTTCCACCTGATTGTTCAACAGGGTTGACAAAATGAAATCCACCGGTGCTTTACATGTAGAGATACCAAATCAGTTATAACTGCAAATAATTTGGAAATATTTTGGAGGTTATTAGTTTTGTGTGAAGGAAAAAAAAAGGACACACAATAGTGTATAATCTTTTTGTCTGGCATATTTTACTACGTCTCCTGAGAATTATGCTGCGGAAGTCACGCAGCATGAAACTAAGCATTGATGGGCAATACACTATATTCTGTTGGTTTTGTCTTCAAATATTGAAACCTGAAAAACATTATTTTGAATAATAAAAAAAAACATGGGGGGGGGAGGAGGAGGAGAGGCCGGGGTTAATATAACCAAAAAGGTCATTATAAACCACAATATAATATCAACCAAAGGACATACAAGAGGGCTTCAAATGAAAACCTTAAATGTTGTTTTCTTTGGGTGAATGTCATAAAACTGTCATTTACTGGCAACATAGTACCTTGCGGTGTATGGCAGAGGGGTCTTTGAGCCTGAGGAATTAAGGCCGCCTGGCTAGTGCAGTCGCCGCGAACTGTGCAGGTTTGGATTTTCTTTTTGCCCCCGACAGAAAAAAATCCCACACCTTACCGAGGGATCGAACCCCTGTCTCCCGAATGGGAGTCCAGCGACCTAGCCACTTGGCCAGCCTCTCATGTATTCATTAAAAATAAAGAACAAATGTAGTCACCACTGCCTTCAATGCAAGTCCTCCAGTGCATTGCTTCTCGGACTTAATAATTATGTTCAAGCATTCTGCGGAATTACACGATATCTAAAAGAAAAATACGTAGTAATGAGTAATGGGGACATAAGCAATGAGTAGGGGACATAAACAACTAATATTGTTACAAGGGAGATAACTTGACGTTTAAAAATGATACAACATATACTAGCTATAATATTTACATTTAGCATAAAACTTCTCTTCTGTATACTTAGAAATAAAAACAATTACTGCGAATGTAAAACTTGTTAATGATAAATACAAGGCATTTAAATTTCTTACAGAAAATGTTTCAATATTTATATACTTACATTTTATAACAGAATTTTTAGTCGTGTTTTCATTTGTTAAATGTTGTTTGTATACTTTCAATGTAAATCAACACGCTTTATATAGATATCATCCCCCTATATGGGGGATAACATTTTTTTACTGGCCTCCAAAGGCCACAAACAGGAAACAAAAGTCATTCAGCAATATTGCTAATATTGTTGACACATAAGTGCGAATGAGAATGCATGAAGTGTGAAAGGTTTCCTATTAAATGGTTTCTTATGCGTTGGAGCGAATCATTACTTAACCACCATTGTCAACAGGTAATATGTATGTAGTTACATCATGCCAAGGATATAATGTTGTCACACGTGTATGAATGTATATGCTGTATTTGCTAATGTAAAACGACACTGTTTTTGTACATAATAAACTTTTTACAAAAAAAAACAAAATAAATAAAACACATTATTTTTTACTGGTCTCCTAGGGCCACACAAAATTTAAAGAAAATTAATAACGCCCATCTCAAAACTTTGATAACATTAAGAAAGAAATGAGAAGACTGAATATTAACATGTTAGGTGTATGTGAGATGAGACTGCATTATAACTTCCGAGGAATATATCATAAACCATTCTTGTGGAGAGAAAAAACAACATAGGGGTATCAGTTGTAATGGATATACAAATAGGAGAAGAAAATGTGGATTTGTTGAAGGCAAGGGTTCAGTAAATGCGAAAGATTCTCAATGCCAATGAATTTCTTCGCCTCACGTTTTCATGCCCACAGCTTCTTG
>JACEFZ010014610.1:0-52500 GCA_014155875.1 Cepaea nemoralis
TAGCCTTCCTGGGGTTTCGAGGGACATTTTGTTGTGGTGTCACCCACATCTCAGCTGATCAAGGTAGAACGGTCAAAGACATCATGGTCAACTCTCAAGGGAAGGCAGGGGCAGACCATGGGCATTCCCCGCCATCCAAGGAGGCTTCCATAATTGCAGAGCCAGCACACAGAGCTCTGGTACTGGGCTCACCCAAGGAATCACCACGTCCTGCTCATGGCTGCTTTAATGGATAAAAATGGAGATAAACATCAAAATGCCTGTTTCTGTTTCTGCCTTTCACTTCCCAGTGGAGGACACACCCTCAACCAATTCACACCAAGCCTCTTGTAAACTTGTTCATGATTGGTTGCATTTGCAGCCAGAGTTTTTGACAGGATGAAGAAGCCAGTCTTATGCCAAACTTTCTTTACCTCTTGCGACATGCATGTTAGGTTAGAATTACAAAGTCTTTGCTTCCTTTATGGGCCGCAGTAACATATGGGCCAAAAGCATTCTGCTCCAGCAAAACTGCGCAAATAATAATAATGAATTTTGTATACTGAATTATTTTTTAAATTTTTTTTGTACCATATTTTTGTCTTATGGTAGAGTAACCACAATCATTTGCTTAATTTCTCTTTTTGCCAATTTTATCTTTTTAATTTCTCTAATCCAGGCATGTCATACATGCGAACAAAAGGCCACATGTGGCAGTGTATAAATTAAAGTGCCACCCATGACAAGTCCAATGTTTTTTACTGCTTTGATACTTGTCTATTGTTATAATCACAATATACAAAATTCATCATATCACATAACACTGTAAATTGTTTCAGCTCATTACAGAGCATCGGGAAAAAACATTAACGAATGTAACCTTGACGGTAGCTAATCACAACTACAACATATCAACTGGAAAAACGATTATTGTTTTCCCACCATCGTCCGTATAAGTAAATTCTGTTTTTCTTTAATTTATGTGGATATTTGTTTCTATAGATGGACATGTGTTAAATTTATAGTTTTAACAAATGCTTTCAGTTACCAAACTGAATAAATACGTAGAACTCCAAATTCAAGTAGGATCAAACCAGACAGACAAGCCTGATCTTAAGAAACAGGCATTAAGCGACTGTAATAAAGATTATTACAATATAGCCGGTCTCCGTGACGAAGGAGTTACGGACGCGGTTCGTGATCCTGTATATCCGCGTTCAAAGCACAGCTGTGCACGATTTGGCAGCAGGCCGCGTTGCGCTAGTTTTTTTTAATGAAATGGTATGGGTGCCAGTCTTCAAAAAGCAATGGCAAACTACTGAATGTAAACTTGCCAAGACATCAACAATAGCAAAAAATGCTGGTGTTGACTGCAAAACGTCCTGTAAAGGATATGCAACTAACTTTAATAAAGATTAAGCTTATCATTTAATTTCATATTTTTTCCCTGACATTCAAAGTTGAGGGCTTGAAATCAGTGTAGGCAATTTGGAAGCAGACTGCTTTGTACTGATTTCCATGTTTTGAGACAGGCCATTCAGAAAGCAATGGCAAACTACTAAACTTGACTGAACTAGTCTTGCCTAGTAAATCACAAACAGCCAATAAATGCTGGGCTTGATTGCAATGCCCTGTAAAGGACATGCAACTAACTTTCTGATTACTGAAAATCAACATGTTAAAGCACATTTAATGTATACAATTTGTGTATAATTACTATATGTTTTTCATAATGAATATATTCCATTGTGCCAGGTAATTTGTCGTTTGTTGTAAATAACTGTGATCTTGTAGCTAAATGTGTTGTTGAATCTAAATTGTGATGTCAGTGAAAACTTGCATTAACTGATTAAATGCTGAAGGATAAATGTGACATCCCATTTGGACAGAAGGATCATATAACGCTGTAGTAGGATCATTGTGTTATGTATTTAGTTTTGTAATATGTTTCTGCAATTGTAATGTTTAGGGAATGTAAATTTACATTATAATAAGGTTGTTATGGGAGAGAGGTTCTGCATAAGACATGCTACTGAATAAATGAATGAATGAATGTCATTGTGCACCACGTTTGGTCACTGGGTCCCTGGCCGAGGAGTTTGCAGCTTTCTCCGTAATCCCGAATACTCTCGTGGTTGACGTGAGTGCACGAGAATTTGAAGCGGTTCGAGTCGCACCAGTGACTTATGAGAGTATGGAGCTGTCGCTCAGAAAGTCGTGGCGTGCTGATGAACGTAATATAGCCTAGGAATCAACATACAGCTGAAAGACCATGTTTGGTCGAAACCTACTTATTGTTTGACACTGAATCAGTTAATGAAGTATGTTGTTCTATTGCTTGGTTTGAGGACTCATGTGATGTTGACTTGGCTTTACACCAGTGTGCAGTTCTCTTAAAAGCTAATATAAATACCATATCTGTTCTTTCTATGTTACTTAGCTTCTTCCATGAGCTATTTATTTTCCTTCTTATCTTTATCAGTGTTTTGCCTTTCAAAGTCAAGTTAAGAAAAGAAAAGATATCTGAGTAAATTTTGACATGTGCTTCATACAAGGTTGTCTTCACATACTGAGCTATTCCATCAGTCTGTTGTTTGATTGTGCAAACTCTTGTTTTGTTTCTGTTGTGCCTTAAGTGCTAAAGTTGTCTGTGGGAATAGGAGACAGGGGGGAGGAAGATGAAAAGAAGGTTAATGAGGTGGAGAAGATGGGAAAGGTGATGAAGATGACGATGAAGAATTCATTACTCTCTGCCAATGCCTCTTGCCAAAATTATATCATGATTTTCGTACTAACATAAACAACCAAGGTGTTTATTATTGCTATCAGTTTATTGTTTGCTTTAAGCCAGTATCAATATAATTTTCAAACATAATAAAGTTGTAGTGCATACCAAAGGCTTAGAAAAGATAGGGAGAGAGACTGAAAGGTTAAGTCAGTTATTGTTGTTGTTCTTGCTGTAGTTGAGATGTTCCCAGTACTGCTCAACTATCTACCTATGGCAGCCCAATGCTTTTCTTATGAAGATGCAGGTCACTGCAGTTTTTCTAGTGATTCAAAGAGTGAGTAACTCTTGGAGACAGCTGGAGTTGCTTTTCCCTGATGTTTTAAAAAACGGGGTGCTTGAAGAGAAGGTATTTGATGGTTTCACAAAGATAAGTGCCTGCCGAAGGATGCATTTCAGGAGTTGATGCAGTTTACATGGCTATTGATTCTAGCATGGCCCATTCAAAACTGGGAGTCGTAGTAACATTAAGGTAGATGTTAAAAATTGACCAGGACTTCCATGTCGATCCAGTCTAAAATTGGTACCAGGAAATGCCATGGGAAAGTGAAGGCAGCCGGCGTGATATAAACCACATCGACCTTTGAGTGCTGTGGTCTATACAGATATGGGTTTAGCAATTTGCCCAGTGCACCATAAGGCATGGTAAAGGGTCTTTTACTTGCTTACTTATTGTTCGAAACTGAAAAGTTCAGCTATGTTTTTTTTTTCTTTTCTTCTAAGGCCATTTTTGTTGTGATTCGCTTTTGGTTGCAGCATTTCGTTAAAAATAGTTTATCATGTTGTTTCCTTTGCCTGTCTGTTCAGCCGATCTTCTCTTGTTATTTCTGAGAATCTGTTGGACTGTTCTGATATCGCAAGGTCTGTCCCTTTATCATTTTGCTGCTTGAACACAAATCTGTGGGTCTGCTCATTGGTCTGCTCTTTTCCCTTGAGATCACTGTAACTGTGATTCCATTATAATGTTATGCTGCTGGGGTCAGACACAATCAAGTTATGTAAGGTGTAAAAAGAAAACGACAAGAAATAACAAGTCAAGGACGAGAAGTCAACATTTGATCCCACTGCCCTACATCAGTCAGCTGAACTGAAATTTTGACTTCTCTTCCTTGACTTGGTGATGTAAATTACAAGTACCTCTGAAGTCGATGTGGGTTCACTTGATGGTGAGGGACACAAGTAAAAGGGAAAGCTAATCCACACGCAAAAATAT
Source organism: Cepaea nemoralis (assembly GCA_014155875.1). Taxonomy (NCBI): domain Eukaryota; kingdom Metazoa; phylum Mollusca; class Gastropoda; order Stylommatophora; family Helicidae; genus Cepaea; species Cepaea nemoralis. The sequence continues at coordinate 3,978 of JACEFZ010014610.1, forward strand.
GTCCAGTGCACTAAAAATAGTAGCCCGTGCATGGACTACACTTCAAAGCGAGCAAACAGGGAAACAAAACAAGAAAGTGAGATGGAGAGAGAAATACAGACAAGGAAAGGTAAGCTCTAAGAGAGATGTAGAAAGAGAAGAGCTAGTGATAATACAAATTTAATGAAGTGTGATGCATGTAAACTAGGACTAACATTATATGACAGAATCACAAATGTGGAACTCACGGAGAGAACTAGATAAACACATGTGAATCAAGAGGTGAAGGGGAGGTGCTGGCGCTGGGTAGGTCAGGAGATGTGGCCAGTATCACCTTGACTTCCCCAGACATTTTCTAGCACCCATTTTAGACTGGGTCAACCAGAGAACCGGGTCAAGTTTTAAACCCCCCCCCCCCCCACGATGTGAAATCAAATCTATGACTATGGGATTGTCAGGCAAGCGTGTTAGCCACTGTGCTACTGCAGAGTGCCGCTCATATATGTACATATGATTATTATAAGTGTCATAGGTATTATATATGCACATGGTTGGTATCTGTGCACAGCGTATGTATCTCAAAAGTAATACTAGACACAACATATACGTATCAAAAGTAATACAATACACAATATATGTATGAAAAGTAATACTCTACACAACATATATGTATCAAAAGTAATACAATACACATCATATATGTATCAAAAGTAATACTATACACAACATATATATATATGTGTCAAAAGTTAATTCAACACACAACATATATGTATCAAAAGTAATACTATACTCAAAATATACATGTCACAAGTAGTATGTATACATACACATTAAATAGGTGTCAAATGTAATATTTGTCCACATGATTAGAATGGTTGTCAGAGATATTGTATATACATCAGATTAATGTCAGAGATATTGTATATACATCAGATTAATGTCAGAGATATTGTATATACATCAGATTAATGTCAGAGATATTGTATATACATCAGATTAATGTCAGAGATATTGTATATACATCAGATTAATGTCAGAGATATTGTATATACATCAGATTAATGTCAGAGATATTGTATATACATCAGATTAATGTCAGAGATATTGTATATACATCAGATTAATGTCAGAGATATTGTATATACATCAGATTAATGTCAGAGATATTGTATATACATCAGATTAATGTCAGAGATATTGTATATACATCAGATTAATGTCAGAGATATTGTATATACATCAGATTAATGTCAGAGATATTGTATATACATCAGATTAATGTCAGAGATATTGTATATACATCAGATTAATGTCAGAGATATTGTATATACATCAGATTAATGTCAGAGATATTGTATATACATCAGATTAATGTAGCCATCAGAGGCAATATATTTACGTAAGATGGGCTATAATTGTCAGAGCAAATAGATGTATATATGATTGTTAAAGATGTGAATTGATTGTTAAAGATGTGAAAAATAATATATGTACACTTGGTTAATGTAGATGATAAAGGTAATAAATTTACATTTGGTTAATATAGATGATAAAGATAATGTATGTACACTAGGTTAATATAGATGATAAAGGGAATATATGTACATTTGGTTAATATATATGATAAAGGTAATATATGTACACTTGGTAGTATATATGGTAACAATAACATATGAACACTTGGTTAATATAGTTGATAAAAATAATATGTGTACACTTGGTTAATATAGAATATAAAGGCAATGTATGTACACTTAGTTAATATAGATGATAGAGGTAAAATAACTTCAGTTGATTAATATTGATGGTAACACTCGAATATGTACACTTGGTAAATATAGACATTGAAGGTACTTTATGTACACTTATTTAAAATAGACGATAAAGGTAATTTATGTATATTTGGTTAATATAGATGATAATGGTTGTATATGTACACACTGGCTACCGTAGATGTTCAACTTGGCGTATGTCAACATAATTTGTATAGATACCAGTGGCAATGATGTACACATGGTATACGTAACTGACACAAATAATTTTTTTAAACACAGAAGCCTCAATCAATAGATTGCACAATTTCTTGCCTGGCATATTTTGTTGCAACTTTTCGGATGCAGCAAAATATGCCTGGAAGTAAATTACGCAACCTTTTGTTTGCGGCTTCTTGTGTTTACATTTTCTAAGGGAATACACTGTTGTGAATCCTTGAAACTGTTTATAAACATAGTTAAACAATTATATAGTTGACAACTGTATTCTTTAAAACTGTTTATAAGTATTATAAGCACAGTTAAACAATTATATAATTGACAATTGTAGTCTTTAAAACTGTTTATAAGCATAGTTAAACAATTATATAATTGACAATTGTAATCTTTAAAACTGTTTATAAACATAGTTAAACAATTATATAGTTGACATTTGTAATCTCTTAAAACTGTTTATAAACATAGTTAAACAATTATATAGTTGACATTTGTAATCTTTAAAACTGTTTATAAGCATCGGTAAACAATTATATAATTGACAATTGTAATCTTTAAAACTGTTTATAAGCATAGTTAAACAATTATATAATTGACAATTGTAATCTTTAAAACTGTTTATAAGCATAGTTAAACAATTATATAATTGACAATTGTAATCTTTAAAATTGTTTATAAGCATAGTTAAACAGTTATTGTCTCTATTTAATTAAACTGAAAAGAAATTATGATACAAGTACGACAATGACTTACATAGCTGTAAAGAGGCTCGATAAGTAAAGTTGGCAATTATGGGGTTTATAACTGCTAATAAACACCGTTGACAAGACAATGAGTGAACATTACTGATTCCGTCACGATTACAAATGGCGGGACAATCATACTTAGTGATAGTTGTTCAAACAGCTTTCTTGGGTCATGTGATAAGAAGAGATTCATTGGAGAAACTTGGGACGACTGGAAAGATCGGGGGGAGGGGGGGGGGGAGAGAAGCAGACCCTAAGAGAAACTATGCTGGATGGACTGAGACGGTGGCATGGAGGAATATCATCACTAGAGTTGATCCAGAACACAAAAGACCGAGATCTGTGGAGGGACATGAATATCTACCCTACGCCAGCTAGCAGGCGCACATGATGATGATGTTTACAATTACTGGGATTCCAAAAGCAGTTCATAAATAAACAAACATGTATTGTTTCATGCTCGTAGAAGTAGAAACCTGAGGACTCACTAGACAACAAAAGCTATAGTGTCTGACCAAGGTTTGAACCTGTCACCTCCTAATGACACAGCGCCGGGCTGCAGGAACAAATGTATTGTGACGCAAGATTGTGAACCTATACTACACTCATCTCATCTCATCTTGTTCCTTTTCTACCTTGCGGTGTCGATGTGAAGCATAGACAGCGGGAGAGTGCCAGTTTATGGTCTTCATATATCGAGATTCTCATGGACTCTGTTATTTCCTCTGTCCATCGTTGACATCATAGGCCTCTTCTTCTGGTTCCATTTGGTCTGTACATCAAAAATGCTTGTTGTAGTATACTGATAGTTGATAACCTAGTTATATGGCCGATCCATTTGGTCTGTACATAAACTTTACTCGAAATCTTCAAACCTGGCCAAGAAGCTAACAGTGGTTTTCTCATTACAAGAGAACTGGACCGCAGTAACACGGCTTTCATACTGCTGGAATCACAGAATTATACCAACGTTTGTGTACATATGCTATATATATATATACCCGCCGCCAGCTTTACAGCAGCATAAAACAGACGTACAGATATTAGAACAAGAATCGCCATGGCAAAGGTCGCCAGTTGCAAGATGGAACACATACTGATCAATAAAAAGTCGGTTGCAACGAGAAAAAGAGTGTTCAAGTGCTACATAAAACCTATGCATTTGTATGGGCGTGAAATATAGACAATGGGCAGTCAAGCCGAAAAAAAAACATCGTAATGGCAGTGGAAATGTGGTTTCTAAGGAAAATTCAAAGAATGTCCATCCATCCATCCATCATGTGCCATGCGGTAAGCGTGGGCGGTCATGTTCTGCCATCTCACTCGATCACCAGAGTCGTGGATCAGCTCCGTGTTTCTGTCTCGACCATGCCACAAGGCCAAGCCATCCAGGTACTTGCTTCTAGGTCTTCCCCTTGGTCTGTCAAAGAATGTCACAGACAGAAAACCAATAAGCAAGTCCTACAAAAACCAAATGAAAACCGTAAATTGATTAGAGAAATAAGACGTGGACAGTTAAGATTTTTTGGGCACGTTATGAGACGAAATACACTGGAGAACTTGTTGACAACTGGCTTGATTGAGGGGAAAGAAACAAGGGAAGGCAGAAAGGTAAATATCTACATTGATTGACTACATGACATATTCGAAATAGGAACACAGAGCTGATCCATGACTCTATTGTGAGACGGCGAAACATGACTGCCCACGCTAATATGCATGCATATAATGCTTATGTTGTCAATGGACATGATCCCCTTCTGGGCAATTGTTGATGCCTTCTGGAACTGAAAGAGATAATCGGCAAGCAGATGAACCCGTTGATGTGCTGATGACATCATCATCATTTCGATGGTATCCCAACCTCGTAATAATCCCTCTCCAGAGCTGCCAGGTCCACTCTGGATTCGATGAACTCGGACTCATCCATGCCTTCTCCCACATACCAAAACACAAAGGCCCGTTTGGCGTACATGAGGTCAAACTTGTGGTCCAGCCGGGCCCAAGCTTCAGCAACGGCAGTTGTGTTGGTCAGCATGACAGCGGCGCGGGGCACGGCAGCCAGATCTCCCCCAGGGACAGTAGTCGGAGGCTGGTAGTTGATCCCCACCTGGAGTTGGAAGAAATCAACAACAGGTTAAAACTGTAATGCATCACTGACACTGCCACCCTGCCGTCTTGACAGACGATTGTTTGATTTATTTGGCTGTTTCGGGATTTGAGGTTTGAAGATTGAGCACAACCCACTACTGGCAACGCTGATCGTATTCAGGTACGAACGTTGGGCCTTGTCCAAGTTAGACTGGAAGCACTAGACTCGGGTTTGGCTCTTTTTTTTTTTTTTAGCTCGTCAGTAACTGTGCTCCAAACAAGGCATAATAACTGCAACCCATAATATAAAGTCTGGTCTGAATTGTAGACTCAGTGTGTTGCTCATGCAGCCTAATTCCTCTCTGTCTGCCTAGTTTATTTCAAAGGAAAGATAACACCAATATATCTGGAACACGGCAAACTGCAGAAGCTGCTGGATCAGCAAAGCAATGCCCTAACTGTCCGCCTGTCGGAGCTTTGATCCTAGACCAGGTGTCCACCAAGGCTTATGGTCTGATCTTTAGGCTGCATTTCCTCGAGCTAGGACAATGCTTGTAGCCTCCCAATTGTATTCCTCCGCCCGAAGCCCTTGGCACAATGTAGGGTGTCGGGTTTAGTGAGCACCGCCCAACATTCGGCGCTAACAGAAAGCAGGTAGTACTACCGTCTACTGTCATACATTAGCTCAGTCATATCTGACTAAGACCCCCACATTCGGCGCCAACAAAAAGAAGGTAGTACCGTCTACTGTCATACGATAGCTCAGTCATATCTGACTAAGATATCACTGACAGCTAAGTATAAATAAGGACCCTTTGCATGGCGCACTGAGCATATGATGCAACACCCATATGTTGTATAGAACATTCGGCACTGGGTGGGTGATGGGGTCAGTATCACATGGGCTGCCTTTACTTCCTAAGACATTTCCTGGTAGCTGTTTTAGTGTCGACCTGGGAGCCTGGGTAAAATTTTACAATTCGAATATACCCCGATGTGGATGGAACCCATGATCACCAGGTGAGCAGGTGAGCGTCTAGCCACTGGGATACCGCGGCTCCCTCACTTCAACTATCAGAGAAATACAGAAGACAAGCCTGTCTTAAGTCTTAATATCTCCTCTGTTACATAGGGTGTATTATCAGCTCTGTCATGCACTGAAGTATAACGCCAAAAAGGAGCTTACCCACTACATTCAGTACAGCAGTATAAAACAGTAGAGACTTACACACAGCCTTCAGTGTGAGTGGCAACTTGCAGTCTTGACAGACCAAAGTGTATGAGTTGGAATGTGGCCAATATTCCATCACAATGCCTGGGCAGAGCTTCAGAGGATCATGTGATGCCCAAACGACATGTCCCCTCCCTCGGCCTAGTCTTGTGTATTCCAGAGGAATGGGTAACCAATACGTCTGGCAAAAGGTAGGCTGCAGACGCTGGCGGCTCAGCGTCAATCCTCCGAGACCTCACCACCACGAGCCGGTGGCTGGTTATGGCCAGACCCTGACATCCAAGGGACCCGGCTTAGAGGCGTTCAGCCAAGTCCCATAGGTGAGGGCCTCGTACGAGACCGGACCATAGGGGCGCGCACTACTATCAATCACAAGTGTCCGGACCTGTGTAAAGCGTGCACTATCGTCAGACTCTCCACCTGACTTTTAGCGGCCTCCGCGACCTTCGGGAATAGGCCCGCCAGAGCTACCTCATGAGACATTGCTTGTCTATTGCGAGCAATGTCTCCCTCTCTTCCATATTGAGGCTCCCGCGACCAGCGAGAATAGGGCCACGGAGATTGTGCTCGTCTGCTGCGAACAAATCTCTACCGAGACTGAATAAGTAAAGAAACGATAAAAGTAGTGGACACAGCCTTCAGTGCGACAGTATAAAACAGTAGAGACCTACCCACTGTCTTCAGTACAGCAGTATAAAACAGTAGAGACCAACCCACTGCCTTAAGTACAGCAGTATACAACAGTAGAGACATACAAACAGCCTTAAATACAACATTATAAAACAGTAGAGACCTACCCACTGCCTTCAGTACAACAGTATAAAACAGTAGAGACCTACCTACAGCTTTCAGTACAACAGTATAAAACAGTAGAGACCTACCTACAGCTTTCAGTACAACAGTATATAACAATAGAGACCTACTCACAGCCTTCAGTGCGACAGTATAAAACAGTAGAGACCTACCCACTGCCTTCAGTACAGCAGTATACAACAGTAGAGACATACAAATAGCCTTAAATACAACATTATAAAACAGTAGAGACCTACCCACTGCCTTCAGTACAACAGTATAAAACAGTAGAGACCTACCTACAGCTTTCAGTACAACAGTATAAAACAGTAGAGACCTACCTACAGCTTTCAGTACAACAGTATATAACAATAGAGACCTACTCACAGCCTTCAGTGCGACAGTATAAAACAGTAGAGACCTACCCACTGCCTTCAGTACAACAGTATAAAACAGTAGAGACCTACCTACAGCTTTCAGTACAACAGTATAAAACAGTAGAGACCTACCTACAGCTTTCAGTACAACAGTATATAACAATAGAGACCTACTCACAGCCTTCAGTGCGACAGTGTAAAACAGTAGAGACCTACCCATTGCCTTCAGTACAGCAGTATAAAACATAGTTGTATACCCACCCCAGTGACACAACAGTATAAAACACTGCTATATACCATCTCCCAGATGACACAACAGTATAAAACACTGCTATATACCATCTCCCAGAGCACAACAGTATAAAACACTGCTATATACCATCTCCCAGTGACACAACAGTATAAAACACTGCTATATACCATCTCCCAGTGACACAACAGTATAAAACACTGCTATATACCATCTCCCAGAGACACAACAGTATAAAACACTGCTATATACCATCTCCCAGTGACACAACAGTATAAAACACTGCTATATACCATCTCCCAGTGACACAACAGTATAAAACACTGCTATATACCATCTCCCAGTGACACAACAGTATAAAACACTGCTATATACCATCTCCCAGTGACACAACAGTATAAAACACTGCTATATACCATCTCCCAGATGACACAACAGTATAAAACACTGCTATATACCATCTCCCAGTGACACAACAGTATAAAACACTGCTATATACCATCTCCCAGTGACACAACAGTATAAAACACTGCTATATACCATCTCCCAGAGACACAACAGTATAAAACACTGCTATATACCATCTCCCAGTGACACAACAGTATAAAACACTGCTATATACCATCTCCCAGTGACACAACAGTATAAAACACTGCTATATACCATCTCCCAGAGACACAACAGTATAAAACACTGCTATATACCATCTCCCAGATGACACAACAGTATAAAACACTGCTATATACCATCTCCCAGTGACACAACAGTATAAAACACTGCTATATACCATCTCCCAGAGACACAACAGTATAAAACACTGCTATATACCATCTCTCAGTGACACAACAGTATAAAACACTGCTATATACCATCTCCAAGTGACACAACAGTATAAAACACTGCTATATACCATCTCCCAGTGACACAACAGTATAAAACACTGCTATATACCATCTCCCAGTGACACAACAGTATAAAACACTGCTATATACCATCTCCCAGTGACACAACAGTATAAAACACTGCTATATACCATCTCCCAGAGACACAACAGTATAAAACACTGCTATATACCATCTCCCAGTGACACAACAGTATAAAACACTGCTATATACCATCTCCAAGTGACACAACAGTATAAAACACTGCTATATACCATCTCCCAGTGACACAACAGTATAAAACACTGCTATATACCATCTCCCAGTGACACAACAGTATAAAACACTGCTATATACCATCTCCCAGTGACACAACAGTATAAAACACTGCTATATACCATCTCCCAGAGACACAACAGTATAAAACACTGCTATATACCATCTCCCAGTGACACAACAGTATAAAACACTGCTATATACCATCTCCCAGTGACACAACAGTATAAAACACTGCTATATACCATCTCCCAGTGACACAACAGTATAAAACACTGCTATATACCATCTCCCAGAGACACAAGGGTATAAAGTGCATAGATGTATATTCGCTTCCACTGGCCACTACCATCACGTCGCAAATCCTGTGCAGAACGTGGCTCTTATCACGGCTGGCCTGAAAGACTCCCGATCCGTCGCAAATTCCCCTGTCCCAAGCATTGTCATGAGAAGAGTGACTTGAACGTCAGACCTCCACCGAATGGGACTCACTGGTTGACAGACTTGCAAATGTAGAGACCCAAAGCAGTATACATATAATCGATTTAATGACAGACAGGCAGCGGACAGCCAGAAAGAGAAAGGAAGACACACACAGAGAAGAGAAAGAGTCACACAGAGAGAGGGAGAGAGAGGGGGAGAGTTGCGTGGCTGAAAGAGCGTTCGGTCTTGAACTTCCGGTGCGCTGATAGCAAATTAGTAGGTTATCTACCTACATCGGTGAGTTGGGATTAAGAAGACCTCTCGTCCTTAACTTGAAGATGTCAATTACAAATGCCTCAGAATATCAGAATATTGAAGTGGGTTGACCTGATGGCGAGGGACACTGGTAATACTAAGAGGGAAAGCTAATCCACACGCAAACATCAGTCCAATGTGGAAGAGAGAGAGAGAGAGAGAGAGAGAGAGAGAGAGAGAGAGTATGTGTGTGTGTGTGTGTGTGTGTGAGAGAGAGAGAGAGAGAGAGAGAGAGAGAGTAAAAGAGTGATATAAAGAGAGGGGAAGAGAAAGATAGAGCGAGAGAGGCAGATAGAGATAGGAAGAGTGAGAGAGAGAGAGAGAGAGAGAGAGAGAGACGCGTGTATATGTTATACACACCAAAAAAAAACCTACAATAACTTTTGCAGCTTTTCAAACTACCTTACACCCAGTGGGACACCAGTCCACAAACTACCTTACACTCTGTGGGACACCAACCCACAAACTACCTTAAATCCAGTGGGACACCAATCCACAAACTGGACTGCTCTCTTGGATTTGATGGCCGCGATGGCGGAGTTGACATCTCCCGGTACAACATCTCCTCGGTACAGCAGGGTACAGGCCATGTACTTGCCTCTCTGTGGATCCACCGTAATCTGCCAGAGAATTCCAGAAACTTCATGCATTCATTGGCCACGAAATTAAAAGTACGATCTTTTTTCTTTCGCTCGCGTGAAATTTTTCTATAACTACAATCTTGTCTCTAATAAGAATTTTTTCCTAAAGTTAGTTGCACACCCTTGACAGGACGTCGCAGCTAAACCCATAATTTTTTGGCTGTTTGTTAATTCGTGGCAAGTTTACGTTCAGAAGTTTGCCATTGCTTTCTGAACGAAAGGCAATCATACCATTGTATGACAACTACCCCACTGCGGTCTGCTGCCAAATCGCCCGCAGCTGTGTTTCGAACGCAGAATGCTGAGTTTGCGTCCATAACCGCTTCGCCACTTCTTCCTAAACTACATCGAGAGGTGAATTCCCCGCCAGTCTATCAGCCTGTTCATTCCCCCTATACTACCGCATATCCAGGGCAAAATCATCCATACAATTCACACAATCTGTGACCTCTGAAGCGAGGATAGCCATTCCACACGAAACATTCCTTTCTCCACTTTACTTGGCATACTTGAGCCCGTAATGAATGCAATGTGTGTTGCGGTGGTCTAGATTGCATGAAAGAGGCTTGTGAGAGTAGGACATTATATACAGGTGTAAGAAAGAGACAATGTTGTTTAGTCTTGCAATGAGAATAGGGGCGTTGGAAAACATGGACTGGAAAGATCAGTAGGAGAAGTGACAGAAGCAGTCCGAGAGAGATGATACTGGGTGGACTGAGACTGTAGCATGCAGAAATATCGTCAGTAGAGTAGATCAGGAACATCATGGACAGAACGAACGAACGGACGAACGAACTAACGAACGAACGAACGGACCTCATTTTCATAGGGTTAAGAATTGGACACGCAGGCCCGTCTGACATTCTGCCCTTCTCATCTCTCTGCTCCAATACATTATTGTATTCATACTTCATAAAAAGTCGTGTGAGGTTAATCTTAGACAACAAGAGAAACAATATATGCATTGATCCGATGGGAGATATGAACGCCTTCACCAGTTGGCAGGACACATGATGATTATGTTGATGGGGAGGAGGATGAGGATGAGGAGGAGGAGGAGGAGGATGAGTGGCGCTATTAAATGGTGTAAAACCTTTGATTCTAAGAGAAATGTCCCGGTTTCTCAGTTATAAGTTCTGGCAATCATAGACTAAGAATAATAAACTTATGACAAACCTGGGCAATAAGTCTATTTATATTAGTATATCTAGGCCGGGCGATGTCCAGGTTTCGCTGACAGATATTGTAACATGCCTCATTGTCGAAGATAAAGCAGACGTTAGAATGTTCCAGACAAGTGTGCGCATTTAAGACTGAGTTGTACGGTTCTACAACGGCGGTAGAAATCTGCAAGTAAATGCATATTATTAATGTATTGTGTACCAAGCAACACAGTATACGTTCATTGTTCCTCCATTCATCACACACTGTTCTTTACAATTTCTGTACCATACTTTATTATTTCGGTCACATGTTGGCCGAGAGGTCAAACGCGATCGCGCTGAAACTTCCCGTGTTAACAAACGCCAGAATGGGTTAAAATAATAGTCTTAGGCAGAAAGGCTTCTTCTTCTTCTTCTTCTTCTTCTTCTTCTTCTTCTTCTTCTTCTTCTTCTTCTTCTTCTTCTTCTTCTTCTTCTTCTTCTTCTTCTTCTTCTTCTTCTTCTTCTTCTTCTTCTTCTTCTTCTTCTTCTTCTTCTTCTTCTTCTTCTTCTTCTTCTTCTTCTTCTTCTTCTTCTTCTTCTTCTTCTTCTTCTTCTTCTTCTTCTTCTTCTTCTTCTTCTTCTTCTTCTTCTTCTTCTTCTTCTTCTTCTTCTTCTTCTTCTTCTTCTTCTTCTTCTTCTTCTTCTTCTTCTTCTTCTTCTTCTTCTTCTTCTTCTTCTTCTTCTTCTTCTTCTTCTTCTTCTTCTTCTTCTTCTTCTTCTTCTTCTTCTTCTTCTTCTTCTTCTTCTTCTTCTTCTTCTTCTTCTTCTTCTTCTTCTTCTTCTTCTTCTTCTTCTTCTTCTTCTTCTTCTTCTTCTTCTTCTTCTTCTTCTTCTTCTTCTTCTTCTTCTTCTTCTTCTTCTTCTTCTTCTTCTTCTTCTTCTTCTTCTTCTTCTTCTTCTTCTTCTTCTTCTTCTTCTTCTTCTTCTTCTTCTTCTTCTTCTTCTTCTTCTTCTTCTTCTTCTTCTTCTTCTTCTTCTTCTTCTTCTTCTTCTTCTTCTTCTTCTTCTTCTTCTTCTTCTTCTTCTTCTTCTTCTTCTTCTTCTTCTTCTTCTTCGTCTTCTTGTTGTTGTTGTTGTTGTTGTTGTTGTTGTTGTTGTTGTTGTTGTTGTTGTTGTTGTTGTTGCTGTTGTTGTTGTTGTTGTTGCTGCTGTTGTTGTTGTTGTTGCTGTTGTTGTTGTTGTTGTTGCTATTGTTGTTGTTGGTGGTGTTGATGTTGTTGTTGTTGTTGTTGTTGTTGTTGTTGTTGTTGTTGTTGTTGTTGTTGTTGTTGTTGTTGTTGTTGTTGTTGTTGTTGTTGTTGTTGTTGTTGTAAGACAGTGCAATATGATATTTCTTCTCAGTGAACAGAAATTTATATTATGCACATGAACACCTTAAAACTGTGAAAGAAATTACAATAACCATGCCATTGTCTTGTAACCTGTCAATATTGTTGTTAAAGATGTCAAGAGTGTTAACTACCTGACATCACGGTGCAGACGTCGTTAGGACAGTTTAAAGATGGCCGTCACACTTTTGACATGCACCAAAGAGGAGCAGAGTTCTGTTACCAGTTGTTTTTTTTATCAGTGAAGTGAAAGCTATAGAAATTCATCGGCGAATGGAAGTCCAGTATGGTGATGCATGCCTGTCAGTCCCGGAAGTGTATGAGTGGTGTAGGAATTTTTCACAACAACGTGGCTTCTGTGACAGACTGTTCATGACGGGGTAGTGACCTCAGAGTCGATTGTTTCTACAGGAATCCAAGCACTTTAACGGAGCTGGAGGACTTGCATTAAATGCAGTGGTGACTATATCGAAACATGACACATTTGTTCTTTACATTTTCAGAATATATTCAACCCCCCCCCCCCCCCCCCCTTAAAAAAGTTTTCAGTTGACTCCCTTTCGTAATACTTGTTCATTTGATTGTGTAGCATATTTGACTGTGTACCATAGTTAGTTGTGTACCATATTTGATTGTGTACCATATATGTGGCATTGAATCAGTCAAACAATAAACTGAGTACTGTATATAAAACGTAGGCTAATTTCCTCTTATTGGACACTCTAACAAACTGCAGTTCGTCCATCTACCGATGTCACCTTTCTATTTATATTAATGTCTTGCTTGCACTACCTAAACTTTTCCTGCCACTATGGCTTTTAAAAGTGTGTCATGACATTTAATGTGATCAAAATGTTGAACTTACTTCTCTTTTATTTCTTTCATCGGTTCTCTATTCGTTCCCATCTTTCTAAGATTTCCGTATTTGCTTTTCATTCGGGACGCAGAGGTGTTTCCAGAACACCAGGGCCGGGTTATATACTGGCCAAGACCTATTGACGCGTCCTCGTAAGCGTCCTGGGCAACAGGTCCCTTCGGGGTCCTGGCTAAAGTCAGTAGGATCACCGATTCCTCCGAAGTCGGAGAGTGTCTGCCTGCACGGCGAGGAACCACCAGTCTCCACACCAATAAGCCAGACATGGGACAACGGATACTCACGCAAACCTCAGGTCCGGTGTGACATCACACTGATGTTGGACAACATGATGCCTTCATCCGACATACAGGACTTCGCGTTGGAGCTCAAGCCAACGAACACAAGCAAACAAGCAAGCAAGCTTTCCATTCTATGAAATATCCTATATTCTTCTCTGTATCAACATGTCTTAATCATCATCATGTGCAAAGTGGCGTAGACCTTCATGCTGATCCACATATCTCGGTCCTTTGTGTTGTCCATCAATTATATTGATAACAATCCTCCCGGCCATAGTCTTAGACCAGTGGTTCTCAACCTGTTTTGGTCCATGCACCCTTTCACCATATGTTAGGATGTCATCACCCCTCCCTCTTTTCCAGCGAATGAAAGAAGAAATATCCCCCACCCCCCTTTTCCAAAATTGGCAGCCTCAAAAGGTGTATTTTTTATATTCACAATATTTTATTAGCACTCCAAATTAATCATATTATAACAAACAAACAGTTAAAGCGTCAAAGAATTGTCACTTAATACACGACACCATAAAGCCAGAAAATTATGCTTTATCAAAGAAAACGCTCAATAGACAACCAGGATATTGTGCCTGAAGCCATTTTGAGTCTGCCAATTTGTGATCTTAATTCCCCCCCCCCCCCCCGAAACCCTAAAATCCCCCCCCCCCCCTTGAGGGGAATTCCCCAGTGGTTGAGAACCACTGACCTAGACCATCAACCATGAATTTTATCGCTCTATTTCAACCTCTTCTGAAGCTGATCTTTCCAGCTGTCACGATGTTCTCCAGTGTCTCTCTTTTCCTTATAAGGCCAGAGAGTATCGTTTGTCTCCTTCGTAAAGTTGTGTATATTATTCTGCTTTCATGAGCCTCATCCAGGCAATAGTTGTTAGTTATTCTGACAGCGCAAGGTTTGCGAAAGATTCTCATCAGAAACTATCTCCGCTGCCTCCAGGTTCTTCCTACTGTTCACATCTATGGTAATTTTTCGCTCTTCTCAGTGTTTGCCCTTTTGGTTGGTTGGTTGATTGGTTGGTTGGTTGGTTGGTAGATTGGTTGGTTGGTTGGTTGGTTGATTGATTGGTTGGTTGGTTGGTAGGTTGGTTGGTTGGTTGGTTGTTTAGGCGTGGTTAGTTTGTTATTGATTAATTGGTAGATTAGAGAATACTTTGGAAGACGGCTTTAAGTACGTAGTTCTAAAGCAAATAATCCCTAGTCTAACCTGTGGAGCTGGGTAAATTGTAAACTCCATTTTCGACTTTTTGCTGTAGTCATGGGTTAGCTGAGGCATGAGCAGCGAGGTCAGTCCCGAGCATGTTCCACCGCCAAAGCTGTGAAATATGAAGAAGCCTTGGAGTCCAGTACACTGGTCAGCCTGTCAGAGAAATCAAGCAGAAATATATAATACTGTTCTAAACAACGTTTCCCTCTAGTTAACTTGAATCAAGAAGACACAAAGAATTAATTGCACAGCTTATCGCCTGGCATATATCCATACATCACACACCGTTCTTTACAGTTTATGTAGCATAATGTATCATTTCAGTCACATGTTCGCCGAGAGGTTAAACGCGCTCGCGCGTAAACTTCTTGTGAGTCGATGGCAGGGTAGGGGGTTCACTCCACACAACATTGACTTCTTGTTCAGAAAGCAGTGGCAAACCGATGTGTCAGGTACATACTGCAGAAGTCACTCAATATAAAACAACGCAAACGATGAATAATTCCAGCTGAAACACAACAACACGTATATTCCCACGTTAAATTATTTAGTTTGTTGATAGATCATCCTCATTGCACATCGAACAATTCACTCTATAAGTGCTCGGACCCCCTCCTCTGTAAATCTTGCAGCGTGTAGCGGCTAACGACACCAGTTCTGTGTTAGTGTATAATTTATTAATCTACTTTGGCTTCCTGCATAATGTTCTTGTTTGACCACACTTCTTTTAACTTGCTATTCTCGCAGTCTGGCCATGGTTGTAGATTCACAGTCATCACTCTGTTCTCGCATACGACTTACTTCTCGTAAAGCTTTCAATATCAGCCTGGTCCATGGCTCGTCCGCCTTCCACAGTAGCCTTACCTGCAAGCTTGTCAGTCTGCCCATTTCCCTTTAAATCCGCATGCCCTGGCACAAAAATGAAACTAATCTTTGTCAGCTGTGGCCGCTCCAGAGACAACAACCACTGTCTTCGGGTCCACTCCATTTCTATCTTCCTGAGCATGCTCATTAAGTATTCCCACGTTAAGATTTTCCGAAGCAGTCTGCGATTCATATGACCAAGCTATTGTTGTGTAAACAAAAAGACATAATAGTCAGTTTAAAAGTACCGTAGTAAACAGTTTCATTTATCGTTTAAAATACCATTAACAGATTCAGTGGCAAACAAACAGTAGGTTTGGATCAAATAAAAAATGGGTGGCGGAAAATGGGAAGCACTGGTGTGTCACAAATGTGGTTTCTTCTTCTTCTTTGCGTTCATCCGGAGTGATTTTTTCAGATGTGATTGCGGTGTGTCTGGTTAGGCACCCTCGGGTCGAAACCCTCAGGCCAACACATCCGACTTTTAGCATGAATTTTTGACCAGGTTAGCAATCCTTGGAGACTCTCACTTTTGTGGTACCGTCCACATCTCAGCTGGTCTAGTTGGAACAGTCGAAGACTACACGGTCATCCCTCAAGTGAAGGCAGGGACAGTCCATAGCATTTTCCGCCATCCTGGGTGGCTTCCATAATTGCAGAGCCGGCACATAACGCTCTGGTGCTGGGTTTACCGAGGGAATCGTCACGTCCTGCTCATGGCTGTTTTAATTCCTCACTTCAATATATTGGGCGTTTCGCTCGCCCAGGGCCGTTCCTGCACAAACCAGTCAGCTCTGCGGTTGGTTTCCACTAAGCGAGTTTTCGGACATGTGCTTGTCCCTGTACCCATCAGAGCTGTTCCAGGCACGGCGGACATTCGGAAAACTACCTAGTCAGAGCTGTTCCGAACAAGAGCGGCATTCGGAAACTAGGTAGTCAGAGCTGTTCCTAGCACGGGAGACATTCGGACGAGACATTTCACTCGGACGTAAATGCGTAGTGTCAATTTTTAGTTTGCCACCCGTAGGACGACACTTCCGACTTCCGGCGGGCATTTTTTAGTGAGGTTAGCCTTCCTCTGGTTTCGAGACACGTTAGACTGTTGTAATGTCACCCACATCTCAGCTGGTCAAGATAGAACGATCAACGATATCGTGGTCTGCCCTCAAGGGAAGGCAGGGGCAGACCATGGGGATTATCTCGCTATCCAAGGAGGCTTCCATAATTGCAGAGCCGGCACATATTGCTCTGAGACTGGGCTCACCCAAGGAGTTTCCACGCCCTGCTCATGGCTGCTTTAGTTCCTCACTTCCATGTGTTGGGCATCCCACTTGCCACTGATCGCTCAATCACACACCAGGAGCGGTCAGACTGCGAGTGACATCCACTCGGTAAGCTTTTGCTTGTGACTTCAGACCACGCAATAGGTTCGTTCCATTTCGCGTTGATGAGACATTCTTCCACTTTTGTCTACACTCTCTATGAGTTAGATACAGACAGTTTCCGTAACCCTTCGACTGGGGCACTTTTCTGACTTTTTTGTACTCGCTCACGAGGTAGGCTACATGTGCTGCCGGCTCAGCACCTTACCTTCGTGCAGCAGTGAACGGGAAACGGCCAGGCCCCTTCATCCGGGAAACTCTCATATCCCCCAGCTGGGAGCCTTCGAACATGTATCAGACCTGAGCATGTAGCTTGCTCAGTATCATGTTTCTATTTTCCGGTAGACGGGTATCAGCCTGGCTCTAAGATCCGAGGGTTTGTGGTTTAGAGGCGTTCAGCCACAGCCCTCAACAGGGAGCCTTAAGAGTTTTGTCCGGACCAAGAAATTCTGCCTTTGTGCACCTGATTTAAATTTTGACTGCTATCCTCAGTCTATGCCTGCAGAGCAGCAGGTTGTGTCTCTCTTAGTCTGGTCCCTATCCCATAAGCTGTCCGATATGTAATTTTTCACCCATCGGCAAGCAAATGGGGTCTATTGAGATGTGTACAGTCAGACAAGAGTGTAAGAGTGATGGTGTGTTGTTCCTTTGAGCATTTAAGTCAAGTTGATAGTGCAAGACCATGACAAGGATAAAATGCATTTTAATAAATGGCATACAATTATAACCTCTTCATCAACTCATTTTGGTTATGCATAGTGTAGATAACTGTTCTTCTGCACCTTCCAAATCAACTAACTTGTCTTCTTCTTCTTATAAATCATTTCACATTACCTGCTGCTGTTGTGTTGTTGAGTGGTGTGCTGTGTTGTGTAGTGTGTTGAGTTAACTGCTGTTGATTGGGGTTCTCATAGTTTGTACCACTTTCCCCCCATCTTCATCAGTTAATATGAGTATAACTCATCAAGTAGTCATTGTTCATCATGGCCATCATACATAACTTCTGATGTGTATTTGTTACAAAATGTAATCCATACAAAATCATGACAACAACACTATACATTAGTAAGAGGTTGTTACAAATGTACCTCTCCTAATCCACTCTCCTCCTTCACATTCTTTTATTCTTCTTCTTCTGTTATCAGTGCGCATCATGTCCATTCTGTTGGCTACCAACAGTTGGCTATAGACCGAGGTTTTATTTACCTGTTGGTCTGGACAGATTATCTAGGCCGTCTGTCACAAATGGCGTCTGTGAAGCGTAACCTGTTTTAGGCAGTGCAGCTCATGGGTGCCTTGTCTAAGTGAAAATCTGACATAAATACAACTATTTGTTCTATCAAACCCTATTATTTCAATTCATGAAGAGGAAAGGAAAGATATAATCTCTCTCTCAGCTCTTTAGATTGCGAATAGGCAGAAATAAGTACGTTTTCAAGCGAGGCAGTGGTTCCTGTGCACAAACTGTCTTGTGGTTAGCAGATAACACTTTAAGCAGTTTTTGATGAAATGCATAAGAGTGCGTTTGAATTCTCACCTCGTACATTTTTCTGTGATAGCATGTTGTAGTATGGACACATTAAAGCTAACAGATATCTTGAAGAACTTCAGAGGTTGCAGTTTTGAGAACGTGTGAGATTGTCAGTTTGCCGGGGAACCGGCTCTGTGTAGTCAGAAGCTAGCAGTCGACAATTTTACACTTCAGAGGTTTTATTTTATCAGTAATACATTTAAATTGACGCACAAACACTGGATACCTCTACTGTATACATCTGGGCATCAGATAGATCTGAGGATTCACATGCTTACCTCGGAGTTCGGATCAAACTGCCGTCCTTTTCATGAAAAACACAGGTCGCCTAGCGATCTGACCGTTCGTCAGGCCGATTGAAGGAGAAGTGCTCGATTTGAATATTGAACGCTAGCGGCAGGTCAGAGTCGTCATCACGTGACCGGCCCCGTCCAATAATCTCCCTAATTGTAGACGCTGTAATTTCTAATTTTAGACGACACCCGTCCATCTCTGGTGTCATGTTGGTGTTCGTTCGCGTTAGTGTTGTCAATTGTATAATTCCCTCTGTTTTGGTGTGCAAATTTTGACGTACTGTACAATGATGGTGGTTCATTATGTCACACCTACCCAGTGCCGAATGGTCTATACAAGTATGGGTCTAGCATTGTTTGCCCAATGAGCCTTAAGATGTATATAAGAGTTCTTTACTTTACTTATTCCTCTCCAAAGCTCAGAGAATATTTGGTAATTTAATCGCAAATGAAAAGGCCAGAATTCTCATATCAGTTTGCAATGAAATTCAGTGAGTTTTTGCAATCAATTGCTTCCCTCTTTTATCATCGCGCCGTCTGATCCGTTAGAATTTTTATAAGGTAGTCGTTAGTCGCGGTTCCAATTTTACGGCAAATGGTCACTCCATAAAGCTCCGTTCCTGTGCCAGTAAATAACACACAAACTGTTCATCACTTGTCCCATATGAACAAGTGGAACCGACAGCAGTCCAGACAAACCAGCAGCACTCACAGGCATACATACATATGTTAACACAAGATAAATTATAAATGGTGATGAACTGCCATTGAATGTTACCGTTGTATAGGGTATGATGGTTAGTTACTGAACCCGCAACTGGTAAAAGGAGGTCAATAATAAATTATTTGCTAGATCTGATAATCAACATCAGATTGGTTAATTAACAGTTTAACAAAGAAAGTCTGATAGAGCAGAAAGCTCTCTATCTATCAAGCCCGTGTCCTTAGTGCTCTTCTTTGTGGCAGTGAAACCTGGTCAACTTATTCACACCATGAGAAACGTTAGAGCGGCTTTCATATGCGGTGTCTGAGAATGATACTTAGTATTAAGTGGCAAAATAAGATCTCCAATACCGAAAATCGCGTGGTCGTTTTGTTCCACTTATAGTCTTCGTAGACTTAGATGGATAGGACACAATAGGAGGATGGACAGTAGTACAATAATCAAAGTACTGGTGAACTTACAGATCTCGTGGTCGGCCTCTACTGCGGTACAAATATGTCTGTAAGCGTGACATCAATGATACAGGCTGTGATATTCCACCTTTGGAGCTGATCGGTAACGGAATAAAGAAACAGGAAACATGACTGCATATAGGTCAGAGACTGAACGTATGAGACGTTAGATGATGCGTGATGGTGAACAAGTCCATGTGATCACATGCAACCTTGTGGACAAACATTTACATCGCGAATTTGTCTGTTCAGTCACATTTGCTATCGCCATGGCTTGTAGTTATTATTTCTTTTTTGAAGCACAATGTAACAAATTATGATCTGTCAAGGCGGTAAAATGGCAGTTCAAACGGTAGAATACGATGGTTAGTTATTGAACCTGCATCATAATAATATAGTTAGATACATGGTTATTGAACTTGCATTTGATCAGATAAGATAGGTATTGAACCTGCAATTGGTTGAATAAGATAGTTAGTTATTAAACTTGCGATTGTCGGATATGATGGTTAGTTATTGAAGCTGGAAATGAAACTGACAGATGGTTTAATACATGAATGAATCTACTATGTATAGGTTTGGATCCTAGCTAGTACGGTTCGTGCATGTGTAGAGATTCTCTGTGCATGATGACCTTATGGAAGGAGTCTGCAGCACTTATGGTGATATCAGTGTTTACAAACACATAGACTTATCTTCTCTTTACACACGATTAGCTAGTTCAAGCTGAACACGTTAATTAGTTGTTTGAATCTGATACACCAGACAGGATCAAGCTTCAGAGGCATAACGGTTTTAATTGCTTTAGTTTTTGGGAAGCATACTTCATGCTGTCAATGATAATGTCTTCTTTTATGGCGATAGAAACTCTCCAGAGGCATACTCTTCTGTGAGCATAAATAGTTCTTTTACAGGAAGGCCTGCAGTCAGACCTGTGGTCAGAACAAATACATTTATCGTTTGAACAGAGCTGCGAGCTTACTCTCCAACATTCACTCTGGGTATGGGTTTGGGGTCTGCTGGCAATGGAAGTCCTTGGGAGAAACATGACCATCCTATCTTAATTCTGGCCGGTTTATATGTACTGCGCTGAAACCTCCCGTGAGTACACCCCAATATACAGCTCAGAATATGTGAAATTCCAATACCGATATTGTACACCCAGATGGTCTTTGAACATGGAGTAGTGAACGAGAGCTATTCAACAAGGTGCAGCTAGAGATAATTTTTTGGGAGAATCGGGACTGAAAGAATGTCTGGACACCAACCTCACTCAGATAGAATCGGGTCTGAAATAATGTCTGGACACCAACCTCACTCAGATAGAATCGGGTCTGAATGAATGTCTGGACACCAACCTCACTCAGACAGAATCGGGTCTGAATGAATGTCTGCACACCAACCTCACTCAGACAAATGGGGTCTAAAATAATGTCTGAACACCAACCTCACTCCGACAGAGACAGGTTGTTCTGGGAATCGGGTCTGAAAGAATGTCCAGACACTAACCTCACCCAGACAGAGACAGGTTATTCTAGGAGTCGGGTCTGAAAGAATGTCCAGACACTAACCTCACTCCGACAGAGAAAGGTTATTCTAGGAATCGAGTCTGGAAGAATGTCTGGACACAAACCTCACTCCGACTGGTGATGGCGGCAGCAAACTGTGAGCAGCGCCATCTATGTCTTCTGTACGAGGGGCTGGTCATGTCTGTTTTGGAGTATGCAATGGCAATCCTGACTCTCAGCCATAAGCAGATAGAAAGGATGGAAAGGATACAGAATGAAGCTATGCGCATTATTCTTGGATGTACAAGAGATACAGCATGCAGGGCGATGCGCTACCTTCTTGATTTTCCAACCATTGAAGAGAGAATACAAGGGCACGCGCCTACCTCAGAATTAACGCAAACACACAACATCCACTGCATAGTGAAATTAGGAAGGTGAAGGGCAGCACGTTAAAAAGAGGACGGTCGTGGATGGGTCAAGCCGAAGACATTCTTCAACAGGTGTGTTCACTTGAGGACTTAGAACCTGGCGAGGAGTGGGTGCAAGTGCCAACAGACTTCTGCACATCCTTTTCAGTTTGCATCCAACTAGATAGAAAATGCAGACAAGAAAATCCGGCTGCTGTTGAGGCTGAAGTACAAGCGTTGATTTTCGAGAATTCGCTAGACGGTGACGCGGTCATCTACACAGATGGGTCGGTCGTCCGACATGTGAGAAGCTCATGGGCCTTTACAGCTCGGGCCGGAGGGAGAATTGTGAAGGAGGACTCTGGTGCTTTCACTGAAACCACAAGTAGCCTGACCATGGAAGTCATGGCAGTAAGTAAAGCAATAACATGGCTCGAGACACAGACATTCACTAGGGCTTGTTTCCTTAGCGACTCAATGAACATGATCAAGAGGATAGAGGAGGGGTCGATCCGAAGAGAATGGTTGCTGCCTGTGAAGCGGTCTCGGCTGGCAAAGATTAGTTTCATCTTTGTGCCAGGGCATGCGGGAGTACAAGGAAATGAGCGGGCTGACAAGCTCGCAGGTGAGGCTACTGTGGAGGGCGGACGCGCCATGGACCAGGCTGACATTCTGAATGCTCTACGAGAAGTGAGACTTTTGCGAGAACCAAATGATGACTGTGAATCTACAACAATGGCCTGACTGCGGGAGCAGCAAATTAAAAGAGGGGTGGCCAAACAAGAACACTACGCAGGAAGCCAAAGAAGATTGATAAACCAACACAGAACTGGCGTCGTTAGCCGCTACACGCTGCGGGATTTGCTGAGGAGGGGATCCGAGCACTTATGGACTGAATGGTTCGATGTGCAACGAGAATGATCTGTCGACTAACTAACTAACTAACTAACTCACTCCGACACAAACAGGTTATTTCTTGGGAATCGAGTCTGAAAGAATGTCTGGACACCAACCTCACTCCGACACAAACAGGTTATTTCTTGGGAATCGAGTCTGAAAGAATGTCTGGACACTAACCTCACTCCGACACAAAGAGGTTATTTCTTGGAATCGGGTCTGAAAGAATGTCTGGACACCAACCTCACTCCAACAGAGACAGGCCATGTTTAGCACTCAAACCACGTGTTCTTTGTCGGATTTAAGAGTGAAACCACAAATCTTTCCATAGATTTAATTAATGCAATTTTCCAATAGACTTCGCTAATACAATGTTTTCCCATAGACTTCACTAATGCAGAGTTTTCCAATAGACTTCACTAATGTAATTTTCCTATAGACTTTACCAATACAATTTTCCCCATATACTGCACAAATGCAG
Organism: Cepaea nemoralis; assembly: GCA_014155875.1. Classification (NCBI taxonomy): domain Eukaryota; kingdom Metazoa; phylum Mollusca; class Gastropoda; order Stylommatophora; family Helicidae; genus Cepaea; species Cepaea nemoralis. Next base: position 27,419 of record JACEFZ010014610.1, read on the forward strand.
GGTTCCCATAAGCTTCACTAATACAATTTTCCCATAGACTTCACCAATGCAGAGTTTTCCCTAGACTTCACTAATGTGGTTTTCCTATAGATTCCACTAATACAGTTTTCCCATATACCACACTAATGCAGGGTTTCCATATACTTTACTAATACAATTTTCCCTATAGACTTCACTAATGTAGTTTTCCCATAAACCAGGGGTGGCCAACACGAGGCCCGCGGGCCGCATGTGGCCCGCCGGGAGTCATGTTGCGGCCCGCGGAGCTAGGTCAAATGAACATAAATATTAACTTTATTGTACATATCACCAAAAGATCATTACATCATGAGTCGTTCCTATTATATATTTTTTAATTATAGTTAAGAGAAAATTGAAATACCTCGCATTTTTGGAAAAATTCATAGATTTTAGCTATTTAAAATATCCCGCTACTTGACACTCAAGGTTACTTAGTTTACTTATATTTGTCCGACGCTAGGTGTTGATAAAATTTAATATGTTACTTCAACTTCTGATATATGTTCTGTGGTCTTCAGCGTCTTCGGGAAGCTCGCAACACTATCGGACTCATACTCATAAATACTTTCAGGCAAGCTTGACAAAGTTTCGAGTTATTCTATAGTTTCGTTCTATTATCGCCAATGCGTCTGGAGAGATTTTGCGATCGACGTTAAAATACATATTTAAAATATTTAAAATAAGAGTTCAAACTACTTTAACCAAGTATCCTGTCTACCATATCGATTCTATAGGTAAGTAAACCCTGAAAGGTTTTATTTATGTAATTTAAATTAATTAATTAATTATTATTAATTATTATTACCCGTGATGTTTTATTTATTTTTTTTCAGTTAGAAAACGAAGACCTACAATGGCGCCATTTAGTGAAAACGTTGGACCAAAGAAGAGAAGAATCACAGAAGAATTAAGAAGTTTTCAAGACAGGTGAACTATAAACTATTTTTTTTTCGTGGAAATTAAAACAAATCCCATATGCTTGATATGCAACGAATCTGTTTCTGTTTTGAAAGAGTATAACATCGAAAGGCACTACGAAACTAAACATGCAAATAAGTGTGATAAGTACAAAGGGCAATTTCGACAAGACCAAGTAAATGACTATTTAAAAAAGAAATTATGCAAATAAGTTTGATAAGTACAAAGGGCAATTTCGACAAGACCAAGCAAATGACTATTAAAAAAAAATTCTGCAAATAAGTTTGATAAGTACAAAGGGCAATTTCGACAAGACCAAGTAAATGACTATTTAAAAACAACATTCTGCACATCAAAAGGTATTTACTAAAGCAGGTTCAGAGTCAACTGCTATGTAAAAGCTAGTTATGCAGTAGCCATGATACTAGCAACAACAACAAATCGAAGCCATATTCAGATGATGAAATTGTTAAGGAATGTTTGGAGTCGTCATTAAAATTCTGTGTCCAGAAAAGAAGAAGAATTTCTCAACAATATGTCTGTTTCTTCAGACTATTACTACGTGTGTAGACGACATTTGAAAACATACTGAAGATAATTTGAAAAGTCGAGCATCCGAGTTTATATTTTATGCTCTAGCATTGGATGAAAGCACAAATATGGCAGATACTGCCCAACTGGCAATTTTTATCAGGGGTGTTAATGTCCATTTTAAAAAGACAGAAGAATTAGCAGCACTGTATCCACTTAAGGACACTACTAAGTCACGAAATTTGTTATGGGCAGTTACATCGACATTGAATCGCTTTTCGTTACAACTTAACAACTTATCGGTCTTAACAATGGATGGTCCTCCAGCAATGGTTATGAAACACGAAGGTTTAGTAAAATTGATTTAAAAATGAGGCCTCCAAAGCCGGTAATACTTCAGTGCTAAATTTCCATTGCATTATTCATCGGGAGAATTTATGTTCGAGATTCCTCAAAATGGACCAATGTCATGAAAGTGGTGTCAAAATAGTGAGCTTCATTACGTCGAACGGGTTGAATCACTGTCACTTCCAAGAATTTATAAAGTCTTTGGACTCAGATTATAATGACGTTACATTTTATGTAGAAGTAAGATGGCTGACCCATGCCAAAATATTGAAAAGAGTGTTTGATTTACAGTAAGAAATACAATCATTCTTTGCAAGCAAGCCAAAAAGTATCCCAGAGTTTGAAGACAAAGAGTGGGTTTACGACTTTGCATTTCTGGTCGATATAACTAGCCACCTAAGTGACGTTAATACTCGTCTACAAGGAGAATATAAATTATTAATAAGATGTATGATCATATTTCTGCATTTCAAATGAAACTTGGTCTTTGGGAACAACAGTTTAAGGACAAAATACTATACTCACTTTCCTACATTGTTATTGCAACCCGAAGTCACACAGGTGGCGTTGGATAAATACGCTTCTTTGATAACTGTCTTAAACCTCCAATTTGAAAACCGACTTCGAGATTTTTAAAAACACCATGTGTTTTTTTTTTTTTTTTTTCCATTTGCAACGCCATTCTGGGTAGATGTGAATTTATTGCCAGAAAAATTACAAACGGAACATTGTAAAATGTGTTGTGATAAACAGTTAAAGGAGAAATTCCACCAAGTTGGTTTGGACGAGTTCTATAAAACGTATTTGGACAAGGATAAATATCGTGCATTTGACAAACATTTTCTGTCGATAGTTTCGCTTTGGAAACACTTATGCTTGCGAACAGCTTTTTTTAGTCGCATGAAGCACATCAAATCACAAGTGAGAACACGAATTACTGATGTTCATTTAGAAAACTGTTTGCGTGTAGCGACAACATCAGTTGAGATCAATTTTGGTGCACTTAGTTCTGCAAAACAAAGTCAGATGTCTCACTTTTGAATATTTTTAAATTGTCTGATAAATATGTTTGATTCTCAGTTATGTTTTAGTTTCTTTAAAAAATATACATATTCCTTGTTTTTGTTGTTGTTGTAAACATTAAACAAGGCAAGCGTTTGACCACGACTTCACCTACTGGGAAGCGACGATGTAGTCGAAACTGTAGCACGCTTGCTTTTTTTTTTTACTTAAAAAAAAAAATAGGTGCGAGGCCCGGCAGGAAATATGATTTCTGAAATTTGGCCCGCCTGCTGAAACAGTTGGCCACCCCTGCCATAGACTCCACTAATACAATTTTGCCATATACTGCACTAATGCAGGGTTCCCATAGGCTTCACTAATACAATTTTCCCATAGACATCACTAATATATTTTTCCCATATACTGCACTAATGCAGGGTACCCATCCATCCATCCATCATGTGCCATGCCGGTATAGCGTGGGCGGTCATGTTCTACCATCTCACTCGATCACCAGATTCGTGGATCAGCTCTGTGTTCCTGTCTCGACCATGTCACGTGGCCAAGCCATCCAGGTATTTACTTCTCGGTCTTCCCCGTGGTCTCTTCCCTTCGATCTTGCCAGTTGTTACCAAGTTCTCCAAGTCATTTCTTCTCATAACATGCCCAAAATATTTTTACTCTCTACTTCTAATATCTCTAATCAGTTTACGATCTTCATTTGTTTCTTGAAGGACTTGTTCATTGGTTTTTCAGTCTGCCCATGGTATTCTTTGCATTTTCCTCAGAAACCACATTTCCACAGCCATCAGCTGTTTTTCAGCTTGACTGCTTATTGTCCACGCTTCACATCCATACAAAAGTATAGGTTCTATGTAGCACTTCAACACTCTTTTTCTCGTTTCAATTGATATCTTTTTATTGGTATGTTTTTCATCTAGCAAAAGGCTACCTTCGCAAATAGCAATTCTTGTTCTAATGCTTAAGAATATGCCCATTTACTCGTATATAACATTATGGTATTTCCTTTCTTCCCAGTGACGACCATAATATGTGTCTTCTTAATATTCAGTTCTAACCCTAATTGTTCACTGTGTGCAACAACCGCGTCTACTAAATTTTGCAGGTCCTGTTCATTGTCTGCAATCAAGACTGTATCATCTGCATATCTAATGTTATTGATGTATCGTCCCCCAATGTTGATTCCTTCCATATCTTATATATAAAAGGCGATCTCCGTCTGTCTGTCTGTATGTCCCTATGTCCTTTATGCGCTCGCGAACGGCCCATCCGATTGAGATGAAATTTTCTACACGTCTTCCTTTCATTCCAGCGCAGCCCACTGTCATATTTTTTAGTGTGAAATCGGCTGCTTACCCAATATTATTTAATTTTCCATTTTTCATTATAATTTCATATATCTCAGGGGACCTAACTCTGTAAAAGTTATTTCAAGGGGAATAACTTTTCTGTATACCTTATAGTCATATTGTGGCATCGTTTTCAAAGATTTATAAACTCTGTGTCTATAGTTATGTACCGGCATATGAGTTATAATAAATAATGATACAATCTTTAAGGCATTTTCAAAGTTTTCATAAAAATAATGCACAATGCATAACATTGTAACTCATCTTTTTATGCTTAAGAAGTTACTGTAGTCATGCAGGTGATTAGAAAGAGTTTTCATTAAAAATAATGGATGGTGTGTGGAAGGACATTCTTTTAAGTTACTTTTTTTGTTGTATGAATTTAATGAGACGCTACCCGCCAGGAGCTGGGCGAAGCCACGCCGGGTCAGATAGATAGACAGACCCACCTTTTCGCTGCAGTTGTCTACTCCTCCTTTTCCTTCTTCTGCTGATGCTGCTGCCGCCGCTCCATTTACCCAAGTTAATTGTTGGGGAAGATGTAAAGATCTTTCAAGTGCTCTTTCTAATGCTTTTTGTAAGTTGGTCTTCGTTTATCTAAGGTTGTTCTAACTGCAACCAATAAATGATTAGACAGACAGGCAGACAGACAGACAGACAGACAGACAGACAGACTGAGAGGGAGGGCGGACAGACAGACAGACAGACAGACAGACAGACAGACAGACAGTCGGGAACGGGAACTTATATGACTACTTATATGAATTAAATGAGATGCTCGCCATCAGGGGCTGGGCGAAGCCGGGCCGGATCAACAGACAGACAGACAGACAGACAGACAGACATACAGACAGACAGACAGACAGACAGACTAGATAGTCGGGAACGGGAACGGGAGCTTATATGACTATTTATATGAATTAAATGAGATGCTCCACACCAGGAGTTGTGCGATGCCGGGCCGGGTCTGACAGACAGACAGAAAGACAGACAGAAAGAAAGACAGACAGACAGACAGACAGACAGACAGACAGACAGACAGACAGACAGACAGACAGACAGACAGACAGACAGACAGACAGACAGACAGACAGTCGGTAACGGGAACGAGAACTTATATGACTACTTATATGAATTAAATGAGATGCTCCCCACCAGGGACTGGGCGAAGCCGGGCCGGGTCAGCTAGTCTTATATATAAAAGGCGATCTCCGTCTGTCTGTCTGTATGTCCCTATGTCCTTTATGCGCTCGCGAACGGCCCATCCGATTGAGATGAAATTTTCTACACGTCTTCCTTTCATTCCAGCGCAGCCCACTGTCATATTTTTTAGTGTGAAATCGGCTGCTTACCCAATATTATTTAATTTTCCATTTTTCATTATAATTTCATATATCTCAGGGGACCTAACTCTGTAAAAGTTATTTCAAGGGGAATAACTTTTCTGTATACCTTATAGTCATATTGTGGCATCGTTTTCAAAGATTTATAAACTCTGTGTCTATAGTTATGTACCGGCATATGAGTTATAATAAATAATGATACAATCTTTAAGGCATTTTCAAAGTTTTCATAAAAATAATGCACAATGCATAACATTGTAACTCATCTTTTTATGCTTAAGAAGTTACTGTAGTCATGCAGGTGATTAGAAAGAGTTTTCATTAAAAATAATGGATGGTGTGTGGAAGGACATTCTTTTAAGTTACTTTTTTTGTTGTATGAATTTAATGAGACGCTACCCGCCAGGAGCTGGGCGAAGCCACGCCGGGTCAGATAGATAGACAGACCCACCTTTTCGCTGCAGTTGTCTACTCCTCCTTTTCCTTCTTCTGCTGATGCTGCTGCCGCCGCTCCATTTACCCAAGTTAATTGTTGGGGAAGATGTAAAGATCTTTCAAGTGCCGGGCCGGATCAGACAGACAGACAGATAGATAGTCGGGAACGGGAACTTATATGACTACTTATATGAATTAAATGAGATGCTCCCTATCAGGGTCTGGGCGAAGCCGGGCCGGGTCAGACAGACAGACAGATAGACAGACAGACAGATAGATAGTCGGTAACGGGAACGGGAACTTATATGACTACTTATATGAATTAAATGAGATGCTCGCCATCAGGGGCTGGGCGAAGCCGGGCCGGATCAGACAGACAGACAGACAGACAGACAGACAGTCGGTAACGGGAACGAGAACTTATATGACTACTTATATGAATTAAATGAGATGCTCCCCACCAGGGACTGGGCGAAGCCGGGCCGGGTCAGCTAGTCTTCTATATTTCTGAACATATTTTCACTGTGCAGGGAAAAAACGATCTGGAGACATTACAAATCCCACAGGCTTTACTAATACAATTTTCCCATATACTTCACTAATGCAGAGTTTTCCCATAGACTTCACTAATGTAGTTTTCCAATAGACTCCACTAATACAATTTTCCCATAGACTTCACTAATGTAGTTTTCCAATAGACTCCACTAATACAATTTTCCCATAGTCTTCACTAATGTAGTTTTCCCATAGATTTCACTAATACAATTTTTCCCATTGACTTCACTAATACATAGTTTCCCGATAGACTTCTCTAATGTAGTTTTCCCATAGACATCACTAATCTGGAGCTTCCCCATAGACTTCACTAATGCAGTTTTACCAGAAACGTTACCAAGTCAGATTATTTGATATTCCTAGACTATGTCTATTTGCCTGCCTACATGACTGTATGACTGCCTGTCTATCTGCTTATCTTTTGTGTGTCTGTTTATCTGTCTCTGACTGTCTGTCTCTGCAAGTCTGTCTGTCTGTCTGTCTGTCTGTCTGTATGTCTGTCTGTCTGTCTGTCTGTCTGTCTGTCAGTGGGTGGGTCGGTGAATTCGATGGGTCGGTCTACTATAATAAAAATGTAGCTTACCTCACTTTATTCTCAGTGTTTCTTTAACTCTTTCTGATCTAGTCAGTTAAGAAATGTAAACATAAACCCATTTCAATTTACGCTCTAGCGTTGTGAAGTTGACTTTCACATATACTAGAATGCGTTTTATGAGTTTGGGTGATAGGTACCCAAATCGCATTCTTTCCTTTCCAGTTTCCAGACATGTGGATCTTGAGACAATCTGACATTCTGAGATCTTAGAAAGATATTTTCAAAGACCATACTCCACGCGGCTGGGGAAATTACCGCCACGTAAAAGAACCCTAGTGCCACTATTATTATGAATCATAAAACACACCATACAGACAGACATGTGAACAATGTCTCAGTGGTTCCGCTCATCATTGCTGAAATACCAGTCTCAGACAACACGAAGACGCCGGCGGGTCGCTGGATGAAACCACTTGGTGTTTACCCTGGTTAGTCTCTTATCAATTTCAGTGATAGGTAGCAGATAAGTGGTTCTCAACATATATGTGATTTTGGGTCTTATTTCGGTCATGATAACATGACGTGCCACATCGAAGATTTTATCGGGAAGAAATGGGTTCAATTAGGAATAAATAGGATAAACTAATGTCAGCCCTGCATTTGTAGTCCCACTACATGATCACAGGAGTGCAAAGTGTGACACTGTCAGTTATACTAAGGCACGATACGATGAGACCAAGGACCTGTTTCTCGTCGTTTTCCTAGAATACTTGCTGTAGAGTGTTAAAATTAACTGGTACCAGTTTAAGGAATCTGGATTGAATTCAGAGCTACTCTGAACGAGAACAACATTTAGGACTTGTCGATTGAACTCAACAACATTTAGGACTTGTCGATTGAACTCGGGAGGAATTTACTTTTTTGTTTACAAATCGTTTCAATTTCTGACATAATCTACGGAATGCTGCTCTTAGATCAGGTGGTAGTTCCACACCGAGTTTGCTGTTCCGTATTGAGACCATTGACTTCGCATCTGTGAAAAGAGCTATGTGTGTTTTTTATTTTTTTTTATTTACTTCTCTCTGTTCACGGCAATTCTGTTGCAGTTTTCAATTACTCTACCTCTGCCTAGAAGCTACTTGAGAATGTCCCAGTTGACACTAACTCTGCTTTACGTGCTCCATGTATTTAGATGTAGGAGAATGCATCCACCCCCATTTCCCATTGATGATTTTGCTGTTCCATTTTTGCTGACACAAGCATGTGTCCAGGTGCTAATTGGGAAACTTTCTTATATGTGGTTAGGGCTATTTTCCTTCTTTCTGCTTCACTTTCACCGTTCTTTTTGTTTAAAATACCAGGAATGTTTTCTATCATCTCAGCCAGGTGCTGCTGTCCCACAGCTGGGGACCTGTCTGCATAGCAGATTGATTTGGCTGTTGATATGTTCGGTAAAGAATCCATCCTAAATGGTGTTTTCGCAGACTTATATAACGGTCTCGCAAATAGTCTTTCCCTTCCAAGACCATTAAACCTCTGACACATGTGGGTGGTCTATCAATCTTTTCTAATTACCTGTCGGTAACTATAGCTTTCAATTTTTAGGTTGTTTAGTGCGTCCTCTAGTCTCTAATTCTTACCCCTAATTCTTACGCAAGGGTGCAGTCACTTGTGAGGCAACCAGGACTGCAAGAGGTGTGAAGAAAAGACAGAACAGAAAAACCACTGCAGAAAATCCTCCTCCAGAAACGTCAAGCATTCTTTGTCCACATTGTCAAAGAACATTTCGAGCCAAAATAGGCCTTATCAGCCATCTCAGAACTCACGGCTCCATACTTTCAACCCCACTGGATGAAATAAATGGTCATCATCATTCTTGATGGACAAACAAGACAATTCTTACCCCTACTTCTATTAGCGCCAAACAATGCATGTTTATTTAACTACACATTTTCTCATTGTTGCTAGGTCTACTATCTCTTCTATCACGAAATGGTAAACTCATGACGCTCTTCACAGATGCGAACTCATTTGCTTCAATACTGCAGAGCAAACAACAGTGCAGAACTAGCAACGTTTTCTGGAACATACTTGCAAATTAATATGGTGGCAGATTTACATGGCAAGGTGCACTACTATCTCAGCACGAGATAGATATACTCTAGGATTAGGACAAGAGGTTAATGAGAATCACTTACAGAACAAAGGAATCTCCATGGCGAAGGTGTTACACTGTCTGTCTCTCGCTCCGAAGGTTGTGGGTTCGATCCCGGGATATGTCGTTCGGTCCACGAGTGCCAATTTTCTCAGAAATTCCCGGGGGTCTTCGCTGGAGCTGCAAAGTTCGTGCTTTGTGCGACGCTTTCCGCAGGCCGCTCTGTGAGCTATGTGGGATAAACTCTTTTTATACTTTAAACAAAATAAAAAAATAAAAAACTTACCGAACAAATACCGCATGTTTAATATATTAAATGGAGGAGATGCGGATGAATGTAACTTTGGAACTGGTAGCATGACAGCTAAACATTCACTGGTAGAGAGACCAACTTATGCACAACAGAGAAAATATTTAGGCGGAAACACGCTCCATATGAGGACACGTTCTGTGGAGCTGTCAACACAAGCCTAAGTTGATTGCAGATCTCTTTAAATACTTTCATATTAATGTATAATGAAGGTGCACGAAAAAAAAACGAAGAAGAAGAAGAAGAAGAAGAAGAAGAAGAAGAAGAAGAAGAAGAAGAAGAAGAAGAAGAAGAAGAAGAAGAAGAAGAAGAAGAAGAAGAAGAAAGAAAGAAAGAAAGAAAGAAAGAAAGAAAGAAAGAAAGAAAGAATGAACAAATCTACAGTATTGAAACACACCTAATTGATCATGTATCGGTTACTTTGCAGCACATCACCGTCATCACGGCACACTGAGAGGGTTCTCGATGCCTATGAACAGACAACATAAAACAAATACACACACACACATTAACAGACAGGCACAGATATACTGTCAGACAGACAGACCAAACGCACAGCCAGATATATAGACAGACCGACGGAGAGCCAAACAGACAACGGATAGACAAATCACTATCTGTGCCTGTCTGTTGTTTTCGTTTCTTTTGTTTTATGTTCGTCTGTTTCTAAAATGCTAGAGACAGACAGACAGACAGACAGACAGACAGACAGACAGATAGACAGACAGATAGATAGATAGTTAGACAGACCGATAGATAGATAGATAGATAGATAGATAGATAGATAGATAGATAGATAGATAGATAGATAGATAGATAGATAGATAGATAGATAGATAGATAGATAGATAGATAGATAGATAGATAGATAGATAGATAGATAGATAGATAGATAGATAGATAGATCTGACCCGACAGATAGAGAGGGTGGGATAGACGGAGGGAGAGGCGGACGGGCAGGCAGACAGACAGATAGATAGACAGACCAGACAGACAGACAGACAGCCGGGCCGACAGACAGTCGGGAACGGGAACTTATATGACTACTTATATGAATTAAATGAGATGCTCCCCACCAGGGACTGGGTGAAGCCGGGCCAGGTCAGACAGACAGACAGACAGACAGACAGACAGACAGACAGATAGTCGGGAACGGGAGCTTATATGACTACTTATATGAATTAAATTAGATGCTCCCCACCAGTAGCTGGGCGAAGCCGGGCCGGGTCAGACAGACAGATAGTCGGGAACGGGAGCTTATATGACTACTTATATGAATTAAATGAGATGCTCCCCACCAGGAGCTGGACGAAGCCGGGCCGGGTCAGACAGACAGACAGACAGACAAACAGACAAACAAGCAGACAGACAGACAGACAGACAGACAGACAGACAGACAGACAGATAGATAGATAGATAGATAGATAGATAGATAGATAGATAGATAGATAGATAGATAGATAGATAGATAGATAGACAGACAGACAGAGAGAGAGAGAGAGAGAGAGAGAGAGAGAGAGAGAGAGAGAGAGAGAGAGAGAGAGAGATTCACAAGTACAACATAAATCTCTCAACCGTACAGCTCATGACTATGCCATGTGGAATCCTTGCACACTGATGCATCACATACTGAGCTCTCCCACACGGCAAGAAATGTCAACATGAGCGATTATCTCCACTGACTTTGATACCCATTCCCAAGACCAAATAGGATTCGCAGGTGATCTGCAACCATCTAACCAAGTACCAACATCTTGTGAGTGATGCACGCCTGGCATAGTTTTTCTAGAATCATCTGGGGAATTCCATCTCCCCACATCTGGTGAGCGTGGTGGTAGAAAGATTCGGGGTTAATGGAGCGTAAGATATAATGTTTACGGATAAAGATAATGAACTGCGCGTTAGGTTCCTCTCGCTGGGTGGAATCCTGGAGGTGTCTTGGCCAGTTTGTTTATGCGTTAATTATGATGTTTTTCACACATACAGGGAGTTTTCTACGCTCAATTAAGTATAGAGGTATAATCTGTGATTTTATGTCTCTTCAGATTTCATACTCTCCTATATCTATTCATGTTTTCCCTTCAACTTCCTACGATCCCATCTGTTGAACTAGTACTTTTAGACTGAGGATGAGTGAACTAAAACACAAATTACAATAAAGTGTGGTGAAGGAGTTCCTTCATTTAACAATAGAAGCCTCCGCTAGTGGAATGAACTACTTGCCGCCTGTTAGGTTCCCAAAGATTTCAGAACTGTTTCTTCTTCTACTGTTTCGTGTTTGCAGGTTGTTATTCTTCTTGAATTCCCTTCGGTTGAATTATCCACTATCGCGACACTGCTGTGGGTGATTTGGAAGCATGTCGCCTTGCCCTAGTTTTTATACATTGGTATGAGTGTCGGTCGTTCAGAAAGCAATGGCAAACTACTGAACTAAACTTGCCAAGAAATCACAAATAGCCAAAAAATGCTGGGGTTGACTGCACCGCCCTGTAAATTATATGCAACTACCTTTTCATATACATTAATTTTCTAATGTTATTGATGCAACCATTTCAAGTCTAAAGTATATAATTAATTATACTGACACTTTGCCGTCTTGATAGACGATAGTTTTTTACACTGTGCTTCAAAACAGATATAATAGCCTTTCCTTGGCACAAAGAATGGGCTGAATTTTAGAGACCATATGATGCCCATGCAGTATGATGCCTCTCTCGGTCTGCCTAGTACCACCAATACATCTGGAACAAGACAAGCTGCAGAAACTGCCGGATCAGCAAAGCAATGCTCAAACTGACTGCCTATCGGATCTTCTATGCTAGACCAATTGCCGACCTAGGTTTATGACCAGGTCTGCCCAGCCATAACATGAGATTTAGTCTTTAGGTTGCATTTCCTCGCACAAGAATAAGACTTGTACCCTACCAAGTGCGCTTCTCCGCCGAAGTCGTTAGTGAGCGCCGTTCAACTTTCGACTCTAACAGAAAGCAGGTAGTACCATCTACTGCAATACGGTAGCTCAATCATATCTGACTATGACTAACTAGCAATATTTAGCTAACACCTAGAGAAACAAATACTAGAATGGGCATTGGAGCATATAATAAAAAAACTAAACGTTCATATGTAACCAGGGAAGACACAATATTGGTGGCCGACTGGTTCTACTGTTGTAACTTTCACCCAACATTAAGGTGCGCCTGATCCAGAACAATGGAAACTGAAGTCTCTCTGACGAAGTGGTCAAGCCGCTTACTTCGTGCTCCGAAAGTTGTGGGTTCGCTTCCTGGCTCTGCCACTCTATTCACGGGTGCAGTTGTTCGGGGACACCCGAGGGTCGTGGCTGAAGCTTTTGAGCTGGTGCTCTCTGTGACGGTTACTGCAGTTGGCACTGCGGTAAGAGACTGATCCATGTGGGTTAAAACAGGGTGCAATGAAGCCGAGCATTTTGTCATTAAACCCCCTTTTAAATAAATGGAGATAGGACAGTGCCCATGGCGACAGGAAAGAGTGATAACCATTGTGTTTGAGCTTAGCTTACGACTACTACGTCCGATTACTCAGAACAGAAGCAGATTTCCCAGTCACGAACTTGCGTGTCCTTTAGTCTGATGATAGTTATTTGTATAATTACTCCTAAAATACACTACCTGTGTGAGTTTCTATTAGTGGTAAGGGACCTGCCACTTAGAGGATGGTGAAACTGTGTTTGACAATACCCCGACATGCCGAGACCACGGTTCGAAATCAGCCGAGGACTATTTGTAAGCAGACCGCAGTACGTTGATTTCGATGTTCAGAAAACAATGGCAAACTGCAAACTGACAATTGCCTAGTAAATCACAAACTGCCAATAAATGCTGGAGTTGATTGAAACGTCTTGCAATAAGACATGCAACTAACTTCAATAACGGGGCGCGGATTGTTTGTTGTCACAATAACCGTGTGTTGGTATCCCTTATCTGCTTGCAGTCTCTAGCGTTATCTGCCTCCATGGGGAAACAGGATAGATTAACGTGATATTACCTTTAAAAACCCCCATCGGATCTCCATGGATAGAAGTGATGTTACGCTTCGAAGTAATTCCGTTTTTGTTTTCTGAAATCAAATATTCAAAGTTACTGAGATATACCGAGGCGCCTGCTATACACATAGGAAAACCTCAATTATGTAAACGAAAAGATATGCGTCTCTGTAAAATTACTATGGTGACAGGGAGACACATGACAATGCATATTTTTGTGTATTTAGTTTAAAAGGATCCATTACAATGCTTTAATATATGTTGCCTTGTATCTTTTGTTTGTAGTATGCACCTGACAAGATACAGTGAAATATGCAGGCAATAAATTGTGCAGTATTATGGTTTATGTCTTCATTATTCAAATACCAAGCTAAGGGTTTCGTCGCCGAGGGATTCCTACCACCTGCGCGAAACTTCATCTAGGCGGTGTCACTAGACCCTTCTGTGCCAGGGAATTAAGGAATTAGTCGCCAGAGTGGATTATATTCACCACCAAGTGTTACCGGACACGTGTATTTAGAACAAGGCAAACGGATGAAGACATCATGATCTTGCCCAGACAAGTGACTGTTAAAGCGGACTGTTAATTTCGAATTTCTGTTGTGCCGTGCATATGTAGCTGTAGCTTAGAGGCTAACGAGGCGAGCACTACATTACTCCCCGACACACCGAGGCGAGGGCTCGAAATCATCTGAGAGTGATTTTGTAGCAGACCCCTTTGCGGTGATCTCGTTAGTATCAGGCGTCAGAAAGCAATGGCAAAATTACTGAAGTACTGCATATCAAATCACTAATAGTCAGTAATGGGTTGATTACAACACCCCGTAAAGGACATGCAACCAACATGTAACATGGTTGTCATGTTGTAATCTAGTATTGCATGCGCTATCGAAAAAGGGTGATTACTGCAGCCGAGCTGGTATTGGAAACCCTGCAGAACACAACATATAACTAGGAAGCACGACGACAGGAAAACATACACAGAAACTTGCTAACGTTTCCACCAAAGTCTTTATCTAAGAAGTAAAAACACGAAGAAGAAGAATACTTAGCTAGTAAAAAAAAAAATAAGTGCTATCAGAAGTGATATACCCAGTACAATATGCTAAAGGGTGTGGTTTTAAAGCAGATGTGAAGCCTATCACTTCAGTTCCTGACAGCAGTATATAGTTCAAGAGACTTTCCTTTGCTATTAAGCCAACGACCTACTTACCTTAGTATTCCTCTTCATGGAAGCAGCTTGCCCCGTGTTTGCCGCGCCGTTCACCATGTGGTGTCCCAGATAATGTGAGACGGCCTTATCATAGACCTGTCAGAGTGAGGCCACTTCTTGTAAACTGTGGCCATCCCTCACACACACACAACACACACACACACACACACATACACACACATACACGAACGCACGCACACACGAATGCACGCACGCACGCACGCACACGCACGCAAGCACGCACGCATACACGTGCGCACACACACACACACACACACACACACACACACACATACACATGACCACACAGACCAGTTTTCAATTATGGTTTAACCGCGGTAGGGTTCGATATCAGCTACCGGCGATTTGGAAGTGAGCCGCTGTGCATTGACTTCGATGTGTGATGCCTCGGTAGTTCAGAAAGCAATGGCCAGCTACTGAATATAAAAAGTTCGTAGTAAACCACAGATAGCAAAGAAAGTCTAGGGTTGACTGCCACGACATATAAAGATTATGCAGCTAACTTTTAAACAAGTTTATTATTTATCAGGTGCGAGCCACAACCTATCCAAAAATGCCCATGTGCCAATCAATCTTGTACAATGGCAAGGCTAACCAAATTTTGTCCAAGACATTAGTGGGAAATAAGCATAATTGTGGCCTTTAACACTTAGTCAACGGCTGAAACCCGCCTGTTCATAAGCTTACTTTGTGAGTAAATTTAGGGTCATGAATTTCGTTCATCTGGGATAAACTTTCATTGTGAAAGTACTATGTCGTAGTTTTTTACTATTTTCCGAAATACGTGTGTAATACTATGTCGTACCTTCTGACTGTTGCCAGAAACACCCGTGAAAGTATACGTCGTACTTTCTGAATATTTCCTGAAGGGGGCTGCGTAGGGGGCTGCGTAGGGGGCTGCGTGGTCTCGAGGTATGGTGTCCGCCTCGAGTGCTGGAGGTCCCAGGCTCAGGCCCCAGTGATGCCGGTTTTTTTTTTTTTCTCGTGGACTTCTAGCAATAAAATTTCCCCTGGTCTTTGGGTAGTGAGATCGGATGCCCGTGTGTATCGTTGCGCACGTAGAAAAACCCTTGGCAATTGGAAATCGAAAAAAGAGTAGCCTAACGGCGCTGCCCGGGCAAAATTTCGAGTTAAAAATCTACCTAAAGGGTTTCAGGATCCTCGCCGGTGCTACGGAGTTCGTGCACTGAGCTGAGTTTCTCCAGACTCAGATTTGAGTTAGGAGTAGAACCGAGCACTTATGGGTTGCACCCGTGTGCCGTGATGTTGATCCATCGACTAAACTAAACTAAACTATACAAAACTATTGCCTGAAACACGCGTGGAAGACTATGGCATCCTTTCTGACTATTTCACGAAACACGAATGAATACACTGTGTCGTACTTTCTCACTATTGTCAGAAATACGTGTGGAAGTACTATGTTGTGCTCTCTGACTATTGCCCGAAACACGTGTGAAAGTACTATGTCGTACTTTCCGACTATTGACCTCCACAGCAAAGCACCACACACTATCACATAAGCAATTTTGTGTAGACTTTTCTTTGAAGATGACGTCAAATTGAAGTTTAACGACAGCCTGGTATAAGTATGTTTTAGTTCTTCCGTGGACCATGTAGACATCACACATGGCCAAAATTATATGTCACTCAACAGATGATGTGTTAAACACAGGAAATAAATAACCACGTTGGCAAAACACGTCGAAATTGTTGGCTTCACTGACATAAAAATCTGGCAAAACAGTAGTTTAAAAGTCAATAACCGATGCAAGAGAAAAGGGTTGTTTAGTGGACCACCATTTCAATGTGACTGTTCCCAACAACAGATACTCGCAGACAAGCTAGTCCAGGGAGAACTCATATTCGCAGGCTAATCAGATTCTGCTCTTACCGGCAACGTTATGACTATGATGTTATACACCTGTACTCACGTCGTGGGTTCGTGAAATTATGACTTGCCGAAAGCTATTAACCTTTCTCGAAGATATTTCAGTATATAAATTCTTATCTTCGTTTTAGCGATTTTCTTGAGTACAACCATTCTTTTATCGTCCTTGTTTCAGTGCCTTAGAAATATTGTTACTTTTCTCTCTGGTATTTTTCAGCGGGGTCGGGTGATAATGGTTATTATAATAGTCGCCGATGTGTGTGTGTGTGTGTGCGTGCGCGCGCGTGTGTGTGTGTGCGCGCGCGCACGTTTTTAGTCTTTCGTTGTGATTCAATGTTGAAAATTATAAGAAAGGAAAATGTCAGACTGAAAATTGGAATGACAAGAAAGGGGCGTAACAAAAAGCCCACAAGCTGGCTTGTACATCATCAACGATCTGAAGCAATTAATCCATCTACTTAGATTAATGCTACAGAGATCCGAACAACTATGGAAATGTTCCCATGTAAGATGATGCAAATCAACACAAATTGACGTTTAAATCAATAACGACCTGGTGGAAGTAATCGATTTACATTGATGAGTTTAGGATTTCGGAGGTCCGTGCACTTGCATGTTTGAAGAATGATAATGATAATCAAGAATAGAGGCTCTGAAGATGTTGATAAACAAAAAGAATCAAATACTGAGGTTCTAGAAAAACTGGGAATGAAAAGAGAGCTGATGAAAGAAATAAAAAAAGAGGCAAATGAAATATTTCGGCCACGTTAAAGAACGAACATCATTCTGACAGAATGTACTGTCAGTGCGAGAGACAGACAGTGTTAGAAATCAATTGCAGCACCCAACCTTCATTGTAGATACGGCATCTAATTGATTGATTGAATGATAATCAACACTGAATACATCAGAACTGAACAGAAGCGATCCAACAAAAGAATGGCCGAATCATTGGCTCTTGGATCCCATGCGTCCTGGAAGAGCTTCATATAGGGATGTCAGGTTTGTGTGGAGGACTTCTACAGGATGGGCACCAAGCTCTGTCTCCACGAAGAAGGTATTGCATAATTCTACATGTGGGCCTGAAGATGTTATACTTGTTCCCACTCCCAAAATATTGGATCTGATGCTGAGTTTTCTCGGACAGTGGGACAAAATACGTCATGTGTGTACGCTGCACGTGTTAACAATACACTATACGTGACATGTGAGCAGGTGGTGGATTGGACTTGGGAGCAGCCGACAGATATTTGTTGGTTATGGTTTCAAGTCAATGATAGTGGGCAGAGGATCTCTCAATAGAGACAATGGCTACGGTCATCCGATCAGTATGGTCACTGCCAGGAAAGAAGAATGGTCGACTTCCCTCCTTATTGACTCCCGGGCAGAAGAGGCTCGACAGCCTTGGTTGGTATCTCTTCTAAGAGAAGGAACTATAAATCTCAAACCTCCGCTGCCTTGCGGGTATACCTATATGGGAAAGGCTTCGGGAATAAACCCTGAGGACAAATCCGGAGATAGAGTCCCTAAGGCAGTTCCATGTTGTAAACAACATAGTTCTGGCAACTCCTGCGACGGCACCGATGCCAAGTTGCATTGGCTACTGCCTTTCCCTTGGTCAACATCGGTGACGTGGAGAGGGGGAACTTGCTACTGGGCAACAGCTGGTTCTCCGATTTCCATTGCCCAGGCTTGTGCCCTGAAGAGGTCACTTCAGCACCGCGTTGTGACACAACACGGGAAGCAGCATTTACCGGTTATAAGTCTTAATGCTCGATTGGCGTAGAGCAAGGCGCCAGGGGCTACTTCAGACGGTGGGAGAGATCATCGTATCTCACTAGACAGCTACCGCCCGCCTAAGCTGGGCAACCCCCCAGTCAATAAGGTGCTGTCTCGCCACGGTTCATCTGCTCCTCAGGGTGTGTGGAGCTTAAGGGAAATCCTGACACATGGACCGCAATCTATACACCTAGCAACAAGAAAAAAGACAACAACAACAACCGGCCCTAAGGCTGGGAACATGAAACATAAGAACCATGACCCCTGGCATCTGAGACGATTTAAATCAGATTGTGGATGCCCGCAAATCTGAAGTGATAAACAAAGAACTACTTAGACTGGGGATAAACATTGTCGCCCTGCAAGAGACCAGACTCCAAGGATCTGAAAACATCAAGGAGAGAGACTTCACTTTCTACTGGCATGGCAAGCCGTGCGGAGAGACCAGGGAGCATGGAGTTGGCTTCGCTATCAGAAACAAGCTGCTTAATTCCATCATACCACCAAGTGATGGCACTGAAAGAATACTGAAGCTCCAACTCCAGACAGAGGCAGGCCCAGTCAGTATTATAAGCGTTTACGCCCCAACACTAACTGCGGCATCAGAATCCAAAGACAAGTTTTATGACGACCTTAGCAAATAAGTCAGTGAAACACCAGAGAAACAACATCTTTTTATCCTGGGAGATTTCAATGCCAGGGTTGGCTCCGACCACAAATCTTGGCCTTCATGTCTAGGACAGTTTGGCGTTGGGAAGATCAATGACAATGGACAACGTCCCTTGGAATTCTGGCGCCACCATTACCTTCTTCGACACGAAACCTCAACACAAGGTGTCATGGAGGCACCCCAGATCAAAGAACTGGCACAAACTCGACCTGCGTAATCTTGTCAAGAAATCAACAATCAGCTGAAAGATGCTTATGTTGACAGCAATGTCCTGTAAAGGATATGCAAAAAAAAAAAAAAAAAAAAAAATTAATTTAATCCTTAAAAGGTTGCACATTCTTGCTGAAAGAATCTACCCCGAATCACAGTGCGGATTTAGACCTAACAGGTCCACCATCGATATGATTTTCTCACTCCGGCAGCTCCAAGAGAAGTGCAGAGAACAGCGGAAGCCATTATATATTGCCTTCATCGACCTCACAAAGGCATTTGACTTCGTGAGCAGAAACGGCCTTTTTAAGGTCCTTGAAAAGATAGGATGTCCACCCACCCTTCTTAGTTTCGTGAAATCATTTCACAAAAATATGCAGGGGACCATTTTATTTGACGGCTCAACATCCCAGCCACTCAGCATCAGCAGTGGAGTAAAGCAGGGCTACGTGCTTGCTCCTACACTTTTTGGTATCTTCTTCGCCGTTCTCTGAAGGCAGATATTTGGGTCTGCCACAGAAGGCCTATACAAGATATACAAGATCTGATGGCAAACTTTTTAACCAATCAAGACTCAAGGCAAAGACCAAAATAAGATCAAGATGCATAAGAGAACTACTATTTGCAGATGATGCACCACTGACTACTCATACAGCAAAAGATCTCCAAAGGCTCATAGATCATTTTGCAGCCGCTTGCAAAGACTTTGGGCTCACCATCAGCCTAAATAAAACACAGGTGATGGAACAAGATGATGGTGCACCTCCGTCAATCAAAATTTCTAATTACGAATTGAAGGTCGTCCACGAGTTTGTGTATTTGGAGTCGACAATATCAGATAATCTTTCATTAGAGACAGAAATCGACAGACGCATTGGAAAGGCAGCCACAACATTTTCCAGGCTAACTAAAGGAGTTTGGGAGAGTAATAGACTAACAGAGCGTACAAAAGCTCAAGTATATAAAGCTTGTGTTGTTAGCACACTACTCTATGGGTCTGAATCCTGGACCCTGTACTCAAGACAGAAAAGAAAGTTGAATTCCTTCCATATGAGATGTCTGAGACGTATCCTGGGCATATCATGGAAAGACCACATAACAAACAAACATGTGCTTGAAAGAGCAGATATTACCACAATGCACTCCCTCCTCAAGCAGAGACGCCTCCGGTGGCTGGGCCACGTATCTCGAATGGAGGATGAACGTATTCCCAAAGATCTCCTATACGGAGAACTAGCCACAGGAAAGAGGCCAACCGGAAGACCCCAAATGCGATATAGGGATGTGTGTAAACAAGATATGAAAATCCTTGGCATAGATCCAGACACGTGGGAAAGAGTTGCAACAGACAGATGTTCCTGGAGAAGAGATGTACGAAACGGACTGGTGCTCTTTGAGCGCAATCTGATCCAACAAACTGAGGATAGGCGGCACATGCTTAAAACGCAGTCACTTACTGCGGGACCTGCCTCGCCTTACAGATGCGGAAACTGTGACAGAGATTGTCACTCTCGCATTGGACTATACAGCCACCAGCGGTGCTGTCAGGTACCTCCCCAGCGGCACAACTCTATAGCCCTTCAGGACTGAAGAGGCCTACTACTATATGTGACAACAATAGTAAACAGTAAGGCGTCACTGGTTGCAGTTCTGATGAAAGGCAAACGTGAAGAAACGCTTCCTATAATAGAAAATGTATTGCATTACATCTCTTATGTGTATGTGAAAGTCAAGGGAAAATCGCCACATTAAAGACTCAAGAATTCCCTTGGACTTTAAGTTTGATAAATTTTGACGTTAAAATACCTAAATCCAGTTGGAGATTCACTGCAGCAGTGGTTCCCAAGCTTTTCAAGCAGAGGGCCATATCTACTAATTTCGGTAGTTAAGCGGGCTACAACGTTATAAAATTATAAAAGTCTTGCAATATCATTCACACCTTTCTTAACTTTCGTCAACAAATTTCTAAAACTTTAAAGGCAGTCAATGTCAGTACTACACTGCGGTCATATTTTGGTTTAAAATAAAAAGTTCATTTAACAATAAATTTCTAATCAGTTTGGACAATCGCTATTAATGTAATTAATTTACAATTGTAACTGTTCTTCATAACCAGTTACTTCAGTTCAGATGCCAGTTTATCGATGTCTGGGCACAAATCTGTCGTGCCCAAAGTCATAAGCGCAGCTAGGTTTCTGTCGGTGAGTCTGGAACGTTGCTTGTTTGTTTTTATAAGGCACATTGCGGAAAATGACTGCTCGCATCTGTAAGTCGAACCAACACGACAAATGTATCTCTGGGCGAATGAACGCAAGTGTTCAAATGGTTCGAGAGGCAATAGTCGCCAAAATGAAATCATATGATCAGCTGAAGGTGAAGTAGGCAGCTCCAGAAATTTACATCTCAGTGCAGAATTGCATTTCAAATCAATTACTTCGTGCTGAAGGTTTTGCTTGTAATTGACGGTGCTTGGCATCAGAAATACGAACGGATTTATGAAGAGGGCAAAATTATTCTCCTCTATTGTGAACTCTTGAAATCTCGACTGAAAGATATCCAGAAGACTTTCAACTTTTACTCTGTACTGTAACAAGTCACATTTCATTTTCACCACAAGCGTCTTCGGAGTTGGAAACGCATCTAAAGTCCCTTCAGTCAGCTGTCCGATAAATAGTAGTAGTCTCATTTTAAATGAAGAAATGTCATCGCACAAATTTGTGAATAGTTTTTTTTCCCCCCCCCCCCCCCCGGATCCTCGCATTTAAAGAGTTTAAATGAGACGTGATGTCCACCAAAAATGCCAGAGTCATTAAGCCAGTCACCGTTCAGCAAATACATTCCCGTTGCTGTAGGCAATTCATTTGTTTCAGACAGAAACAGATAGACACTATTTTTCAGTGTCCAGGAACGTGACAGAACTTTCCCTTTAGATAGCCATCTGACATCACAGTGTAACAGTAGCTCACCGTATTCCTAGTTCAGGTCTGATAGAAAATGTCTGAACTCACGCCTGTTCAGCGGCTTACTTCGAATTTTCTTCACACATCTCAGAACAACATCGATGACATGTTTCAGATTTAATGTCTTTCTACACAAAGCTTCTTGGTGAATGATACATGATATTTTAATATAGTGCGGCCAAGAAACTGTTCCAACAATGCGAGAAATCCAGAATTTTTACCCGTCAAAAGCAGAAGCACTGTCGGTGTATACACTGTCCAATTTAGTCCATTATGTTGTTTTTCTCTACTGACAGAGTTTTAAACAGATCAATCCATTTGGTTAGTTAGTTAGTTAGTCGACAGATCATCCTCGTTGCACATCGGACCATTCAGTCCATAAGTGCTCGGATCCCCTCCTCAGCAAATCCCGCAGCGTGTAGCGGCTAACGACGCCAGTTCTGTGTTGGTTTATCAATCTTCTTTGGCTTCCTGCGTAGTGTTCTTGTTTGGCCACCCCTCTTTTAATTTGCTGCTCTCGCAGTCTGGCCATTGTTGTAGATTCACAGTCATCACTTGGTTCTTGCAAAAGTCTCACTTCTCGTAGAGCATTCAGAATGTCAGCCTGGTCCATGGCGCGTCCGCCCTCAACAGTAGCCTCACCTGCGAGCTTGTCAGCCCGCTCATTTCCTTGTACTCCCGCATGCCCTGGCACGAAGATGAAACTAATCTTTGCCAGCCGAGACCGCTTCAGAGGCAGCAACCATTCTCTTCGGATCGACCCCTCCTCTATCCTCTTGATCATGTTCATTGAGTCGCTAAGGAAACAAGCCCTAGTGAATGTCTGTGTCTCGAGCCATGTTATTGCTTTACTTACTGCCATGACTTCCATGGTCAGGCTACTTGTGGTTTCAGTGAAAGCACCAGAGTCCTCCTTCACAATTCTCCCTCCGGCCCGAGCTGTAAAGGCCCATGAGCTTCTCACATGTCGGACGACCGACCCATCTGTGTAGATGACCGCGTCACTGTCTAGCGAATTCTCGAAAATCAACGCTTGTACTTCAGCCTCAACAACAGCCGGATTTTCTTGTCTGCATTTTCTATCTAGTTGGATGCAAACTGAAAAGGATGTGCAGAAGTCTGTTGGCACTTGCACCCACTCCTCGCCAGGTTCCAAGTCCCCAAGTGAACACACCCGTCGAAGAATGTCCTCGGCTTGACCCATCCACGACCGTCCTCCTTCTAACCTGCTGCCCCTCACCTTCCCAATCTCACCATGCAGTGGATGCTGTGTGTTTGCGTTAATTCTGAGGTAGGCACGTGCCCTGCAAACCTGCATTCTCTCTTCAATGGCTGGAAAATCAAGAAGGTAGCGCATCGCCCTGCATGCTGTATCTCCTGTACATCCAAGAACAATGCGCATAGCTTCATTCTGTATCCCTTCCATCCCCTCCATCTGCTCATGGCTGACAGTCAGGACTGCCATTGCATACCCCAAAACAGACATGACCAGCCCCTCGTACAGAAGACATAGATGGCGCTGCTCACAGTTTGCCGCCGCCATCACCCGCATCGCCGCCAAACCCCGCTCGGCCCCCGTTATCACCTGGTCCATGTGCACATTACAAGCAAGGCTTCGATCAAACCGTATCCCCAGGTAACTCGTAGTTGCATGCATCGATTAAAGTCCTAGAAGTTCTTCAATGACATCAAAATGTTCGTTTATTGCTGGAACAAAAAACTGCGACCTGGGCTGTGTCAGAAATGTCAGTGGATTCATCTATTGCCAATGAAAAAAAAATTACAATTTTTTATATGCCCTGCTACTATCACGATGAAAATCGTTGGCTAATTCTTCAACTCGCCTAGCCATAGTATTATTAGACAACGAAATCTGATCAAATTTTGTTTCACACTTTTTATTGCCAAGCATTCTAGCAGCAATGTTAAGGGAATGCTTGATTATTTCTTCTGCATCGGTGAACAGCTTCTTTTTGCAAGCCAGCAGAAGAGCGAATTCGTACGACGCAACAACAGCACTCTTTCTCTGTTTGTTAGCCTTGGTGAAAAATGACTGCTGTCTGGCCAGAGAACTTTCTGCTTTAGCTATGACATCTTTTCTTAACTCCGAATTGATCGGATATGGAGCCTGTATGCCTGAGTGTGTGGTCTTGAAGTGTCGTTCCAGATTACATTGTTTGTAACAAAAACACAAAATCCGCAAATTAAGCAAACTGGTTTACCACTACGGCTAGGCATAAACATAAATTTCTCCGTCCAATCGTCGTTGAATTCACGACAAGCAACGTCTTCACATTTTCGTTTTTTACCGTTGTTTGATTTTTGATTTTCCACACACATGTTTATAGGCTTTAACGGTAAATTTTTATTTGAAATAAAAAAAAAATTCTAATTTCAACACAACTACTACCGACTCTGTTAAACAGTTGTAACAGACGACAACATGGCGCCTTGTACACTCTGATTGGTCGACACGCCTGGGATATGGGAACTTCATAACTTTTGTTGCGAACTGAACAGGCGCATTCGATAATATCTAAGCATAACAACCACAAGCAGAGCAAATTATCGCACGATGACGGGCGCTCTGAGTGCATTATTTTTAAAATTATTAAAATATATTATATGAAATAACGAGGCCTCGCGTGCCACTTTCTGAAAGCTGGCGGGCCACAAGTGGCCCGCGGGCCGTGGTTTGGGAACCTCTACACTACAGTAACTACTGTACATATGGATGGTCGATGTTGGTTTATGTAATAACGTCCGTCCGTTCGTCCGTCCGTCCGTCCCT